>MU284066.1:317969-328413 GCA_022478815.1 Daldinia bambusicola
TGTGGGCTGTCTCCGTCGCCGCGCGCTGCCCCCCCCCCCCCCCCCCCCCCCCCCCCCCCCCCCCCCCCCCCCCCGCCGCCCCCCCTTATATCAGCTTTCAAGTCCGGTCTGTGTATTATGAGTACCACTTACAGTTACTGTAGTGGGCGTAGGAACAAGTAGTCACGATAGAGAGAACAGATAATAGGTATGCAGATATTGTTTATTGTTGTTAATTGATAACATGCATATCTACCTAGGTAAATTAGGTAGGTAGCTAATCGACGTCGAGTTGCCTATTATGCAACTTAACGCGCCGTAAACCAGTACGTATTCGGGATTATCCACCAATAAATACCTGATGAACCTTTTCCGCGGAGGTTTTCTCTTCATATGTTTCAGAGCCATATCCCAATAAAACGCCTCATAGTAATTCGTTCATTCCTTCAAACTTGATACATAATGATACAGGACTACAGCACCACGGCACAACTCTCTATTTGGCCTTGGCGTCCTTAGGCGGGCCTTCCAAGTTATCTTTGCCCTGGCGGCCTACGCCGCTTAGGTCGACGTCTTGCTTGCTCGCGGGCTCGCGCAGCCCCGACGTGGAGCCCGCGCCGGTAGAGACGTCGCTCTCAACGCGGCCGGAGCCGACGTTCACGTTGCGGGCGTCGGCTGAGTTCCAGTCCGAGGCGGTGGGGGGCTGCTCGGGGAGAGGGAGGTTGGTTCGGACCTCCTCGATCTGGTCTGCCTTGGATTGAGCCATTTCTAAAAAGTTATGTTAGTTTTTTGAGTTCTTATATTGTCGTATTGTTATTATTATTATTAGTATCAGGGGTATGGATGGTACTTACTGTTTAGTTTAGTAGCTTGTGGTGTAAAGAACTAGGTATGAGATTGGTTGTAAAGTGTAGATTTCGTGGTGTGAAATAGTGTCTGGTTCGAGATGTGATTTGTTTTATGATTGAGATGATGAAGAAAATTGAAACTGATCAAACTGCTGAATTCTCGATGCTTTAATAGATACGTCAGTTGGGTGTATGATATGAGTTTAGGAGCTTTTAGTCCGATGGAGCAAGAAGCTATCTTGACGTCATTTGAAGATTGGAAGGGTTGACGTCACATTGGCCAATCCTAAGCTATACCCACGTGTGAATTTGCATACTAATTCTGGACCCGCCTATTCAATCCCCAAGGTTCCCCTAATCTGTTGATTCTGCGGGAAGACCCGCAAACAACGACGTAATCGACTGGGTCAAACGTCTGAACATGAGGCTGAAATTGAAGCGGAATCTGCAAATTCGGTTTCCAATCACAGTTTATACTAGTTTAGGGAGTCTAGATGGTTCTCAATACTTCTATATTATATCAAGAGGGGGAACACTGCAGTGTCAGAGTGTTTGTTAGGTAACTGTTTACCATCACATCGGCCATTCAACGTCATACCTAGAACGCCCAAACACCACATTGATACCTATCCTTAACTAATCTTGCGATAAAAAACCATTGGCCATGCTTTTTAATGTGACATGATCTCATAACATTTCCCTATAAGGAAATGACCCTACTACGCGACTCTCTTGTCCGTTTCTGCAGACGTAGCCTTGTCTCCCTCGTCGGGGTTCAGATAATTCGCATCTTCGGCTGCCTCGTACTCCGCAATTAGATCTGATACCACTTCTCTGGCCTCGTCGAACTCGTGTAAGTTCTCCGAGAAGGGAGCTGTCTTCTTGTAACTCTCTATAAAAGCGCCACGCTTCCGCATATTGTCATATCGACGGACAATTCGTTTAAATAACTACGAGTTTTGTTAGTTGATACGTTAGTGCCTATTGGATGTGCGTATATGTGCGTATATGTGTAGTGAAAGACTCTGAAAGACTTACAGTTGCAATGCTCGTGTGGTTGGCTAACATGAGACCGCTGACGCGGTGGCTCATTGGGATATATGGACTGCGCTTTGTTAGGGCGACCTGTATACTCGCTGGACCCCAAGGTATAAACGTGGCTAATCTTCGTTCGCGGATTCGTAGCAGACTCTTATGGACATCTGTCGGGTCGACCTCGCCTTGGATGACATTGAGAATGGAAATATAGCAATTTTTCTTCTCCGGTATAGTTGAGACCATACGATTCTTAGGTTGTAGTAGTCGTCTCATGACATCGAGTACCGTAGTTTTCCTGACCGTTTTAGCTTGTTCAACTTGATCTCCTGTGAAAGGGGTATACGCTGTCATCAAGAAATGGCAGCGAGGCGTGGGAATTAACGACGCTAGAATGCTAACGAGATCGTTGTGCATGTAACCTGGGTATCTCAATGTAGTCGTGCTGGCCGACATAACCGTTGAAACTAGCTGGTTGGTTTGTTGGAATGACGGTTCCTGGACGTGTAATCTGTCTGCTGCGATATGGGACAATGCTCCGTTGTCTAGAACCACGACCGAATCGGCGTTTTGTGTCAGTCGTCTCATGGAGAGTAGACTGTTGTATGGATGAACGACGACATCTCCTTGGTTTATGGTATCAGGAAACACCGAGTACGTTTGGATGATCTTTTTGGGGAATCTGTCGTTCATCCGTTCGAGGAGAAAAGAGCCTAGACCGGAACCTGTACCTCCAGCAATTGAATGAAGGAGCATGAAACCTTCGAGAGAATCACTACCATCTGCCTCGCGTTCTATCATCTCCATAATCTCCTCGTGGACTGCCTCACCGGACTGATATCCATCACCCCAATTATTTCCTGCGCCGCTGCCGTTTTTACCCACGTAGAAGTTCTCAGGGTTGTAGATGTTTTTGTAAGGACCAGTCTGTATACCATTGATGACGCGGGGTTCGAGATCTATTAGGATTGCTCGGGGAATATATCTCGTATCGTCACTCTGGTAGTAGAAGACGTCCTTCCGATCGCCGCCCTCCGTAGCAAAGTCTTCAAGGTTGCCGTCTTGGTTGATACCGTGTTCCTGGCATAGCTGCTGCCAAAACTGGCTACCGACTTCAACTTGTTAGCACACGCTTCTTCGATGTGTAGAAGAGCTCTCTTTGGGGAATTCTGAATGGGCGTTACTTACTGCTATTGCCGCACTGGCCAACCTGAATTGTAATGATTTCTCTTAAAAGATGAATATGAGATTGACATAGTTATAATGCAGGGGCTTTTGGGCTTCGCTTACCTCGGCATTATGGCAGCATATGATTCACTGTTAAGTTCGTAGACTTGTGCTGCTAAATAAATTGTCCGTAACAAAAGCTCCCTTGAGCTTCAGATATTTGATAAGTGGTTGTCTTATCAATTAGTTGCCTTATCGACGCGTAGTAGCGCGTTTTCCGTTCTCAGGTACCCAGTCAGCCAGTTTGGCGGGGTTGTACCTAAGGTACTGTAAATGTAATACCTCTTTAGATACTTAATCCCGATATGGGTTGCAAAGTGCCTGCAGCTTCAAGGACTCATAACCGTTTGTAGAAGTACCTAGCCGAGACGCATTTCCCCTTCGAAATATTGACACAAATGAAACATCTCATATTAGTTGATCTCAAACGAGCAGAACTCGGCTTTATGTCATTTAACATTATCTACTAATCTAAAGTTGCTTTTATTTATTTCCTGTATACCTCATCGAAGGTACGGTCGCTTATTGATGATAGCCTTGCACGTATTATATACAGTTATACAATACAGATGTATACTATGTATCGCTGTTGCTGCCCCAAGTCTGGCCCCGATAAATCAAGCTGTGGATCCTCCGAAGCTGTCACGAATAGCAAATGCATGCGCGTGATAGTTCTTCGACCTCGATTAATTGGTCCCTCTTGCCGCCAATGCAGCCACTTGATAGGTCTTATGAAAGTACGTACCTAATGCACAGATGCACCACGATCTTAGGTACCTGCCTTCCAGTTCTCTAGGCTGAATAAATGGATATAACCACTGGAAGCGCAGCTAGCTTGGGGCGGGAACAGGTACCTAAGCTGCATTATGTACTTCTTAGGTAATGTAACTAGTTAAGGTAAAAGATAAGTACCTATCTCATATAAAATACGCACATATACATATAATAGAGTACTTAAGAATACTTGATAACAGGTGGTTATATATACCTATAGGTATGTACTTAAGTTGAAGAGTATTCCGATTGACAAGTTTTCTCGCGATCCTCCTCATACTCCTACATATACTCCTACATATACGCCTACATATACGCCTACATGCGCCTTACATATACCCATTTTCGCATTCGGTCCATCTTCCTATCTAGTAATACCCAAATTCTCTTTCATAATCCCTACATCATGTCGAATCCATAATTCATCTAATTGGAACGCATTACTTTCCTAGTAGTAATTCGTTAAATTGCTCTCGCATGCATCTGATCTCCCCACATCCAATTAAACAAACTCAAGGGAATATTCCAATCCGAATAAGGGGAAGCGGCTTACAGAAATCAAGGCCGTCTTGTCGGGGGCCTTGTCACGCAACGCGCTAAGCTTAGGATTACCACGGCGCAACTTTCGAAGGGTTGGAGCCACACGCCCGCACCCACATCCACGCCTACGTCCACGCCCACGCCCACGCTTACCTCCGGTTAAGCCATGCAGAGATCTGCTTCTTCGACGCCGACGCAGAATGCGACTCCTTTCTTTTCCACCAATATCTGGGGAAACGGCAGCACCTCCAATTCGAACTCTAACGCACAGGCGCAATCGAACCAAGGTGGTCGTAGCTCTAGCAGATCGCGTCCCGGTACCAGCTCCGGCGACCGAGACAAAGACAAAGACAAGGAACCTAACGTCTTAACTAAAGAACGCGATCGCAAACCTTCTTTTGGGCGCAAACCGTCATTCTCTTCCCCCTCCAAGGGAAAGCGACGGGGAAGTTCGTCCAATGCAGGAACGGGAACGGGAAGTCAGATCAGGACCGACGCTGCAATACCACCTGCTATCCCCCCTGATTTTGCGCTCGCCGCTCCCGCCAAATTGGCGAAGGAGTCCGATATAGTGCCTTCGCCCGCATCGACCGATTCCTTTTCGAAGATGATAGCCCGCACCGCGCCAGCGTCTCTCAATGGCCACTATCCCGCTTCTGCTGCGACTTCTCCCCCCTTAATTCAGAACGAAATTCCCTCGCTTCATCAGCATATTCACGAGGTTGCAAATAAGAGAATATCGACTTTGGATTACCTACGCAAAGCGTATGTTTCTGAAAGAAGCCTAGGCTCAATTTATTCCACATTGTCCTCGGACTTAGAAAGCTAACAATATATGCTAGTCATGAGGGTCGCATCTACTGGTTTAATACATTGCTATTTGACAAGCCCGACCTGGCCCGTATGCCATATTTCGACAGCCGCAAGCTAGCTTATCGTGCTACCAATTATCTTCTACTCGGTCTTTCGCTGCCGGCTGTTATGGACCTCAACTCCGGTACATCGTTGGAATTTCTTCGCTCTTTGAACACTCTCCTCGCCGAATTTGAATCTTACCAGCAAATACATACCGAGAATGGCGTGAACACGAGTTCGCTTTCCCGCGCTCGCATACCAAATATGTTTCGCAGAGGGCCTGGTGGAAGAGGTCGAAGGCAGTCAGGCGCGACCGACTTGTACACGGATGCTAGCAGCAACGGCCTCGCCAGCGGCTCGGCTGTAAACTCAATGCCTACAAACGTTATTAATTTCGGGCTCGGTGGTGAGGGCAACGACCTTGTGCCCGGGGAAGAGTATACACACCTTCTAACGCCGAATCTTCCTTTCGATCCCGACTTTTTCGAAACCTTTGCTACGTTATGCGATGTATTAATCGATTGCTATTCGAGACTTATGTCCCTTCTCCCCACGCCAAAGGACTGTACTCCTATCATTGCGGAGCTGTTTACCAAGGCTGATGCCAAGGTGCGCAAGATTATTATCCAGGGCGTGGTTAAGGAATTCGAAGACTCGAGCCGAGCAGGCTTGAAACAGGAGCTCGCCAACGTGGGCAAGGTGGTCCTCGGTGGCTTGATATGATAATATCTACGTACATGTATACGCAGTAGTGGGTTGGTGTTTTTAGGATCACTTCCGGTTGAGGATACCAAGTAGCATGGGTTACAGGGCACAACGGCGTTCAAGTCTTCAGATGGGATGTCATGCATATAATGATTACTACTATACTACAAGGCCTAATCACGACGAGTATATAAATATACCTAGGTACTTAGGCGCTATTGTTTAAACTCTAGGCTAACATTGTCAATGTAATAATACGAACCACATTGTGGGAACTCGCCTGGCAAGCAAGAGACTGGAAGTGATGTCCATCAGATACCATAACGCATTTGTGTCTTCAACGAGCTAAGCCAATGGCTAGCCTCAGTGCTTGACTCTAATACTGGTTCTCATCACATGAACTATAACTCCCACGATTGCAATATAACATAGCCTTCGATACAGAACAGCATAGACGGAGGAAAGGCTTCCCACGAAGCCCAGAGTTTGGGTTGTCAAGTTGTTCATTACGAAGGGAACCCCTCGCACCAAGAATAAGCCCCATCGAGTAACCAAGCTCAATCCAAAGGGAGGAAGCAAGGCAATCGCATAACTATCGATCTCGACAACAGGGGATCTGCACCTATCCTTCGCGTCTCTCGTCCGCTAAATCCACGGCCATCTGCCATCGACAAGCTCCCAGGGCCCTTAGACACCGAACCACCCAACCAAGAGCGCGGACTCATATCTTCATCCATGTGGTCTCAAAGCTAGGGAATCCGGGCCAGGATGCTGGAAAGACAAGCGATGTAGCGACAAGACGGGGCGAATAATAACGGGACAAGAAACAGATAGGGAGATGTAAGCCGCTGTGCTTCTATGGCGGCGCGTTTCCGCATTCCTTCAAAGAAGAAGGATGTCCGGGGACTTTCTCCCAAAGCATAATAGAAGAGGGAGACAAATCGATCATAGATCAAAAAAGTCTCTGTATGTAGCTTCGATAGCGATTTGTTGGGCGAGGGGTTGTAGAAGAAGGAAGAAAATTTTATGAAAAAGCCGATGAAGAAAAAAAAAAAGCTTTAAAAGGTTCGTGCTTTTAGTCCGTGACTAAGCGGTTGGAACAGTGGTCAAAGCTTGTGTACCTGGGTACTGGGAGTGGGGCAGAGTCGAGATAGAGTATTAACCAATCACATGTGGAATTTCTCTAAGCTCTACGGAAGACCCTTTCAAAAGTTTTTACCATAGGGAAACAATTGTCAGCTGTCACCGCTAGCTGTCAGTACCCATATACAGCTGCTAGGACTGTCAAGCTAATTCGAAAATTGTATGACCTCGCTGTCGAAAAGTCTTAATACTATTGAATATTAAAAATACTGTAACTAATTTAAAAAAAAAATCCCTATTCTTCCAAATCTTCTTCAATATCATCCTAATTGACCTTTTCTTCTGGTAGTAATCCGTTTTACACATTGTTTCTTCAAGCCTTTACCTTTCTTATATTCGTTACCTCCTTGTAATTCAATGACTTTTTGTATACGAAACGCCTCCTTACATATTGACAAACAAGTTATCGTACGTAAGCTCCATAATTCGCCAGGTGGCACGTGCCAGTGTCCCTATGGTAAAAACTTTTGAAAGGGTCTTCCGTATGACTAGACGCCTTTAGGAAGCGACTAGCGATCTAGAGTTGTTTTTTTAGTTGGTTGCTTAGAAAATTAGCCTTGCGTTACCGTTTACCGTTTACAGCACGTTTTGCTTCTGTTTTACTTCTGGCACGCGTTCAACTTTAAGGTTGATGTTAAAACCGATTTATCTTTTCATTCCACATTTATAAAATAACAAGTAACAAGCACAACCAGAACAACCAGATACTCTTATTGGTATTTCTAACCAAATGATCTAGTATCCGCACTACACTATCTCCGCAAGAAGTTACTGTCAAGTTTTCGAAGCTTGTATCATCGTCCATTGCGAAAGGGCAGCCTCGCGCTGTATCCCGTATATTTCTAGTCGTAGTCGTCGCTACCGCCGCCACCGCCGCCGCCATCCCTACCAACCTCCCTCTACCGACATTACAAACCTACACGGCTGTAACAGCCAACATCGCAATTCGAGATGTCAGGACTCTTCGGAAGCAGCGCTGCCACGTCGACTCCTAGTAACACTATCGGTGATCTAAAGAACGATGTGCCAGTCTCAAACCCTCCCGAAGATACAGTCTCCGACCTCGCCTTTTCCCCTACCTCAGACATCCTAGCCGTCTCGAGCTGGGATAAGAAGGTCCGGATATATCAGATTGCTGCCAACGGTGCTAGTGAAGGGAAGCATATGTATGATCACGAGGCCCCTGTTCTGAGCGTGGACTTCTCCAAGGTAAGAAGCCATCCAGTCTCCTCTCCATGAAATTTCGGATGTTGACGTGTCTATCCCAGGACGGCAACAAGGTTGTATCTTCCGGCGCCGACAAGCAGGCCAAAGTTTGTGATCTACAAACCCTCCAGACGGCGCAAGTAGCTGCGCACGACCAGACCGTCCGATGCGCCCGCTTCTTCGAGCTGCCCAACTCGAACGGACCGATGCTAGTAACAGGCTCGTGGGACAAGACCGTCAAGTATTGGGACCTGCGCCAAAGTTCGCCCGTCGGGACAGTCACATGCCAAGAACGTGTCTATTCAATGGATGTGCGAAATACGCTGCTGGTCATCGGCACCGCGGACCGCTATATCAACGTCATAAACCTGCAAGACCCTCTGAAATTTTATAAGACTCTTCAGAGCCCTCTCAAGTGGCAGACTCGCGTGGTCAGTTGCTTTACCGACGCCAGCGGTTTTGCTATTGGTAGTATCGAGGGCCGTTGCGCCATCCAGTATGTGGAGGACAAGGACGCGAGGTACGTTTGCGAACTCACGAACATTATCATCTTCTCTATTCAAGAGCTCAGTTATTGACGTAATTGTTACAGCTCCAACTTTTCATTCAAATGCCACCGCGATCCGCCCCAGGGCAACACGACTCAGGTATACTCTGTTAACGACATATCCTTCCATCCCCAGCACGGGACGTTCAGCACGGCCGGTAGCGACGGCACGTTCCACTTCTGGGATAAAGACGCGAAGCACCGGCTGAAGGGGTACCCGTCGGTGGGGGGCAGCATCACGGCTACGACGTTCAACTCGGGCGGCAGCATCTTCGCATACGCGGTCGGCTACGACTGGAGCAAGGGCTACATGGGCAACAACCAGAACTACCCCAACAAGGTCATGCTGCATCCCATCCAGGGCGACGAGTGCAAGCCTCGCCCCAGCGTCAAGAAGCGGTAGAACACTCCAGGCGCACGGGGGCCAAGGGGACGCCCCTTGGTAGATGGCATGGGCGATTGGGATATGGACTGGTGACCGAGGCAGAAAAAGAGAGAAAGAGAAGGGTGACTACTCGCGCGTTGCCTTAGTTTGCTATTTGCCTTAGGTACCTACGCACGTATCACAGATTGATTTGCACGAGGGGCAGATGGATAATTCTTGATTATTCAGGGATGAGTGGACGATGAGTCCTAGACGGTCTAGGTACCTTACCTGGGAATGAAGAAAGTCAAAAATGAATGAAGGAAGGAAAGAAAGGAAGAAAGGAAGGAAGAAAGAAGTTGTAAGAATATGACCATAGCAAAGGGGGTAAGTAAGTAAAGGCGGAGGGCGCGATACCATATGGCTCTATCGACATAAGGTGGTCAGTTAGTTAGTTAATAGAGAATACACTCATATTAATGCATAGTATTTGACAGTATTCTAGAGAGGAGAGTGTTTTATGGACGGGCGGATGGTGGTCATACAACTGTAGCGTGGTTAGTTCCGAGTTTGTGAAGTTGATATATACAGTACATTAACGGGAGGTGGATGTACCAGCCTAATCTACATATGTATTTACCCAAATACGTTCGGGATATTGTATTAACTCAACTCGTCTGGATTAAGAAGACTGTTTGTGCGTAATATTTTAAGCGTTCTTATTGAGTGTATCGTTAAAGAAGAAATGTGTTAGGTATTGGATGCTATTTTAAGGTTGAAGTGAACAGGTGTTGAGCCTCCTGGGGAACAGATACCCTCTACTCATAGATTATCAGAGATCCTGACCCACAGGCAGTGAATAGCTGGGATGGAAGGTAACTAGCCGTCATGAGAAGCAATTATAGTACTAATGTTCGGACGAAGATATAGATTAGAGGTGTTAAGAGTTCTGTATGTATTCAAGATGGATGATGATGATCAGGAGCTTGGGACTCCCGCCGAGGAGAATTTAAGGCTTATATAGGTAGCCGAAAGAGTGTCTATAATACATGAGTCTTACTGATCAAGGGTGTGAGAGCTAGGTTCAAGAGGTTTTTTTTTTTTTTTTTTTTTTTTTTTTTTTTTTTTTTTTTTTTTTTTTTTTTTTTTTTTTTTTTTTTTTTTTTTTTTAAAAAATATTATTTTTATTTTTTTTGTTTTTTTTTTGTGGTGTAAAAGACA
>MU284066.1:328423-694982 GCA_022478815.1 Daldinia bambusicola
ACCTTCTGCCGCCCCTCCCTGTGTGTTTCTATTTTTGTTTTTTTTTCCACTTTTTTTTTTTTTTTTTTTTTTTTTTTTTTTTTTTTTTTTTTTTTCATTTAATTATTTATTTTTATAGCTTTTTTTTCGAAAATACATATTCCGTGCTTCGTTTCTAAAGTTATTATAGCTACTTCTCCAAAAGGCCCGACGTAGCATTGACTTGCGTAATAAGCAATGCGCCGTCCAATAGATGGTTTGATCAGGCGTCATACTTGGTCGGTACGCTCGCTGAATGAACAGAACATAATAATTGATCGAATGTCTTGTAGATGACGACGTCTGCCTTCGCACCTCCGCGAAGGTCTGGAAAAGTGAAAAATGGCTCTAACTACCATGTCTCACTCCTCGTCTTCGAGCTCTGATAATGACATTTGCGACCGCTGTCGGGGTGTGCCGTGGGATCTCATAGCAGACCCAATACGAACGTCTACAGACCCGTACTTGTGGGTGTCCGAATCTCACGAGCAGCTCAAGTCTTCAAGCTGTCGTATCTGCCGCCTCCTGGCGATTATTAAGTTGCCGTGGTTAGATAGGATAGCCTGTCCTCTACGATTGCAACGCGCCTGCTGGGTTCAGTGTCGTAGCGATTGGATCGCAGACATCTTACAGACTAGCAATCTTATACACTTCGGCGATTCGTCCAGGGGTACTCTCGAAGTATCTAGGTCAGGCCAGATTAGCAAAATCGGCATCCAGTGTATAGACCCTGATAACATCTCGTTCAAGAGGTTACAGGATTGCGTATCATATTGCCGCCATAACCACAGCCGGGTTTGCACTCGACCAACATTTCAGCCGGCTTCTAGCTTTCGAGTGATCGACTGTTCGCACCCAACTCAAAGGATTATTCCCGCGCCTCCAGGATGCAAGTACGCAGCTTTATCGTATGTCTGGGCAATACTACAAGAGCGTCCCCCTCAGATATATATTCACAGGTGATCATTGATGCCATAAAGGTCGCCTTGTCGATGGGAGTCCAATACCTTTGGGTTGATCGCTATGCAAGTCAAACCCCTTATAACTCAAGGTTCTATAGAGCTTTCTTCTAAACTATAACGACAGTGTATCGACCAAAACAATGCAATAGATAAGCATCGTCAAATCTCTCAGATGGGTAATATCTACGCAAATTCGGAAATCACCATCATCGCCTCGGCAGGAACAGACGCCACATACGGTCTCCCGGGAATAAGCAGGCCTCGTAAGCAACAATCACAGGAGATTATTAACGGTATATCCTTTCTAGAAGGCTTCCCCCATCCCATCCACGCGGTAAAAGAGTCAGCGTGGGTACGTCGCGGCTGGACGTATCAGGAAGGGTTTCTATCACCAAGAAGACTCATCTTTACTGATTATGGCGTTTGGTACCTATGCGATAAAATATGTCTGGCAGAACACGAAAAGACCCCGATAACGAAGGCATCGTGGCTCCCACCTTCCGGGTTCTATACGTTCACGCCGCACCCGGACCTGCAAGGTAGATCCGTGACGTCGCGGACTAGAGCAGCCAACTATATGATGGTCGAATACAGCCACAGGGAACTGAGATACGCTTCAGACGCGCTAGATGCTATGCTTGGCGTTGCGCAGTTTCTGGAGACGAAAGACGTATATTCGATTTGGGGGACTGTCATATACAAAGAGCGACCTATAATCAATTGGCAGCACAAAAGCCCAGCCAAGAGGCGACTGGGATTTCCTAGCTGGTCCCCTCTCGGCTGGGAAGGTCCTATTAAATTATATAATTTCCTTGGCTACAATTACTTCGAGATGTCATTAGGAGATGGCAAAACTCCACTTTCCGGTCAGGATTCCATAACCACCATTGCCGCGGGACTTACGAACGGTGGGAGGAACGCACCCCGTTTTTTGCATCTCACAGGCTACGTAATCGATCTCGTGCTCGAAAACATCCAGTGGACAGACTCGCAGCGACTCCACCAGACGACCTTCCACCTCGCCGCGGGCGAATCCAAGCACAACCACACGCTATCCGACGGGATATACGCCTCCCTACGGATATCTTCTAAAATAAATGTTCTGGCCAAAGCTAAGCTCGACGACGCGGAAGGATCCGGGGCGAGGACCGGGACGAGGGCGAGACAGATGCTCGGACTGCTGCTTAGATGGGACAAGGCCTACTGCGGGCATGAGCCGCCCATCATGGACCCGAGGGTCAAAAATGCGGATTTCTTATTGCTGGAAAGAAAACAAGGGGGCGGTGGTGGTTCTAGCAGGAATAGCTGCTGTTTCGAGAGGATTGGGTATTTGGAGTGTAAAATACGGAATCCGAAAAAGAAGCCGACGGGATGTGTTCTTCTGAATACGGTGTTTGTCAATAGCGCGAATGGAAACGTGTTGGATCACGTACGTATACCTCCGCGTACCCCGTTATGGCGCGAGGAAGCTGAACGGCGCACTGTTGTGGTAGGGTGAAGTTGTAAGCAATATTACCTATACCTGGGCTTGCAAAGGGAGTCAGGGGGTGCATCGGTTTAGTATGGGAGGGCTTGGGAGCATGTACATCTACTGCCTCAAGGCAAGCCAGGAAAATATATTGTAAAATATATTGTATGTTATAATGTGTTTGCTCAATCAAGCTAGTGAAAGGAGAACCAGTGCTATGACAGCTGCAAAGTTCCTGCCTCGCCTACCTAAGGCTACAGGACTTGAGCCTGAAAATTTCAAAAGCGTTGCTAGGTAATTCGCAATAGGTACCTGCCTAGGAACGCGGCGAAAGTTCATAAGGCATCTTAAGGGCCCCTCCAATCACTCCAGATCTTCTGGTTGTTCGGTTCAAAGTGGTCGTGGCCGAGTGGCTAGAGGACATGATGGAGGAGAAAAAATTCAGAGTTTTTCGAAGGGACTTCGGGTTCGAACCAGCGGCAGGGCAGACAGGCAGATCAACTGTTCAGGTCAAATGTTCAACGGTTCCTTCTCGGGTCCCAGCTTTTTTCTTTTTTTCTTTCTTTTTCTTTTCGTTTTTTTTTTTTTTTTTTTTTTTTTTTTTTATAAAAAAAAAACGCTTCTTTTCTCTTCCTTTCTTTTTCCTTGGTCCTCACTAACCCCTTATCACGGATTCTAGTTAATGTTGTTTATGTTGGAGAAGTTTCATCCTCGAGGTCGAGGCATGAGAATAGTAGCACAGGCAATTACCTAGATACCTTAGACGAGGTTGGTACAATAGGGGCCTACCGTCTGTATAAAGGGTAGCCATCTCCCTCGCAAGAGGATATATCGAGGATATGAGGCCAGGCATTACTAGACTCACTATATGTACGACCCTGACACTCACTCTGTAAACTATTTCCATCATAGGGCATATCGGACACAATCACACTCATCACACTTGGGCCTCTATCAAAATATGATGCAACAGATGATACATAATATAAAATAAGTTAATTTCATAGAAAGACAAGTAAGGGGCTTGATGCATGATATTTCAATTTATTAATACCTCTTAATAGTAACCAGCTCAATAGAATGTTACCACTATTAGAATGCAAGTCAAGATTCCCTTATTCCTTAACCGACTGCGCAATATTATCTCATCTTCAACACGCCCGAGGTTGTGCATCTAACTAAGTCTAGGCAGGTATAGGAATATTGCAGGCAAGTCGCATGTATCTACTTATAACAAATGGGAATATCTTCATAACTGTTATATGCAGTAGCTGTTAGTCCGAACTCTACTTTCCATAACCCGAAGACTTGTGGTCCCCATAGTGGATAATATCCATTGCTACCGAATAGATTCAACATACCTAGAATAAATAGTAAGGTTGGGTACCTGAGATAGTCAACGCTTCTCCGGACCTCCTAACTCGAATGCCTTTTGAAAAACCTGGCAGAGTAGAAGCCAGCTTTCAACCATTGGAAAAGTCTCTGCCACCAACTCTTGGCGTATGATGAATCTTCTTCCTCTGTGTATTCCGTGCCCCGTCGCTCTTCTTTGGATGGAGGGTTTGGAGAGTAAGTGTTATAGATGACAATTTGGCTTTCGTGAGGCTTCCCTACTTGAGTCACGGAACTGGAGTCAGATGTGCTTCGCTCAGACCTGGCTGATTGTTTATGCTCTACCTGTAACTGTGAGGTCGGTGGTGTTGGCTGTGTTTCTCGAACGGGACTCGCAGCTCGTGCGCCATCAGACCCAACCCTTGTGAGGGCACGGCCTTCTTGGATGCGAATTTCAGTTTTGAACGGGTCTTCTTTCAATACTTTGGCTGCTTCGGTTTTCAATATGGGAACGCCACTCTCCATCTCTCGAACAACTTGTAATTTTATACCTGTTGCGTTTGCGTAGCGTTGTCGGATTAACTTTCGGAGCTCGTCGCGCCTTTGAGCTTTGTTATCTTCAAGGTCCAAGATACACTCGAACCCATCAATGGGCCCTTTACCTCCCGGAAAGCCATGGTGATACACTGAACCTCCACGATAGCGACCTGGCGGGTTCAAAATTCGTTTGATGTCTTCCTGGTCAAGCAGTTCGGGGACTTTATTCCAAGTTCTTTCCAACACCTTTCGAGTCCAACTATCCCAGTGGTTCGTGATGAAAATGACGTTTCGGAAGAATTTTGGACCGCAAAAACACTGAACCCATTGGATGGTTTTGAGATCTTCCTTCCGGAGTCGGTTTTGCATTGGCCCATAGACAAAAATAAGCCCAGCAACTGTAACGAAAGGGCCAAGGACTTCTAAGCAGCTCATTATATCATAATAGTTGGCCATGTCATCCATATCGGCAGCGCCAAACCCTGCCGTATCTACGAAAAGATATTGTTGTCCGTCGATGAAGGCAGGGCAGATTTCATACTTCCGAGTACCTTTAATATCGAGTCAGCATATAGAGGTTCATTGGAGGGAGCTATTAGTATGTACCTGATTTCAATGTGTATCCGATATTCAAATCCAGGCCAGTTAGTTCTTGCAAAATGGTTGATTTCCCAGTGCCTGTTTGGCCCACCACGAAGATCAGCTTGGTACCTTTGAGGCTGGAATGAAATTAGTACTATAACTGCTTAGACGGCCTTCAAATGTCTTGATGGGGACATACTGTTTCTCGACATAGCGAACTACACGCTTCGGTGCTGTGCTAACGTTGTTGAGCAGCTTCATTAATCTCCTTTGACCCCATCCGCTGGATGGTTCGTCGTCATTGTCATCTGATATAGAAGGTGTTACCATGCTAAAATCAGAATCATAGTCCGAGGTATCGGAGCGGTCATCCGACTCGACTCCGCTACTGGTATCTTTGGGTGAATACTCCTTCGGGGAATACTCTCGTGGTATGTACTCTTTCGGCGAATATTCTTTGGGAGAATATTCTCTTGGTACATATTCCTTCGCAGAATATTCCTTAGGCGAATACTCCATGGGGGTATGAAGAGATTTTGCGGTCATAGTAAGTTCAATCTATGGTGTTGTAGGTGCGGGGAATATGAACGGGCGAAGCTCAGATAAACGTCAAAGATGAAAAGAAAGCTACTGGGGACAGGCTCATAAATCTGGGATGCTCTTATTTTTAACAAGATTTGACTAGGGTAGATAGGGTAGATGTCTCAGACGTAACGTCAAATCAAGCAAAAAAAAAAAAAAAAAAAAAGCAAAAGAGTAAGGGGATAGATGAGCCAGAACATCTGTGAAAGTTTCTTAGGCCCTTCTTCTCAAAAGCCTCGTTTACTGGGCCTCACTCTCAATTTCCACTTCCCTAAGCTACGAGAAAATGCTGTGTTACTCTTGTTACTTATGGCCTCCAATGGTAAGATGTGGCGATAAAAGACCTGGCCACCATTAAGACATAAGTGTTGCTTATTGGATAATATCAAATTAGTTAACCGTTTTATTATGCACCTATGTTTGAAGTTAGTCCTATGGTGTCGCCCGACCTGAGATGGCTAGGCTTTCTTGAATGCTATTGACTGGCACGATGCTTCTTCATGTTGCCTAAAAATTCGAGATATGACGAGGCATATTGTCCGGCTGTCTAGCTGTGACCAACCAGCCGACAAGTGAGAAAACAGTGAGAAAACAGTGAGAAAACAGTGAGAAAATAGGTAGCCGACTTATAAACCTTGAAAATTATCCTCAACTGAAAAGACTTATATAAATAAATGCTCCGGTGTTTCTGGATTATGTTTCTATTTCTACTTAGGTATTAACTTGACGTTCACTACCTATAAGAGTTAAAAAGGTCCTAGCGGAATTGCGGGGCGGGTTCAACTACTTATGTAACGGGGTTCTCGGATGCCTTGCGCCCTCCGATGCACAAATTAGCATTAATAAACTGCATACGCTGCATAAGCTGCATAAGGCTTAAGACTGAGAAAAAGTTGGAGGGGTTCCAAAGTTCCGAACTTTTGAATTTGTCCGGCTTTCTTCCCTTAAACAACTCCCAAAGAAGCAAGCCTTTTCACTCGTCGCGAAAATGGCTGCTAAAGCACCATCAGACGAGCTTCAGAAGCTCAGTGGTTAGTATACTATTTGAACCGATATAATCATTTGTTTGTGCAATCCCCTAATATTCAATCGACAGTGAGCGAGGGAGCCACCAACGGGAAGGCCGCCGGAGGAGCTAACGGCGCTCAGAACGGCGATGCTGCAGAGCATTCCGGCGAAGAATCCGAGGATGACGCTGATGATCAAACCGCCGAACCCGCACCAGGTGCTGCTAAGAAGAAGAAGAATAAGAAGAAGAAGCCAAAGAAGAAGAAGAAGGCTCCTACTGCCCAAACCGACCCCCCGAGCGTCTTGATGTCGCAGTTGTTCCCCAACAACACCTATCCCAAGGGCGAGGAAGTCGAGTATGTAGACGAAAACCGTTATCGCACCACCAGCGAAGAGAAGCGGCACTTGGACAACTTAAATACCGACTTCTTAGTTGACTATCGCCACGCTGCCGAAACCCATCGTCAAGTGCGCCAGTGGGCTCAAAAGACCATTAAGCCTGGTCAAACTTTGACTGAAATTGCCGAAGGGATCGAGAATAGCATCAGGCGCCTGGTAGGACACGATGGATTGTCAGAGGGTGATGCTAAGGTTGCCGGTGTGGGCTTCCCGACTGGCTTAAACTTAGATCATATTGCTGCCCACTACACTCCCAATGCTGGGAACAAGACTGTTTTGCAGCAGAGCAATGTCATGAAAGTAGACATTGGCGTTCATGTCAACGGGAGGATCGTCGACAGCGCCTTTACAATGTCATTTGACCCAATGTACGACAACCTGTTGGCAGCCGTAAAGGATGCGACCAACACAGGTGTCAAGGAGGCGGGCATTGATGTCCGCCTGGGAGAACTTGGCGGATACATCCAAGAGACCATGGAGAGCTACGAATGCGAAATTAATGGCACTACATACCCGATTAAGTCGATTCGTAACCTCACTGGTCATACGATCTTGCCGTATAGCATCCACGGAACCAAGAGTGTTCCCATCGTTAAGACGCAAGATAACACGAAGATGGAGGAGGGCGACGTTTTCGCTATCGAGACCTTCGGCAGCACCGGAAACGGTTATGTCCACGACGAAGGAGAGGTCTCCCACTATGCTCTGCGTAGCGACGCCCCCAAGGTCGATCTACGTTTGTCCTCGGCCAAGTCTCTTCTTAACGTTATCAAGAAGAACTTTGGCACTATTCCGTTTGCGCGAAGATATCTAGACAGACTCGGCCAGGAGAAATACTTGCTAGGGGTAAGACTTTTTTGAACCACGAGCTAGGCGTGTTTGCAGTATGTTAACGCTGTATTAGTTGAACAATCTCGTCCAATCTGGTATTGTGGAGGACTACCCCCCTCTACTAGATAAGAAAGGGTCGTACACGGCCCAATTTGAACACGTGAGTTTCCCCCTTATCACGACTGCATGTATATGTGTGTCTGCGGTACTAATCTGTGATAACAGACTATCTTACTTCGACCTACCGTAAAGGAGGTCATCAGTCGTGGTGACGACTATTAGATAGAATCATGAAATGTATGATATAACAGGCTGATAACCTATTTTACAGCAGCAATGTATTCCTTGCGAGGCTGGTGTCATGATTCCTGATCCCTATATCAATCAAATCCCTTATGAATTTGGGCCTTTATTCCTTGCTGAAGGGGTATGACTTGGAGAAGAGCCAAGCGATCAGATATTCAGAAATGGTCAAAACCACAGGCCTCGGAGGGATCAGGATAGAAGCCGTATGCAAATAACCTAAATTAACTACACTCACCAAAATAGTATACATAGGTACCTAGCGCAATATTCCTCTGTTTCTGTGCCAGGGGCGTTGGGAATTGCCTTCACCTAGTCGTCTAATGTAAGCGGCGGTAGAGGTGATGACGTTGGATCCGGAATCTAAAATTAGCTTTTATGAGATGGATTATTTGCCAGTTCAGACGAAGCTGGAAAGTCTAGCTTGAGCGCTGTATGGCACTTTTAGCATCGAACTTCTTCGCTGATGTACCTGCCATGTCACCAAAATACCTATTGGCTATGTCCTCCGGTGCGAACTAAGCACAATATTGTTTGCCTTTATTTGATTAGTTTGGCCTTCTTCTACTATTCCTACCATGGTATATCTTGATAAGTCTGGAGCTTGTGGTTTGTTGATATATATGGAGATGTATTTATGCCTTGTTCGTACTTGAGGACATCGCAAACTTGCTTTTACGTACATAGTAGTAGTTATGAGATAGCAATGAAGAATCGGTAAGGTAGATCATTATTAAGGGTCAGGGTAGTGGGTTAGGGTTTGAAGTCATAGAAATCATCATAGAGGGCGAATTGATGTCAGGGGTTGAAGATCCGCTAAACTAACAAAGTCGAAGGAAACTTGAGAGGCACAGAGGTGCGTGAACGGTGGGCCTGGCAGATAGCGTCTGTCATATGCAAAAAACTGACGAAGCGTAGCAAAGTCTGGATGATTCCGTGACTCCGCACCGCTCCAGGTTTTCGGGCGCTTGGTCCATGCTCGGGGTCCATTTGGCTCCACTCTACGATCCGTTTAGAAGCAAAGCAGCCAATCAAAGGATGGGGATTTGCCAAAAGTTGATCAAGGCTTTAACGCCGTCTCCGAACGATTCTCTTCCATGGGAAAGCTAATCCCGACTCGGACATTTAAGCGAGGCAAAAAAGATAGTGCGAGAAATTGTGTAAGACTGTGTAGGTGGACGTAAGAGGACATAAGGGAACATAAGGGAACATACCGAATATTGCCGGGAAGGTAGGAAGGCAAAAAAGGAACCCGCGATAAGGTTCCTTGTCGCCAATGCCGATCGGGGCGTCGGGGGTTCTTAATTGAATTTTTTTTTGGCTCAAAAACCTTTGCGTTTCCCCCCGTCATTTGTCCGCATCTTATCGAAAAAAAACTCTCCTTGGAGAAAAAACAACTTTACAAAATCCCTCGACACCCTTAACATTCATTCAATAAATTATCACGAGTTGGCTTCATTTCTGCCACATTACCATCATTTATCGTGTCAAGAGCGGATTTAATTTTTAAAAAAATTTGACTGTATCTGTTGCGTTACAGTACTTAAATAGCACGCGAGATTTTTTTTTTCGGTGCTTTTCGAAACAACTGCGATCCTACGGAATTTGTTGTCTCGGTTTGCACTCCCCGACCGACATCGCAAAGACATCGCAAATCACGCAGAGGCGTCTTTTCTACTAAACCTTAACGGTTAAACGTCCGGATTTGAAGAGGAGGAAAAAAAGAAGCAACTTCTATTAGTTGCGTCGAATCTAGGCATATTTTGAAAAGGAGTTTTTCTTCCCTTTCAATTCCCCTTTGCACCAATCTGGTTCAATTATTGGGATCGTCCGTCAGCCATGAAGGTCTTCTCCAACACCCATACCTTCAACTACTCCTGGGAAGAGGTATCCACCGCCAACTGGCGGAAATACTGCCCCTGGAACGACAAGTCTACCCACGTCATAGCCGTCGACACCCTCGCTCGAGAAGTCGACCCCGCGACCGGCATATTACGAACCGAGCGTCTCATCACCTGCAAGCAATCCGCGCCGGAATGGCTGAAATCCATCATCGGCTGCATGGAGACGAGCCAGGTCTTCGAGACGTCCTACGTCGACCCCGCCGCGAAGACCGTCACCATGGTGTCGCAAAACATCACGTGGGCAAACATGGTCAACGTTCAAGAGACGGTGGTCTATCGCCCACTGGACGCCCACAGGACCCAGTTCGAGCAGGACGCGCGGATAACGGCGTTATGCGGCGGTTGGCAGAGGATTAAGAGTAGCATCGAAGATACTCTTGTCACCCGATTCCGAGAAAACGCGATGAAGGGTAAAGAGGGCTTCGAGTGCGTTCTGGCCATGAGCCGACGGGTATTCGCCGAGGAGCGGGAGAAGGAGCGGTTACGAATGGAAGGCAGGATGGCAGCGTAGGTCCAAGGAATCGGCATTTTCACTACATTCCGTTCCTGAAATCTATTTACATATCATATCAACATCAAAATCACGACCACGACGTCTGCCACAAGCCATACGACGAGTGGGGGTAGACAACGACATACCGACACCAGCAAATGCATTTTCCGGAGTATCAACGAGCAGAAGACAAAAAGGGGTTTGGTGTGAATTGAATTGAATTGAAATTTTTATTGACTTTTTTCCGAGAGAGAGAGAGAGAAAGAAAAAGCACGGCGTTTCGGCATACCCATCCATTCAAACCAACTGTGTTAACATAGAAAAGGGGAATATGTTTTTTTTTATTAGACCCGGCTACGTTCTGGTACATAGGCCCGTAGGAGCGACGGGATGGCTACTAGACTTATAGATATATACATGTTTATAGATATAACTCTACTTAGAGCAAGGGATAATACTCACTCTTCTCCTGTTTAACTTAGATGACATGATTGACTTGACTTGGCTGGTCTCGTAATTGACTTGTTGAATTGTAAACCCAAATTGGTTTGAATTTCCGAGGTAAAATTTACGCAGCACGGGGTTATCAACCTTTTACATATATCAACCTTTTATATCAACCTTTTATATTAATCCTATCTACCTAATCCACCCGTAACCTAGTTTTTATCAACCTTTTATCAACATTTCTTGTCGATACATTTCGTCTCGTAATACCGTAATAGCTTCTTAGTATCCTCGTCAAGCCCAAATGGTTCTTCTCCGTCCCCGTTGCCGCTGAGAACTGCCCGCGCAAAGTTTGCGCCGTCGGCGTACCGCCGGAAAAAGTACAGCTCCTCGACTGCGTGCAGCAGCGCCTGGGCATCTGGTTTAGAGACTCGCCCCGGGCCTAGGGGGAGCTTGATGGTCTTCCATATCTAAGAATGCGTTAATTGATAAGACTTAGACTGCTTGCAACTATTCTTTTTGATTTTCAATTGTTTCCGCCTCATTTGATTATCGCATTTTGCACATTTGCATGTGGCGAATGGTGGGCACGTGAGCATATGTTAGGTACCTAACCTAGATGAAAAAAAAAAAAAAAAAAAAAGCTTTTATAAACGTACTTCTCCGTTTTCGACTTTGACCCGGTACTCTCTCCTTACCGCCTGGAACTCTTCCTCGGACTGGGCCGTCCGGTCGACGGGCGTGTTCGCTTCTCCCTTCTTCGGTCGAGTGCCCTCCGCGGGCTCTGAGTCGTTGGATCCGTCCTCGGAATCGGAAAGCTGGATGCCGAAGAGGCCGGAGTCGAGATCCGGGTCCATCGTTTGTTGGTTGGTGGGGTTGGGGTTATGGTACGCCACTTAAGTTATAATAATTAGAAACACAGAGAATAAAAGGCTAGATAAGTACCTAATTAACCAATTATGAGAGAGTGGGAGAGAAGTAGAAGTGACCCGTTTTTCGGAATCTGGAATATTGGAGCTTGTTACCGGTATAAACGGGGTGTGGAACCGATTTTTGTTAGTGTAATTGACGGATGTGTTCAACGAAGTTTTACTTCGGCTGGCTTTTGACATCAGCGTGCATGCGTCCCGTTTGGTGGGGCATAAAGAGCTCCCGCGCCCCGGGTGAGGGGATGAGCCAATGGGGTTATAGAGAAGTGACTTAGACTTGAGAACTTGACTTCTGCAAATACGAGATACGAGACATGAGACTTCATTCATAGACTGACTATATAAAACAAGGATTTATTGTAACCTTCTTATTTACTTTATCCGAATTCTATTTAAGGACCTAATCTCTTTAACTTGGAACTTGGCAGCGAGCGCATCGACATGGAGGACCAGGTAACTCGGCTGGTAGACAAGGTCTGGGAGAAATTCCAGCAACTCCCTGCGGACCGTAGACTCTGTAAGTCATAATCAGTAGTTAGTATTGAAATAGCCCCTACTTATGCACTTAATCTAACCTATCCCTCTTCCAGTAATCGCCATAGCCGGTATCCCAGGCTCAGGTAAGTGACCCATTCCCCTTCTACTGAGGCATACCCGCTAACCACCCCAAGGCAAAACCACCCTCTCCCAAATCCTCACCGCGGCCCTCAACGCGCGGCACGCAACCCTGCACCCGGAGCTCCCGGAGCCCGTGCCCCCCGCCGTCTTCGTGCCCATGGACGGGTACCACTTGACGCGGGCGCAGCTCTCCGCGATGCCGGACCCGGCTCTCGCGCACGCGCGGCGCGGCGCGGAGTTCACCTTCGACGGGCGCGCGTTCCTGGCCTTGGTAAAATGGTTACGCGCTGTGCCACCGCCACCGTTGCAGCCGCAACAACAGCAGACGGTGTATGCGCCGAGTTTCGACCACGCGGTGAAGGATCCCAAGCCCGATGATATCGCGATTCTGCCGACGCATCGGGTTGTGGTTTTCGAGGGGAATTATGTGTGCTTGGATAAGGAGCCGGTATGTAGATACCCTATCTGACTTTCCTGTGTTATTTTGTATCCGGAATGGAAGTGGTATAAAGAGAGTTAAAAACCCGAGACATGGTTAAAGCTTCTTTCATCCTATTGGAATAATGAGTTTGCTGATTCCAGCTGTCATAGTGGCGCGAGGCGGCGCAGCTCATGGACGAGAGGTGGTTTGTGGAGGTAGACTTCGAGACTGCGAGGAAGCGGCTGGTGAAGAGGCATGTAGAGGCGGGGATCGCGAAGGACGAGGAAGAAGCTGGGAAGCGTGCTGATGAGAACGACCTGGTGAATGGGGCGCAGATCGTAAAGGAGAGAGTGGACGTGGATGAGATTATAAAGAGCAAGGAAGACGGGAACTGGGTTCATGATTGAGTAGTATATAATTTCTGATGATATCTGCGAGCTTGATCTCATTATGAAAACTATGACTTCAAGGAGAGCTGCTTGTGAAGTCTTACTTTAGGATTCAATATGTGGCGTCCATTGAGTGATACATAGTAAGAAGCGAGATCTGCCACCATAATTTCCTGTACACGACGAGCAAAAGTACCTTGATACGCCTTGGACTTATTTAAATAGACCCCAAAGGAAGTCCTCCTTTGGTAGTGTATTCGCAAGCCTATACTTATAAGTATGATCATTCACTTGATATGGCGAAGAGTTGTTCAGGGGTAATATGGATACGTGCATATACTACCCCTATCCAATTAAGTAGAATATGCAACTAATCGATCCCATATCTTATCTTATCAGCTCCATCAAAATTTCGAGAAAGCTACATCCTTCAACTTTTCGACGTCCAATCCTTCAACTTTTCAGCGTCCAATGGAGGGCTCGGAACGGTCTGCTTTTGCAACAGTTATAAAAAATAAACTGAATTCGGAAACTTCAGAATTCAAAATGGCGACCGAAGTGGTTACAGAGACCGAGCAGCATTCTGCGCCAGAGACCACAGACTCGTCCAAGAAGCGCAAGACGCAAATCGAAGAGATCGAAGTAGACTTATCGCTCCCGGAACCGCCGTCCAAAAAAGCGAAGCGGCTCCTCAAGAAAGGCAAGCCGCTGCCCGAAAAGCCCAAGAGCGACGACGAAGCAGAGTCCGAAGACGAGCTGCCGATACCGAAGGGCGGGAAGGGAGATAAGAAGTCCCAACGCGCTGAGCACGGCATATGGATAGGGAACTTGCCCTTCACCGTGACGAGGGTGGAATTATTCAAGTGGCTGGTGGAGAGCTCGGGCGGTATGATAAAAGAGGAAAACATCACGAGAGTCAATTTGCCCACGAGCAAATACACCCCGGATAGGAGATACGGCGGCGGCGGCGAGGATAGCACGCCAAAGACGCAGAACAAGGGCTTCGCATACGTGGATTTCAACGCGGAGCCGGCCTTCGTCGCCGCCATGGCTCTCACGGAAACCGAGCTCGGTGGACGGAAGGTGTTAATCAAAAACTGCAACTCGTACGAAGGACGACCTAGCAAGCAGCCCGAGAACGGAGCTGCCGCCGCTACTACCGGCGCGGCGGCGGCGAACGGCCACGCGGCGGACAGAGCGGCGATGAGCACCAGCCGCAAGATCTACGTGGGAAACCTGTCCTTCCAGACGACGGAGGACGACCTGCGCGCGCACTTCGACAAGTGTGGCGAGATCGAGTGGGCGAAGGTCGCGACGTTCGAGGACAGCGGGAAGTGCAAGGGGTTCGGGTGGGTCAAGTTCAAGGAGGCCGAGGCGGCGGGGTGGGCGGTGAAAGGGTTCGTGAAGATCAAGGAGGAGATCGAGACGGAGGAGGACTTCCGGGAGGACGACGGGGAGGAGAAAGAGGCAGGAGGAGAGGAGGAGGGGGCGGGGGAGAAGGAGAAGAAGTTCAAGATGCGCAAGTGGTGGGTGAATCGCCTCCGGGGCCGCGAGCTGAAGATCGAGGCGGCGGAGGATGATCAGGTCAGGTATAAGAAGAGGTTTGGGAAGGATAAGAGTGCGCAAGGGGATGGTGGGAAGAAAGAAAGACCTCAGGGGGCGAGGAGGGAGTCCAGACCTGCGAGAAGATCGGATGGGGAGACAGATGGGAAGAAAGAGGGAGGCGCATTCGGGGAGAAGAGCGAAAAGCCGGCGAAGCCCGCGTATGGAGATGCGGGTGTCGCGACGTATCTTACCGGTGCTGTTGTTAAGCCCCAGGGCAAGAAGATTACGTTTGACTAGATTGTTTGGAGTTAATGGATATATGAAGTCTTTTGTTAGTGGCAGTACGTGAACAGCGCCATTGCATGGTAGAAATGTCTACGCAATTCAGGAAATGGGGGTTATACCCCTTTATTTCGGCGATATACTGACTTGTCTAGGTCTATCTATCAACGAAACCACGTAACCACGTAACCACGTAACCACGTAACCACGTAACCTTTTACCGTTGACATATTCGAAACCACCAGATTAATATATAATCCACATAAACCTCTTATGTTAAGAGGTATAGATCGAAAAGCCAGGCCAAACTTGATCCTATTTTCCTTCTATTTCCACGCCCTTAATATCTTTCCATTATCCACTGTCGTTGCTCCTCCGCCGTCATAGGCTCTAATATGGCCAGCTCACCCTCCTTTATATGAACATACCGCTCCACAAACGTCGGGTCTAACCCAAGACTCTCATCCTCCTGAAGCGCCTGCAGTGCCTCTCGCAAGTCTGCAGGGAACATCTTCTCAATACCTAACTCAGCCCTTTCCTCCGCACTAAACCGGGCCGGATCTCCCGCGCAGTCCTTCCACGTCAGCGGCGCCTTTCTCCGCACACCGTCCGCTCCGGCCGTTAGTATCGCCGCGACGGCGAAGTACGGGTTCGCAAGGCCATCGAGCACCTTGACCTCCCAATGGCTCCCGTCGATCTTGCGCAGCGGCAACTCCTTGTTCTGCGTCCCCCACGCGATCCACCGCCCGCCCGCCCACGCGCTGTCCACCATGCGCTCGTAGCTCGTCAGATTGCTATTCGTGAACGCGAAGATCGCCCCGAAATGCTCCAGCACGCCGGCGTAGAACGCCTCGTAGGTTTCCCGCCGGTCCCCGCCCGCCGACGAGATCGACATGTGCATGTGCGAGGCCGACCCGCACTTGCTCGCGAACGGCTTCGGGTGCAGCGTGACGCGGAACCCGCGGCGGGCCGCGCCGCTCTCGAGGACCTGCCGCGCGTGCAGCAGGCTGTCGCAGGCCGCGAGGGGCGGCAGCGGCGCGAGCACGAGCTCGAATTGCCCCGGCGCGTTCTCCGGGTGGAACTGGTCCACTTCGATGCCCGCCGCGTCCAGCTCGTCGAGGATCTCGCCGACCGCCGTCGCGAAGGCGCCCTCCCGGCCCCAGTCCGCGAGCGCGCGCGAGACCGACCAGCTGTGGCCGTCGCCGCGCAGGGTCTGGTAGCGGTCTAGGCTGCTTGCGGAGGCGGAGGGGTTGCGCTCCAGCACGAGGAACTCGACTTCGAAACCGAGGAGGAATTCCAGTCCTTGCTCCGTCGATGCTTTCTCCACCGTGTTCCGCAGGATCGTCCGCGGGCACAGCGCCGCCTCCGACCCGTCGAGTTCCGTGAAGAAGGCGTAGCAGCTGACGTGGCCTTGTGCAGGTCCCGGCTTCAGGCTCGACCAGTCCGGATGCACTGTATACATACCGGTCGCCGAGGCCTGGGGGATCAGGGTGTCGATCTGGGTCATGCCGAAGGCGGCTTTGGCGAGGGATATGGTCAGGGGCTTGCCGCTCGCCAGCGTCTTGAAGACCTGCTTGATGGGGATGAGCCGGCATTTGTTGCTCGAGGTGTAGTCGTGCCAGTAGATGCGCAGGTACTTGGCGTTAAGACTTTGGAGTTTTTGAATAACGGTGTGGTTGGTCCAGTTAGTACTGGGAACGGAGACGGTCGTCAACTGCGTAAGGTTGGGGAGGGGGGATTTCGTTTCGAGTTTGTAGAGCTTTTTAGAATTTGAAAATAATATATCTTGAACGAGCTGGACGGCTTGCTTCTCGTCTAATTGCTGGCTTTGTACTAACTCTCCCAAAACCTAAATCAAATCAGCCAGGTGAAAATCGATAAGTCTATACCTAGGACCACTTACGGTCTTGAGAACCGAGCGGAGCTCAGTCGTCGCAGTCAAGTACATCTCCGGAAACCCGTGTCCGTCCGTACTACAGAGGATCTTCGACCAGGGGCACACCTCCAGCATTTCCCTCAGGACGCTTTCCTGGCCCTGGCGGCTGATGCAGGGAAATACCTCGCCGATATCAGCGTAGACGTTCGGATACGTGGCTGCCAGGTACGCCGTCTCTCTCGTCCACGGATAGCCTGCGTGGAGAAGAACGATTTTGAGCTTGGGATTCTCCCGGATGAAGTTCTGGAGATGAGATGGGGACGATCGGGTAAGCGTAATGTCGTTGTCCCCGAGACCCGTGTGGAATTGGATAGGCTTCTCGGCATCCTGGGCGGCGCGAGCAGCAAGTCGGACAATCAAGCTGTTGAGAAAGGGATGGGCTATTCTCTTCCGTAATGAGAACCCGGAGACAGGCGATCCAGGAGTTACTCCCTCGCTGATGATCTCCTCCAGTTCTTTTCTCACGTCGCTCTCTATGCCGTTCAGAGGTAAGATATCCAGCCCGTATCGGTAGCAGATGATAGACTTGAAAGCTACAACATTACGATCGGCTGCGAGCTGCGAGATCTCCGTTAAAAACAGCTTCATGAACGTTTTCACGATATCACCGTCGTCGTCGTCGTCGTCGTCGTCGTCAAGCAGGCTTTCATTTTCTTCTCCATCGCTCCCGATCAAGAAGCGGGCTATGACGTCTGATGCGACTGTCTCGATCCTAACAATGCGCTTGCATTCGCTCCTGGTAAATTGGCTGTGCCACCAATAATCTTCGACTTGTCCCTGCGCATCCAGTCCGTCGTCGATCAAGATGGTCTCGATGCCCTCGAAGCAGCGCCTGATCCAAGCGTCGCGCGATTCGGGCCGTCTGCGCCCGACAGCTGTCGCCTCTACGGCTTCCCACGTCTGCTCGCAGCCGAGAACGCCGGCTAAGTGCTTTACGGCGCGGAGGTGAGAAAGGCTCTTCCTGGAGTCGTGGAGGGCGTCCCCGGTTGCTTCGGAAGTGATGGATAAGAAGGGATGCTTACTCGCGGTCTCCGGGGTGAGCAGCGGGTGGGCGTGGTTATCGATGAGGGGTGTGGAGTCGATAGCAGCGTTGAGCAGCTTGAGATGGGTGTAGGGCAAAGCCATCTTTAGCAGTTTTTCTTTTTATGATAGCGACTTAGGCTTAACGTCTTAAGATTGGAGTAGGTAGTAAGACGTTTAACATTTTATAGAGAAGCTACCAAACCTATGAGGGGAAATTAAAGTGAGGTACGCTTTAAGTTTGAGCATCCCTTGGAGGTGAGATTGCGGTGAAGCTCGTAATTCTTGCTTGTTTTGATTGGTTTAGCTTATGTAGAGGCGTCTTGAATATTTATCGGCCTTGAATAACAAGATGTATGTACAGGTGGAAAAAAGAAAATAACTTTAGGTATGTCCTCTTTTAAGACTCGGGGTTTATGCGGCTTTGGTGCTTACTTCGTGGAGATGTGCGTGGTTATGCATGTCTAAGATAGCTGGCCATCGGATCAACATAGGCTATCGAGAATGATAGGTTCTCCAGTAAGAGCACAATTACCAGGCTTCGTTATGAAAGTCGAGCGTCAGAATTAATATCGTTTGGTTCGATGGTAAATATAGTTACCTTAGGTACCTGTAGCTATCCTTAGGCTAGTCCTTGGGTAACATCAGGTCCTGCGTTATACGATGTGCTGCTTCCTTAATTCCTATTGGATAATCGTATGTACGCTTTCTCGTACTAGATACCTGTTAAGGGAATGGGGAAAAGTGAACGGGATAGATCAAGTGGATCACCAAGTATCGAGACATATCAAGCATATTCTACCCCTGGTTTAAGACTATACCTTTCAGCTTGTAGAGAAATGCTAACACTAAATGAGTATAATATTCAAGCTTAGCATGTTTTGTAGGTATCGTTTCATTTAGGCTTGATACCATGAGAGTATATAAGAATAACTTCGTTCGGTTTGGTGCGATGGCGTTTTTTTATGTGCTCGAGTTGTGCAAGACCCTGGACCCCGTAAGGTTACATGGAGCCACGTAGGACTAATGCATGCATGTGCTTTAACCCATATCCACATGCTCAACCATCATCGAAAATATCGAGGTATACACATCAAGCCCCTGAAGCCTCCGGACTGCAATCACAGCATTATATAATACAAGAAATTCTTAGGTCAATGAAGTTAGCCCTCATATTTTCCTATTGGAGCCAGCCTTTCGTACTGCTCCTTAAACACGTAGTGTACACGTCGATTCTCACGCGGCGAACCCAATTCTCCCAGCCCGGATACCGAGCATGTGGCAAGACGAGAATTCTATCTCCTGGCCCCAAGGCTTTGATCCAAGAGTCGCGCTCGGCATCGGCCCCCGTGAGATCATCAAGATTCCATGATAGCGTATGCGTATGCCACTGTATATTAGCACCACGATTATGCGCGAGGTAGATCTCTCTATTCGTGTTACCTCCTTGGTCCTGCGGGCTAGCTAGGTTCTGTGAGAAGGTGCTCCCGCGCCGGTGGACGTCGGCCGTGAACCAGGTCCAGCTCTCGCCTCTGCTGGGGTCGGAGCAGTAGCCTTGGTCGTGGCTTGTGATCTCGAACACGATGCGCCTGACTGGTCTGGAGGAGAGGCTATTAATGGCTTTACTCGTGATGTATGGTGTTAGAGGGTCGCCCCATCTCCGCACTTCACCGCCCTTCTCGATGCTGACGCGGACGCTGGTGGATTTGACCCAGTATTGCGCCAGGTCAAGGATGCGAGATATGATGTAAGGTGACACGTGGATCTGTTTTGATGCCCCAAGTCTCCTTTGCAGGCACAGAGCCGCCGTTGTGATATCGGTTTCCTCTTTAGGCCATATCGCGGGGTCTGCGGCTGAGTCGGAGGGACCAGCGGGGTCATGAATGAGTGCATTTCCCCATGGTTGCTGCCGTATCCAGGCAATATCGTCGTCGTCGATGCTGATGGGATCCGTTATTGGACGCTGGGCCATGATACGCACAACTTCTGGGAAGCGTTTCTTGATAGCGACTCCAAGCGGAGCGAGGCCATTCGAGTCTATAACATTGATATTCGCGCCAGCCTTTACAAGCCTAGAGCATATGTCAATTAAGTTTTGATTTGCGGCTAGATGTAGCGCTGTGTGGCCTTGATTATTCTGACAATCAATGTTGAATCCTTTCTGTTTGGACAACACCATTACGGCGTCAATATTGCCACTTGCCGCCGCATAGTGAATAGGCCTATTTCCATTCATCCCCGGGGAACCGTAAAGGTAAAGATGTTTCAATTTTTGTAGTATAAATTCCGTGTTTTCGGGTCTGCTTCCCCCAGCAGCATAGTGTAGTACGCTATCAGTACCTGGGTTTTGGAGAAGGTCGTCACCCATTTTGCTTAGCAGCAAATCGATTACAGGAGAGCTTGCAACCCGGGCGGCGAGGTTCAGTCCCGATACCAGTTGAGATGGGTAAAAATCAGGAAAATTGTGCTTGTCGTACTTTTCGAGGATAGCATCCACGGCTTGGATGTTATTTCGGCGGATCGCCGCCTTAAATGGCGTATCACCTTTCTGATCCTGCCATTTCAGGAGAACATTTGCATATGGACTGTCTAACAGCATTTTGAGTATTCGGAGGATACCTGAGGTCTCTCCTCCATCGGAAATCTTAAAGGCGAGAGAAGAATCCGCGACGGCCCAGTGTAGCACCGTTCTCCGATGGAAATCGCACGTAAGGATTGCCTCATTTCTTCTATCGATTGATTCGATCCTGTTATGATGTTTCATGATACACTTGAAGACATTGAAGTCTGCCGTACGTACTGCCTCCATGAATGCTGTGCTGAAGTAAACATCTCGTAAGAGCAGTAGTTTACCAGGAGCGTCTTTTTGCATTATCGCTTCTATTAATATCGTCTTGTCGGATCCCTTCACAGCATGAGCCCACCATATGGCTTCTTCAAGGAGATTCGTACACCATTCTTGTGCAGATTTCTTGTATATATCAATGCCATAATCTAGAAGCGCCTGGAGGCTACCGAGAGAACCATAGGCGACCGAAACCATTGCTGGTACCCAGCCAAGGCAATGTCCAGCGGTTAAATTTGCATCTAGCTCAAGTTCTGGACTTTCTAGTAAAACTTTCATCGATTCGAACGAGTTGTTGAGACATGCCCAATGAAGCGAATTTCCAAACCGCTTTTTGCCAAGACCTGCTGGCGCGGAAGTATTCTTCAGCAACCATTCGATTGTTACCCCGAAGGAGCGACTGTCGGATGCTCTCCTAACCACGTTGAAGAACGCAGCTAAGTCCATTGTGGTACCAGTAGCAGGTATCTCATCCCCAAGGCCAGGGTCCATGAAAATCGCAGAGACTCTACCACCTATATTCTGTAGTATCGAAGTTGCCGCGCGTTTGACATGTTCTGGACGTAGAAGAAAATTCATCAATAACTCCGTCGTGTCTTCTAAAAATGGATTCTCTTCCGCGTCTAAGATATTGGACTCTTGTACGTAGTGATATCCGAAATGTATAGCTGCGTATGCAAAGAATGGCGTCTCGTCTTGCAGGGGCCATATGTGGCACAAGGGCCCGTTTGGTGAGAGGATTAAGCCGTCAAGTCCAAGGAAGGAGATGCAAGTTAGAGCTATTTCCCCATGGCTATGGGTAAAGGTTGGTGTATCTTTTAGCGAGTTGAAATACTCTTGTGTGGTGTAATGAACAAATCTCACAGTCTTACTCTCTCCCTCTACAACTACCAGACCAGCGCAATAGTTAGTGACATCACTTTCTTCACCAATGGCATCTTCGTCAAGTTCTGTATCATCTGAGCTAACAGAGAGCGCGCACAGAAGCTCTGCTAGTCTCAGCGGTCGTCTTGCGAAGCAAACCCATCGAATGACTTGCAGAGCAAACTTCTCTATATTCACACCCTGGTCTCGAATCCGTTCCATGGCTTGGTCATAGGTATTTTTAATGACATTCTCGCCTTCCGGGATCCGACCCATCTCCCTTTTTAGGTCTTTGAGGGTAATTGCTCTACTTAAGGAGTCAAGATGCATCCTACATAGAAGAAACCTACATGGTAAGGTCAATAAGTGATCATCAAGTAATGACATATAGTATCAAGCTACAACTTACATCCCATTCGCTCTTTCAATCACCAACCTCTGAATATCTTCTTTGAGCTCCGGCTTTCGTTGGACGTAACCAGACATTTTCTTCGATTCCCGTATCCGGGCATTTATATAAGCGCTCATGTCTTCATCCGTAGGTATAAAGCGGAAAGCTCGCACATTAGTAAAACCCACATTGTCGAAATGAGTCGTCCGGGAGGTGACAAGTACGTTTATCAGGGGCTGTAGGCTGCGGAGACTATCAATGAAGCCGTTCCTTTCGTTTTCATCTGCGCACTCGTCAAGGGCGTCGACAACTATATAAGCCTTTCCTTGTAAGCCATTCGTCAACTCATCTCTGATCATGTTGATAATCTGAGTCTTAGTTGGTTTAAAGTCGGAACGAGCTGCTATTTCTCCAAATAGTTGTTCTACCTCTGTAACGGAAGGACCTCGCTGTCGGAAGAGCTGCGCCCAAAGGTTACCGAGCATCATCCATGATTTTTGATCTTGACGTTGGCGATAGTCGCAATAGAGAAACGCAAGACGTCCGTCTCCAGTCCTTCGCACCTTTTCGCGCAGATACTCGATGGCTGTCGAGGCCATGACTGTCTTTCCAGCTCCCGGTGCCCCTGAACACCACATAGTTGCCCCAACAGATTGCATCCAACCTTGGAATTCTTGCGACTCGAGAAACCATTGGCCAGTGCCATCGTGCCTCTGTTGAACAACATTTCCGTGCTTCTCAGAGAAACTAACAGGAGCGTAATGCTTTACGATGTGATCTATCTTGCCGTTGATCATCTCCTCTTCTGCGTGGCTATTGAGCGCTTTAACACCATCGTCGATTGCCTTAGTTGTCTCCTTGATATCTAACGTAAGCCACGAGTTAAGAAAACCATTCATGCGCGATGCCTTCTCGATAGTCCTTTGCACATCTTTTTCCATGTGGGCAAAACGTATTTTTTGCACGAGCCCCTTAGAGCTTGTTTTCTCGAACTGTCGCGATAGGTCAATCATGCAAGCCTGTAACTCTCGAACAAAGTCATCAGGTCCCAGAGGGCGGCCACGGCCCGCGGAAGCGTCCCCATCGACCTGTCGTTTGACCTCATACAGTAACTGTACCATCACGCTCGAAGTACGACCCAACTCGTCAATCATCTTCGAAGCGCCAATTACCGTGACGCAATAGTGGAAGATTTTGGCGGCAATCTCGACTAATTGCGCAATAGACGCGACTGAGCCCACTGCCTCCATGGTTGAATTTCTTCGACCTGTGGCCGTAGATTCCTCTACAGGAGTCTCAAGTCTTCCACAACATATAATAAGAATTGGTGTGTTAGGCTACGACTCAAGGAAAAGGTAGCCTGGCATGGTAGATAAGGAGATTTGTACGATGAATAGACACCATACAACAACCAAATTATCTTGTGAAAAGAGACTAGGCCAGAACAGTTAAATATGTGATTATATCTTGTTTAATTTCGGAAAACGAGAAGAGAGTGTTGAGGGTTATGGGCTGATCTTGTTATACTGAGGGGGGCCAGCCTTATACGACGGTCAGTGGCGTATGCAACCCTGCCAAAACATCTCGAGCAGGATCCTAATGCGTGAGAAAGTAGCGTAGTCACATATCGTAGGCATTAAGCTGAAATCCGTAGATGCAATCGACCAGTAGAATCGAGTCTCATACCTACCTACGCCGAGGACTGCAGTACGTCCGGTGTACGAAAATAACCATACCTAACCACACTAAACGTGAGATTTTTGTATATCCATTGGGATTACGCAGCCTCGGTATTGCTGTCATTGAAATAACGATTGAATCGAAAATTGTCCCATAGATACCTAATGTCATGAGTATTCTGAGTATACCTATGATTCGGACTCACCATATTATCGTCTGAAACGACCCAGACCACTAAATATGCAAGTCTCGCATATACCGTTTAGTTAGAGTTCCAGCATGCTGGCTCGTTGCTTACCATCATGAAATTTTCTGGCCCCCAGGTAGCATTGCATTCGCCATCATGCACCTGGAACTTGGGGTTATGGAATCGGACGCACATCAAAAGTGTGTTGTATTAGGAAAGAACCTGAGGCCTTACAGCCCTAGTCTAATAGCATTAGGTACCTTAGGTACCTACAGATATAATGGGTCACCTGGTTATCACCTGGTATCTATCACCTGCATACCAGCTGCCAGCAAGTATTATTCAAATTAAAAATAGTGCATGTCAAAGTTGCAATATAATGGCAGTCTTTAATTGACTTAGGTATTCCCTTTATCGCACCTTCTCGCAATTGGTTTCTTTACACGTGAAGTGTATCTACTTATACTCTCACCTCGTACAGTGGTTACAACATTTTAATCCAATCTCAAGTTTGCACTTAGGTATATTAGTTGGTAACCACTGCCATAGGTTTAGTAGGTTAGGTATCAAATTGTCTTGGATTAGAACTAAGTATGAGTATACAAAGGTCAATCGGGCGACAGCTTTAAGTAACTGGTTACGAATAGTTTTTTTTTACTGTTCGGGGCACGTGGGTTATGCAGTTGCATTCTGAGTCTCTATCAGCCACTGAAAACGCTGTGCCCCTGAGTTGCCGAAACGGTTACTGTCGTGGTCTGGACCCTTTTTTAGAACCCGAAAAGGGACAAGTACATAATAGATCCTGCTAAATGGAGAGTTGGGTTGAGAGGTTATTACTATGTATCGAGAGTGGCGGTCTTTATTGGAATTGTTTCTAACTTTGTCTTGAAGATGGCATATGCCGACTCGCTTATCAATTCTTGTATTCGTATATAATAAGTACCTTCTAGGTACTGATACATTCACTTCTCATAATAAAGCCACTATCTTGCTGATCTATACCGTGTTCATCATGATGCACAATGTGTGTGTGATATTACCGCTGCGATACCGAAATTTCAATAGGGGGTTGGGATTTGCGTCGTTGATTGATGTCTCCAAGTTTGCTGTTTTTTGTTTCTGGTTATTGATCTTCCAAGACCCGAATGCTTTCGGACCCGCTGAATTAGCACGAAAATAGCGTTCATAACCTTGATTATGGAGAATGCTGGCTTCGCGTGGGGTGTCTAGATTCTAGATTTCCTACTATGTATGTACGTAGTTCAACCTCCGCGCCGAGATTTGCCAAGACAAGTGCCGATCGATGAAAGGATGTTAGGTAAAAAGCTTGTATTTCCTTGAAAGCAGGGGACACCCAGACCCTTTCTGGTTTGGGGGACGAATGATAGCGGCATGCGCTGGGGTTAGCAAGGGTAGTGTGGGCCTTAAGTCGTCATCAGCGAATGTAAGTACATATGTACCTCCCAGCACCCTTACCTCCAGACATGAATTTCCCCCAGACTGGAATCCATATGTGCACTCAACACCCCACAGTGCTAAAATTTCCCTTTGTTGCGGAGTGACTACCAGTCGTGTAGACAGTTGGCTGGGTCTGCCAGCAAACCGATATGGAAAGTGCAGCGCAACTTGGAGGATGATTACCTACCTAAGTACAGTACTTACACGGTGAACGCATCACCTTTGACTGGCGCGTGTGTAACGATCTATTCGTATTGTACTTGTTGTATCTACGGGATGTGCACCTGCCTGTTACTATGTATGTACACAAAAAAAACCTGCCGCTAGACAATCAAGTCGAATTTCTCCCTCCCTCTACATCTCCATTCCTGTCCGAAACTTAAACTCAAACTCCCTTATCTCTCCCAATCTATCTTTCCCACAGAGGAGGCAAGGTTCATCACAATAATTACAAAGTTGCCTCAATTTGTAACCACCACGTTTGATACGACGGATTAGTGTTGAAGAGAACTTGGTCTTGCGACCGTTGCCTTTCTCTTTTTTCTCAATTTTGTCACTCGTTCAACGTTGATAAATGTCCAATCTTCAGACCACCCGTATCATGGCGCCGGTCTCTTTTCGCGCGCTCTCAATTGCGCTCTTACTAACAGGAGATGTCGTATCCGCGCAAACTTATCAAATAGATTCCGATGGTACAGCTTACCATTTTGCTCGCTGTTATACATCATACTGATATTTACCTACTACAGATAGCATCATTTCCGCATCTAAGGCTCTCGCTCAAAACGTCATGACATATTACCACGGCAATGAATCCGGACAGACGCCCGGTATCCTCCCTGGTCCTCCCCCGGCGGGTGATTACTACTGGTGGGAAGGCGGTGCGCTTTGGGGAACCATGATCGACTATTGGCATTATACTGGAGATACTACCTACAACGACTTAATTACCCAGGCTATGCTTTGGCAGGTTGGCCCAAATAAGGACTATATGCCCCCTAACGTTACCGCATCTCTTGGCAACGATGACCAAGGATTCTGGGGCATGTCTGCTATGTTAGCTGCTGAAGTCAACTTCCCCGACCCTCCTTCCGATCAACCTCAGTGGCTGTACCTAGCCCAGGCAGTCTTTAATACTCAAGCCGACCCCAGCCGCCATGACACTACTTGTGGTGGTGGTTTACGATGGCAGATCCCCTTCGCCAATAATGGATATGACTACAAGAATAGTAGGAGGAATCAATGACCCATGTGTAGTAATGCAAGACTAACATCATCGACCCAGGCATCGCCAATGGCTGCTTCTTCAACCTCGGTGCCCGCTTGGCGCGTTATCTGAACAATCAAACATACGCCGATTGGGCCGAGAAAACCTGGGACTGGGTCGAAAGCGTCGGTTTGATGGACAGCGACTATAGGATCTACGATGGCGCTCACGTTGAGACCAACTGCACTGATATTAACAGGGCCCAATTTTCATACAACAACGCGGTTTACCTCCTAGGAGCGGCGCATATGTACAATTTCGTAAGGATTTATCTGCATGATATCCCTTCTTCGATGTTGAAACTAACAACTCCCTTAGACAGGTGGAGACTCGAAATGGGAGCAACGAATCACGGGACTTTTAGACGCTACACTTCGCGATTTCTTCAAAAATAATGTCGCTTACGAAATCGCATGTGAGGAGCACATGACTTGTACAACAGATATGTTGAGTTTCAAGGGATATTTACACCGATGGATGACGACTATGACGCAGATCGCCCCGTTCACAGCTGAGAAAGTTCTCCCGGTCCTGAAGGATTCAGCTCAAGCTGCGGTGAAGCAGTGTACCGGGCCGCCGGCCGGGAAGACATGTGGATTCGGGTGGGCAAGCGGTACATTCGATAACAGTGTTGGCGCTGGCCAGACAATGAACGTTCTAGGAGCCGTTTCGTCCCTCCTAGTTGGAAAGGCCAAAGCTCCAGTGACAATGGAGACGGGCGGAACCAGCGAAGGCGACCCGAATGCCGGCGCGGGTAGCGATTCATTTGTTCGCACGCCATCGCCGATAACAACAGGAGATAGGGCAGGTGCTGGTATATTAACGGCCCTTGTTCTAGTTTCCGCGGTTGGAACATTTGGATGGATGAGCATAGGTGTATGAAAAAAATCATATACCAGCAAACCTAAACTATAAACTAAGATGAGCCGAGCTCACCACTAATATAATTCGACAACCCATCGATAATCCTGACGGGCCTTAGAAGGCATCATCAGCAGGACATATAAGATGGCGTCTAGGATGGAAGGAAGGTAGATATATAATACCACTAAAGGGGTATGAGGCGTTAGGAACGGATGTTAATGAGCGTTCTCTCATGGGACGAGGATTGGTTTTTCGCTTTTGTTACTTAAAATTTTAAGTAGGAATCACCTTCAATCGGGGGTGGTTTAGGACTAATATTAAGACGGCTGGTCTCAGGGATAGCTTAGACCTGTCTGATGATGCTGAGAATGAAGAGGACGTTTATTGAGGAATCATGAAATCAAATTCGTAAAATTGTAGTTAACCCTTAGTAGGGAATCTCTATTCAGTGCCAGGCATTTTACGTAATTGAGCAACTTGGAAACGTCGGTATCAGTTTGGAGTAGGATCACGTGGGTCTTGGCAACACATGCGAACATTGTGGGCTTGAGAAGAAGACAAGAATTTACCCCTCGCTAAGCTGTTTCAGGACTGATAAGAAAGATAAGAATTTTGTACCCCTCTGAGCGACCTTTTTTTTTTTTTTTTTCAACTATTAGTCGAATCAAACACTTACCTCAGCGTCGCAAAACTGGTCTCAAACCATATTAAAACCTCGGCGATAAGTGGTATTTTTCACATATATCCCAAATTTGATCAAAATGTCAGCCGAGATTGAGCAGGCCGAGGCGCCTCACAATGCCTACGACACGATTCTGGTGCTGGACTTTGGATCCCAGTTCACGCATCTTATCACTAGACGACTACGAGAACTGAACGTCTACAGCGAGATGCTTCCGTAGGTCGATTCTATTTGCTTTTTTTTTTTTTTTTTTTTTTTTTTGTTGTTGTTTCTTTTTTGTTTTTGTTTTTGCTTCTTAATTATATACTTCCTAGTTAATTACCAGGTAGATAATCCTAATAAATTCTTTTCATAGGTGTACCACGAAGCTCTCAGAATTAAACTGGAAGCCCAAAGGAATTATTCTATCTGGTGGTCCCTTTTCGGTTTATGACCAGGATGCGCCTCACGTTGATTCGGCCTTCATTGAACTCGGGGTTCCTATCCTAGGTATATGCTATGGTCTTCAAGAAATCGCATGGAACTTGAGCAAGGACAATGTCGTTGCTGGAACTAAAAGGGAATATGGTCAAGCAGTACATCTCCCTTCGTTCTTTCAACCGCTTGAGATGGCGCTCTGACGTTTATATACAATCAGGACTTAACAGCGCAGCATCACAACAGCCACGTTGATAGATTATACGAGGGCTTATACGGAGAATCTGGCATGAGAGTGTGAGTATACCGGATCCGAGCATGTATCCACCGTCTACCGCGTAAATGGAGAGGTTTACCTACTAGCCTACTAACAAATGGCAGTTGGATGAGTCATGGCGACAAATTGAGCCAACTCCCAGAAGGTTTCGTCACCATCGCTACCACTCAAAACTCTCCCTATGCCAGTATTGCACATGAGAGTAAGCCGATCTTCGGAATACAGTTTCACCCTGAAGTGACACACACCCCTCGTGGTACCGAGCTTCTCAAGAACTTCGCCGTCGGCATTTGCAGCGTCAAGCAAAACTGGACGATGACAGACTTCCTAGACAAGGAGGTTGCCCGTATCCGTAAGCTCGTAGGCAATGGCCAAGTGATTGGCGCTGTCTCAGGTGGTGTTGACTCGACAGTTGCCGCGAAGTTGAGTAAGTAGATGCTATACCCCCTTCTACTTTATTATGTGCAAGATTGAGGCGTCCTATCGGCCATCTTCTGCGGCTTGTTTGGATTACGATCACTAATAACACTCCCTATAGTGAAATTAGCAATTGGTGACAGGTTTCACGCCGTTCTAGTGGACAATGGCGTGATGCGTCTCAACGAATGTCAGCAAGTGAAAGAAGCACTCGGCGAGCACTTAGGAATCAACCTGACGGTGGTGGATGCTTCGCAAATCTTCCTTTCCAAACTGAAGGGTGTAATAGATCCTGAGCAAAAGCGAAAGATCATCGGCAATACCTTCATCGATATTTTCGAGGAGGAAGCAATTAAGATCGAAAAGGCCGCAGAGAATACGCCGAACGCCGGAAAAGTTCAATGGTTCCTTCAGGGAACACTGTATCCAGTAAGATTAGCCTTGAATAATGGCCGCACATCAACTATAAAGCCCGTTTCTAACACTTCCTTCTGTAGGACGTTATTGAATCGATTTCTTTCAAGGGTCCTTCAGCTACTATCAAGGTACTTACCGCTAACGATTTTATTCAACTAAGGATTTAAATTGACTGTTTAATAGACACACCACAATGTAGGAGGCTTACCGCAACGAATGATGGATGGCCAAGGTCTCAAGCTTATTGAGGTAAGTTACCCCTTTACTAAATGGACACAATAGCTAGCTAACAATATACAGCCTTTCAGGGAGTTATTTAAGGAGTAAGTCCTAACTTCATTTGACCTGGAACGATTCACCAGGTGTTTTAGCGACAAGTCATTAACCCTTGTATTATAGTGAAGTCAGAGCTCTCGGACGCGAGTTAGGTGTCAACGAGGAACTCGTCATGAGACACGTAGGCCATCCTTAAACCCAGTGTAATTGGACGGATGTTGAACTAATCTCATTTAGCCATTCCCTGGCCCTGGTATCGCTATCCGAATTCTCGGCGAAGTAACTCCGGAGCGTGTCGAGATCGCAAGGAAAGCCGACAACGTAAGTTCCGACAAACATATCTCATCCTCCTGCACGACTTATAGGTAAATGCTAACATTACTCAAGATCTTCATTAGCATGATTAAGGAGGCGGGTATTTACAATGAAATCAGCCAAGCTTATGCCGGCCTTGATACAAACAAGGCCGTAGGTGTTATGGTAGGGAATTCAACTTTCTGTTTACATTCCATTCTTTTTACTATTTGCGCGCAACTTGATAGCTTCTAACATACGAACAGGGCGACAAGCGCTACGAAGGATACCTCTGCTTGCTGCGTGCGGTCACGACCAAGGACTTCATGAGTGCCGAGGCTTACAAGTTCGACATGGACTTCCTCATGAACGTATCCACTCGAATCGTCAACGAGGTCGAGGGTATAAGCTGCGTGTTCTACAACACGACGAGCAAGCCACCAGCTACGATCGAGTTATCGTAAAGAGGAGAATTCCCCCAAGTCTACCTAGTTTAGAGTGTTTTCTAGCAAAAAGTTTTAGACGCGATGCTTTACCTATATGCTGGTCCAAGCCATTTCTATCGGGGAATTTATCCCTAGAGGTTGAATAGAAACTGGACTGGAGATGCTCGCTATCCAAATTTGATAGACTGTCTCCCATTATTACGATCTAAGGAAGCCCAGGGCTATTCGTTCGCTTCATTGGGTGGCGGCCGGTTATGCGTGTATTTTCTACGAATCACTAGGGTCATAAGTGGCATAGATTAATTAGTCCGGCTGTTGCAAGCTGGTTCACGAAGAATTTGCCTTCTGAGTTCAGTTGACCAATACCGCATTCAACAGTTAAGATATGCTGGAAAGAATCGCGTCCGCTGTTAGTTATGAATGCAGATCACGAGTCTCTAAATCAAAGAGAAAATCATGATAGAGCAAGGGACTTAACGCTACTATGTGGTTAGGTGTTTCCGGTCTATACTACTTTTTTAATCAAGTATCTAAAGTTTTTCTATTTTATAACTAGTTCGCTAAAGGTGATACCAAAACCTCGCGAACTCTGGCGTAGCTGAAAGCGCGACTAGTCTCTAGGGAACTTGATAATCTGTATACAAATTACTTAGGAGGTAATTACCAACTTACGTACGCGCTCAGTAATTAAAAGCTTAAACCCCTCTAACTTTAGCTCATTAACCGCAATAATTTGTAAGCGCGCGTGTACCGTATGCGATTATTAATGTTTGAGTAGCTGGCCTGAGTAGCAACCTTGTTGGCGGTTATAGGCAATGACGTATTCAACCCAGTATAATCTATACGAAGGATTTGGTACTCGATTTAACAATCATGGGATTGGACTGGTAAACAACTCAAGCAAAAAATGTTTCAGAAGAAAGAAGAAAGAGAAACTATTGCAAAAGATACCAGATAACATTAATTCGACTAACAACATTGACAGATGATTTCATTCGTCAAAAATCACCGTTTGCATGAGGCTCGTTGGAATCCTTCCTGTGAGACACTATGGCGGCACCAACTAGGGTAACTAATGGCTACTCCAGGGGTTACACAACATTGGTTGCCGTTATGGAGAATAAAGAACTATCTGGAATAATTGACGACAGGGTTCTCGAATAGACTATGTAAAAAGCTGTTGATACCGCAACTAAGGTTAAGCGGATGCGGGTGCTTCAACCAAAACCGACCTAGGGTCGACGACATGTATGTAGGGTACCCATTATTTGTAATCGGAAATATATTAGCCCTGTTACTAATTGGGTCGGACATAACACTATCGCCTAAAAGAGATTGGACACTCGTAGAGTTTCTGTAGATTTCGACATTAATATGATTGGTTACGACTTCCCGTGCCATACAAGGGGCGGAGGCTATCACGATAGCTTTGTCAGAAGGAGGGGTGGTGGAGACGAGTGGAGTGGAGGGGGAAGGGAAGTAGAGACGTAATTATAACATAAATGTGGGCAGCATTTCGGAATATAACAAAAACACCTCTCGCAAATACTGTCGCAAAGATTATCATACTGTTGCAACTACACTACGACTATTGAACGACGATAATAGAATAAATAAATCTCAAATACAACATCTGGCATACATCAACCAAAACAAAACTAACATAGCACTACAATACCAATCACTTATACCAAAAGAGAAAAAGAAAAGAAAATGGCTGCCACTCAAAAAGCCCTTATTATCCAAGAAGGAAACGTTGCCAAAGTCGTAACCGACGCACCCATTCCCAAAGTGCGACCCGGCTACGTCAAGGTTAAGACGGTCGCCGTTGCGCTGAACCCCACCGACTGGAAGCACATTGACGGCGTTGGTGTCCCTGGCGGCCTAGTCGGTTGCGACTATGCCGGTATCGTCGAGGAATTGGGACCGGACGTCACGAACTTCAAGGTCGGCGACAAGATCTCGGGCTTCGTCTCCGGCGCCAACGTGAGCAACTCCGAGGACGGCGCCTTCGCCGAGCACATCGTGGCCAAGGCCGCCCTCGCCATCAAGGTCCCCGACAACCTCACCATGGAGCAGGCCTCCACGCTCGGCGTCGGCATCAGCACCGTCGGCCAGGCCCTGTACCAGTCCCTCGGTCTGCCTTTACCCACGGAGCCTGCTAAGAAGCCCTTCCCCGTCCTCATCTACGGCGCCAGCACGGCGACGGGCACCCTCGCCGTCCAGTTCGCCAAGCTCTCGGGCCTGCAGGTCGTCACGACGTCGTCGCCGCGCAACTTCGAGCTGCTGAAGAGCCTGGGCGCGGACGCGACCTTCGACTACAACTCGCCGACGGCCGGGGAGGACATCCGGGCGTACACGAACGACGGGCTGGAGTACGTGTTCGACTGCATCGCGGAGGGGTCGTCGCCGGAGATCGCGGCGAAGGCCATCAGCTCCAAGGGCGGCAAGTACACGGGGCTGCTGGTGCTGGAGACGTTCCCGCGCGAGGACGTGGAGAAGAAGCACACGCTCGCGTACACGATGACGGGCGAGGCCTTCACCAAGCTCGGCCACGAGTTCCCCGCCAACCCGGCCGACCTCGAGTTCGGCGTCAAGTTCTGGAAGCTCGCCGAGCAGCTGCTCGCCCAGGGCAAGGTCAAGCCCCACCCGGCGGACGTGCGCGAGGGCGGGCTCGATCGCATCCTCGAGGGGCTGGACGATTTGCGCCAGGGACGGGTCAGCGGGAAGAAGATCGTTTATAAGATTTAGATTAGGCGTCTCCCAAGTGCGGGCGGCGCGGGGGGATCAGCGGGGTTGGTAAAAACTTGGAGTTTTGGGGAGGAAATTTTGTATATACCTATGCCCCGTGATGTGTGTTGCGGTATCTTAGTTCTACGGAACGTCGTACGTGGTCGCTGTTATAGAAAGGGGGGAACGATGAGTCTTCTAAATGAAGATGTCTTGATGATTACACTAGCATTAGATCCAGCAGGATACTTGACATTGGTATCCAGGTGGTCTGCATTGAATTGCGCTCTAGCAAGGCATCTCGCCGCCATTAACAGCAAAAAAAAAGCACCCGTCCTAACAAGTTTTATGTCCAAGAAGTTGCCATCTAAAAGAAGGGCCTCTTCACTTCCCGTAAAGGCGTTAGGAATATTCGTGTGTATTCTGGTAATAACATTGTTTTGTTGCATGCCTCCTATCTTAAAATGTCCCGGCCGTGTAACAGATGTTCATTCATATGCTAAATCGCACCATATTTGGATGTCTTGTGGGTTGGGTTATACCTGGCCATTGCCACTCTTATTTATTACAACTTTCAGTTCCGAGGTTGGACAGTCGAAGACTTTGAGAGTATTAATGACTGGTTTGCTATTGGCACCAAGGGTCGTGGTATGTTATTTCCTAATGCCCAGAAACAATCGGAAATCACTACCCGCCCATGATCACGTATTCAATAACCCCATTAGAGTCCGGTTCCTTGATACAGCAGCTCAAACAGGCGTTACGTTGAAACCTGAATATCTTATCGCGATCCTGGAGGATTCCCATCGCGAGGATTTGTTCAAGTTTGTTTCCATGTAAAGCAATTATAGATGTAACACCGTTACTCCGTGTTCCTTTTGCAACAGCCATACAACCGTCAAACCCCGTCGTTACCAATTGTTAGCCCTTCTCTATCCGAAGCTCTGACTTAGGGTCGTGCGAACAGCGGAACCACAGGCCTACCGTTGCCACCATAAGACATCTTCCGAGGGGGATGGCAATGTGGCGTTGCTCATAGTCCACCTGGACTGCCACCAAGATTCCCTTTTCGCTCAAAGTCATATCCATGGAAGTATTTAATAATGGAAAAGAACCATGGTGGGGTCTGAGAACAAAGCCTGGTGCGAGCGAGGTTTTGACGACTGGGGCTCTTCTAAACTGAGGAAAGTCGAATGCTTTTGACGATACCACCGTCCTATATACACCCCCAAGACTTGCGCGACCAGGTAAAAACGACAGGAAGCGATTCTGGTCGTCGTAACAGTCATGGCTTAATATGCAGGTAAAACAAACCGTATAGCTTCTGCCCGAAACTCCAAGACAACCATCGAAGATTCTTTTACTCATCCTATTAGAAAGCACGTCACTATCGGCATCTACTAATCTTATTATCTGCTTCAGGGTTTCACCATCGACCCTTCCTAACTGTGCTCCGATATTTTATAGTGGAATTCTAAAATCTAGTAAAACATCTTCGCAAATGTTAAGATGGTCAGCATCGAAGTGACACAGATGTCTGCAGTACAAATAGTCAGGGCTTAGACTTTAGAGAAGTAGGTAGGTTTAGGAGTATCATGCTGTATTCAATCGTCGTAACCACTTAAAAATGAAGTAAGACTGTTAGAAAACTTCGGGAATTGCTTACAGAAAATAGATACAAGCTGCAAATCCAGCGATAAAACCACCAATATATGCACACATACAGGCTCTTGAGCCTAGTGATAGTTTGAAATCATATGGGCCACAATCAGCTAGGTGATTCCCGCAGACATCCCTTAATCTTACGAAAGTTTCAGTATCCAGAGCTCTCAATTTGTTTCGTGGGTTTTCTAATCCCGATGGATGAGAATCAATAGAGTTGAAAAATGAGTCCTCGAAACCAAAGGCATTAGCTGTTTCTTTGATTGCGCCGAAGCTCGCATTAGAACTTAGTAATTCTGAATTTGCATGGTAAAGAACGGTCCGACATATCGCTTGCCGGATAATTGTTTCAAACGATGAATCTATCCTGGGCTCTCGCGAAATCAGTGACGAAAAAACCGCCCTTATTGGTACCCTATTAAGTATAGCATGGTGCGCAGTTGCATTCGGTGCCTCAACTATTGCGAACTTCCGGTCGGGAACGGTCTGAGCCGCAGAGGCATCGACTTGATATTCGCCTAGTTCAAAAATAACAGGGCCATTACTTCCTGCGCTCTCCCATATAATGGTATCATTGAGGCGTAGTTCGACAGCCATCCCAAACGTATGACTTGCAAGCGCTGAAAGCCAAGATCCTCTCATGCTTAAGTAAGTAGTAAATGTTAGCTGAGTTGGAAGCTTCTTTATTAGTGATGCCAATTGTGGCAGATATAACATGTTCAGGGAAAGGTATGCTTGATAGAAAGGTTAAAAAAGGTCTGGTGCCGTATAAGCATATAGCAGGTCTCTTTCCTTTGGGAAGTGAGCATTAGCTGATTAACAGCCCCAGCGGTAGAGGACGCATCGCCGCTTGTTGTGAGATGAGAAATCACTGTTCAGCGAGCCCAGTATTGGTTAAACCCATAGCTATCAGTGATTCAGTGAGCTGTGTTCTCACACTTTTCTTGCAACTCTATGGCCTCCTCATCATTCCTACAGTTGGTTTGGGTTATAGCTCGCCTTGCGGTGACCGTAATATGTCCTATGACTTTCGAGAATCTAAAGTCATGAATAAATGGGACGAAGTAGTTAAGCATTTGTTTTAGTACATCGACGTTGGGCAACAGGTCAGCTTCGCAGCCGCGTAGGGAGAGAAGCGCAGAAAAGCGCTGGGCAGCCTGGTAACTAGGAGACCCGGAAGAAAGAGGGTCAATTATGAGAAGCGCATTCACGCCTTCTTTCGTCTTCGTCATCGCATCCACGATTTCGGTTCGCCCCCAATACTCAAGGCTTTGGACCAGAAAGATTGAATACTACATTTGGACATAACATGCGTGCGAACACCGTTTCCTAAGGACTGACGAACTTCGAAGGTTTTCCCTAGCTTAATAGCGACCGTTATCGAATAGAAGTCAACCCCACCGTCACTTAGAGCTTTAAATGCTTTACCGGTCAGGAAATGGAATAGAGAGCCGGTACTAACGACATCAGCTTGGAAGCCGAAACCAACCATACCGTCTGACATGATATCTCGGGTCTTTAAAAGTAGAATGTACACTGAGTAACTTAGGTACCTAAGGTAGGTGTATATGGATTTCAATTGAACTTTGGATGAAATATGAAAGGGAGGTAAGATGAAGTAGGATCATTTCCCGGGCAAGTACTTTCAAAATGGGGTATTATCGAGGGTTATGTTGGATACCTAACAGGTACCTTATGCTTGCCCTTCAGGAGCATCTACGAAGTATCACTTGTCACATTTCACTGCATTTACGATGTAGATGCTACCTATCCACATTTTATCACTTAAACCGACATTACTCTTCTAATACCGTGGTAGATGCATACTTCATCAAATAAAACGATCCAGAAACCGAGGCTATACCCAAAGACCTACATATACCAGCCTGCATTTAATATAAGAAAAGTGAGCAGTAACAAGAAATAAACGCCAATAAAATGCCTATATTCACCGACCCGGTTCTCTTCCCCTCATTCCACGAGCTACCTTCGTCATCAGCCGCCGCCACCCCCTCCACGGCGCCAGCAGCAGGCCAGTTCCTGCTGGCGCAGATAAAGGAGGACATGACGATCACGAAGCCCACGGTGATCGTCCGGGACAGGAGCGGGGCCGACTTCGCCGTCACCTTCGAGGACGGCGACCACCGGGGCCTGGGACAAGGACAGGGCGGGATCCGCTTCCGGAAGGGCCACACGCTGGTCGTGCCGCGCGCGACGCGCACGGACCGCGGCGAGGGGAAGCAGGCTATCGTTCGCGTGCCGCCTGGGGAGGGGGCGAACGTCCGGATCTTGCCTGCGGGCTTGGATCAGGTTTTTGAATTGGGGGCGGTTTTGGATGGGATCGAAGGGGTGGGGAGGGGGAGGAAATGTGCAGCTTGCGGCAAGGAGGAGGAGGAGGAGAAGGAGGGGGAGGAAGGAGAGGGAAAGAATTCGCTAATGCGATGTACGGGGTGTGGCGTCGTTGCGTACTGCAGCAAAGCTTGCCAGGTGCGCGGCTGGGGCGGATTAGGGCACAAGGCGAATTGTAAGGTGATTCGGTCTATCAAGGAGATATGGCCCTGATGTGATGCGGGTGGATTACATATTTCTGAGAAAATACCACCACATGTTACGCGGTACTAGCCTGTGGACTGAGAGGAGAATGGCGACAATTGATTTGTGGCTATTGTGTAAGTACCGAGTCGCTATGGTCCGAATGTTATCATCAGCAGCTGATATTATAGTGCGAAGATCTAACTTGGTGTTCGGAAGCACCACGGTGAATATATGGAGAGGAAGAATAAAATCAATTTTCAGGCGTTGCTGTTGACTGTCCTATCAACAAGGTGTTCTAACATATAGGTGAACAAAGCACGAAAACATCTCAGCTACCTCTACCCATAATCCCATCATCGAGGTTCATCCTCCGAATCACGAATTCTGTACATGATATCCGTCCTCATCGTATACTTGATCCCATCCAAAACGTCATCTCCCGCATGATACAGCCGCCGGTGCTGGAATATCAGAACCCGACCGGCCTTAGGGTTCACGTCCACCTTTCGCACCTGGTTAGCCGACAAAAAGGACGTCGCGCCACCAACTAGGTCGGCCGCATCACCGACCTCTTGCTTCGAGTCGTTGAGGTATAAGTGTAGGGTATAATGCGTGAGAACCGACTTCCCGTCTTCTCCCGTCTCGCCGTAAGGACCGTCGCAGTGCGGCCGGAAGAACTGGCCCTGGCCGTATTTTAAGAAGCGCATGCGCTTGTTGATGCGCTGGAAATCCCACACCGTTCCCTTCGGCTGCTCGGACGTGAGCAGCGTCTCCTTGATCTGCGGGACTTGCTCCAGCCGCGCCCAGAGACGATCGACGATGTCCTGCTGGTCCCAGATGATGCGGTCGCTGTTGCGGTAGTCTAGCATCTCGACCTCATAGCCGCCGCCGACGTTGACGAGCGCAGGAGCCCAAGGTGATCCGTTTACCTTGTTTTTGTTCCTGGGGTGCACGCTGGCCTCGGCTAGCTCGATGAGCCTCGCACACTCGGACGGGCTGAGGACATGATCTAGCACGACGGCGTACAGGCCCTTATAATCCGTTAGTACGGTCTCGGCGAAGTCTATCTTCTTGAAAATGATAGGCTGCGCGTCATGTGGCTCCGACATGAGGAAGTCGTCCGGGATAGGTATATCATTGGATTGGTAGGATGTTTTAACTTCCGGGGTATACATGTTGAGACGTGTTTGTGACTCTACCCGAACACAGGTGAATGATTGGTCCAGGCAAATGTCTTTTAAAGTAACCTGTAGCTCGTAACCCGTAACTTGACGACGTTCTACCTCAACTTATAACAAAAAGATTAACCACAGGAAAGGATTTTCAAAAAGAAAACTTTGAAATTTTTCTGAAGGAGAGAAACTGGATATTTCGGCTTCAAGTTACGGTTATTTAAGAATTAAAAGGATGCCTAATACATAGTAGTTACCTAAAAGCTATGGCCATATATTTTGGGGGCGAAAGCTGAAAACGCGTCAAGAAATCTGACCAGTTAACATACGATCTAGACCTCTAGCAGACGATCATTTCTCTCTTTGAATGATAAGTAAACATAAGGACAATTTTGACAGATGGGTTGTATGTAAATAGGTAGTCAGAGGCTTAGTACAGTGGCATGTCTGACATGTCTGCATGTTAAGGACACTTCTTAACAAGCTGACAAGTGGCTTGGTTTGGTTCTTAGTGCCACTATCAGCCCCTAGATCAGGCACCCTCCATTTCGGGCATTTCAATATGGCAATGATGGAGAATATGTGAGTGACATGACTAAGACTATTCAAGATACCCGGGACTTGGGAGAAGTAAAGCTATGATAGGTCCACAGGTATAGACCTCTCCGTATTATAATAGCGAATCACGTCTAATGACACCAATTGAATTATTTATGACGAAAGACTAGAAAGGGGAATTGACCAATTCTTGAATGCCATTCGCTCGCCTGAAAAAGCCGATCGCTATAGACTTTACCGAACTACCGGGCGCGTCATGACTATAGCTACCCCGACCCCGCGTCGTTGGTCCGACTTATATAGGAGCCGGCGTCTACCATGACAGTCGATAGAAAGTTTAGATATAGTATTAACTTACCTGATTATTACTTAACTAGGACTTGCCAAGGAGGAAATTAAGAAAATATTCGTGGCATCTTAGGTAGCGAAGGAATAATTCCGAATAAAAAGACTTGGGCTCGGTTCTTACGGGAAAAAATGACAAAAATGGCTACCCCTCCCCCGCCTGGAATATACGTCCCCGTGCCGACCTTCTTCGCGGGCAAGAAGGCAGCTAACTACGACCCCGTCGCGGCGCCCGTAGACGTCGAAACGCAGATAGCGCACTCGCTGTATCTGGCGCGGTCGGGCATTAGAGGACTAGTGATCCTAGGTAGCACGGGCGAGGCGATACATCTCACGAACAAAGAGCGCTTTGAGGTCCTGTCTGGCGTCAGACAAGCGTTGGAGAAGGAGGGCTTTAAGGACTATCCTATTATTGCCGGCACTGCGACGCAGAACATCGAGGAGACCGTCCAGCAGCTGAAGGAGGCTAAAGAAGCCGGCGCTCAGTACGGTTTAATCCTGGTGCCGGGATACTTCGCCGGGGCGAGCACGCAGGAGGGCATTATTAGGTGGTTTACTGCCGTGGCTGACCGGAGCCCCATACCAATCTTGATGTAAGTTACGCTACCCCGTCTTAATTCTTCAACTGGTAAGCACGCAAGCAAGCAAGCAAGCATTTGAAGGGAATATGGATCAGTACTAATAGAGGGGTTTGGGGCTTTCGGGTATACAGATACCACTACCCAGGCGTATCGAACAACGTCAAAGTCGTCCCGGCCACGTTCGAAACGCTAGCCAAGCACCCTAACATCGTCGGGTGCAAGCTCTCGCACGGCGACGTGTCGTACCACGCGCAGATCGCGTTGAACCCGTCGATCGACCACGCCAAATTCGCCACCTTCACGGGCCTCGGACAGCAGCTGCTGCCCGTGGTGACGGTGGGCGCGGCCGGGGCGATCGACGGCAGCGCGGGGTTCTTCCCCAAGAGCGTGGTCCGGCTGTACGACTTGTCGGCGAAGAACCAGCCGACGGACGAGGAGGTCCGCGAGCGCCGCCTGCTGCAGTTCAAGGTCAGCGCCGTGGAGGAGCTCCTGGTCAAGTTCGGCACCGTCGGCATCAAGGAGGCCATCAGCAGGCTGCGCAAGCTCGGCGATCCCGACGGCACCCGGCTGCCCTTGTTCGGCGGGATCCCCGGCGGGGATGCCGAGTGGGCGAAGTGGCAGGTGCTTATTGACGCGCTGGAGGAGGAGGAACTCAAGCTGTGAATTCCACTATTGAGATAGATATGTAGCTAGCTTACCCGGGAATAATCATGAAACAAAAAATATATATACACACACATATAAAAAGAAAATTAAAAAAAGTGGACAAATTCGGATCCGACGAAGAGGGTGTGGATTAAGTAACGTTAGCATCATTGGTTTACGTACATAAAAACCCCTCATGAGTAAATAGCATTAATAATAAACATACCTCCCTTGGATGGTCTGCTTACCCGAGGTATCCTTCCAGCCGGTTTAGATTAGAAGCCACACCAGAACAATCGTGCCTCACCAGCCCCAATTCTTCTTTTCCCAAGGACTCGAAGAAGAAGAAGACAAAAAAAAAATGGCTGGACCGAGTACCTCGACTCGGGGCGGCGCCCCGAGTGTGTCGCGCGCGACGTTGACGGTGTCGGGACTGCAGGTCGACGTTTACGGATTGGCCGAGCTGCCCGCGAGCGCGAGCAAGGTGTCGTGCTTGTGGCTGCACCACGGACGACTGCGGAAGAAGGAGGACATGGCCCCCTTCGCGAACCAGTTCCTCTCCGCATACCATAGGACGCCGAGTCCGGGACGAGGCCTGATTGCTGCCGCGCTCGACCAGCGGAATCACGGCTCGCGGGTCGTGGACAGGCGGGCGAACGAGTCCTGGATTGACGGGAATGAGACGCAGTATGTGATTTCCGGCAGTTACGGGTTCTATGCATGAGTAGAAGATATTGTAAAGTGTTGTGATTGATTTGCGTGGCTGTGAATTATGAGTTAGGCTTTAGACCGGAATGCGCTAATGTTTGTGTTTACGTAGCGCCCAAGACATGTTCGGCTTCGTTACGGGCGCCGTCATGGATACCATAAACTTAATAGATATGATTGAGAGCCACCTCTTCGGTGGAGATGCTCATGTCACGAATGACGGCGGAAGGAGGCGTATCGACCAAAACCTGATTCTTGGTATCAGCTTAGGGGGTCATAGTGCGTGGCAGCTATTGTTTGCGGACCCTCGGGTTACAGCGGGCGTCATAGTGATTGGATGTCCTGATTATATGTGTAAGTACGAATGTAGAACTCGATTCAGAGAAAGAATAATATCACATCCCGAAATACCAAAAAAAAAAAAAAAAAAAAAAAAAAAAAAAGAGCGTTACGGGGTTGGTGCTGATGATGATTAATAGCTCTCTTAAAGGACCGCGCGCGACTATCGCAACTCAAGGGCTTCAGTGCGCCAGATTATGGTGCTTCATTCATCGGCAGCAAAGATTTCCCAGATTCCTTAGTCAACGCATGCAAAAAATACGACCCAAAGGGCATCTTATTCGGGACTGATGAAATCATGTTCCCTACAACCGCAGAAGAGCAGCGGAGGCTGACCCCTCTGCTCAAGTCCAAAGTTTCGGGGAAGAGATTTCAGATACTTTCCGGCGGGGCGGATAAGCTTGTGCCATATGACATAGGCGAGCCGTTCATTCGGGTTTTCAAGGCTGCGGCCAAAGACTGGTTCAAAGAAGGTAGCATATATGTGGAAGACAACGTTTATCCCACAGCCGGGCACGAATTCAGCTCTGAGATGAGGAGTGATGCTGAACGGTTTATTATTGACAGTGTAGCTCTAGCTAATAACTAGGAAAGTGTTTCTTCTGAGGTTTGATTATCAATGCAAGCTAGCTCATTAACTCATTGGCTCAGATGTCGAGAACCATGGTTGGGTAACTCCTTCGATGAGATGCTCCTCGCCTTCGCTGGCCAAAGTTGACTGCACACCACTGGTAGTCCGGTCGTCCTCATTAAGGAAGAAGGTCTGGCGGATTCTCCATGGATTTCTCTTCCTGCGCTTAGTAGCTAGAAGCTCTCCTTTACCATGAGGGTCCTCTTTCCACTGCATGATCGCTTCAACAATCCCTTTGGTGGCCGCCTCATTTGTTCCATCCACCATGCCGGGCGGATCTATACCAACGAAGCTGATACGGTCCAGTGGAAACCCAATAGCACCACAGTGGCAGTCTACTAGGCGCTCGCGTTTAAAGGCGTGACTAACTATGGTCATAGTCTTAGGCCATGTCTTATAATCAGACCAGAACTTGGTGAGCGAGAACAAGACATTGTAATAAGAGTCCAATGCCCGCTCTTCACAGTGTAACCGGTGTATGGCTTCATTTTCGGGAAGAATCCCAAAGAAACCGTTAGAAATGGCAAGATTCGCATAACTTCGAGCTTCGGATAGACGTGTTTCCTTCCTCGTGGGCCCGCTAGAGCGATGCCAGAGTTAGTATCGAAAAACGTTCATAAGACCTGTGCGACGAAAAGAAATTCTCATGTGCGCCCATTGCGCGCCCCCAAAACCTAGGGCATGATTACCTGAAGATTTTAAAACCCAATAGGAATAAGCTCACCCAGAAAACATCAGAATAGAATCTTCGGTTTCTTGTAAGACCTGTAGTCCTGCCTTGATATGTTCAATGAAAGTTGGTGTTTCGCCTTTTTGGAATCCGGCAATGAGCCACTCATCTTCGTCATGACCTCGTGCAGGACCACCGAGCCAGATACCATGACAGCATACAATTACTAAATGTTCGGGTTGTTTCGGAGACATCGTGTGGCCTGGGAGGGGACTGAATGCTTGTATACTTATTCTTCGAGGTAAAGTTGAGAAACATCGTCCAGATGTCTTAAGATGTGTGATTGGCTACATGTATGCATTATATGCAATTATCAGATCTTGTTATAAGTTGCATTAATTGAGTTCAAGTAGGCCCTCAGACTCTCTCTCAAAAAGACGGATACAGACAGATTCAGACTCCAGAGCGACGAAAAAAAGAAAAAAAAAAAAAAGGTTTAAAGATATTCAATGTAAGAGGGATAGTGACCGAATTTGAAACCCAATTATCAGCCGGTACCCTAGGTAGACTACTCGACAGTGGGGGAAGAGTTGATCATCCCCGTTTGGTGTTACTTCACTCCACGAACTAAAAAGTTTTATGGAAGAATACTTACTATAATATCAGATATTGGCCTTGTGTAGGTATATTGCGACGTATATAGTATATCCTCTGCAGTTGAGTTGCGCGTATAAGCCTGTGGTCGAACAAGTCTTAGCTTGGGGTTCTCTCCTTTTGTAGAGGCTCCCGAGTTCTTGTGAGGCAGCCATTGCTTCCCACTTATGTTTACTCGTCTCTAATTTTCATTAGACCCGATAATTTTAAAAATCTCGGATACTAGATAGAGACTTCCTGCAATAACAAGCGGGCCTCCGTTGGTGGTTTGGCTTGCCCACTCGAGAGCCGAACGTACATCTGTGGATGCGTCAAACTTTGACGAAATTGTAACGCCACATTTGCTCGCGGTATTAACTAAATCTGTCGAGCTCGTGGGTTTCACCCAAGGCATCTGTTCGACAGGGCCGAACTCGACAGCTGCTATCGAGTCGCCATCACGTAATACCAGTTGAAGCATTTCTGATATGTCTTTTCCTTGGGTCGCAGCAAGTACCCAAGTGACTGGCTTTCCTTGTAAGCGTAGGTGCTTTTGGACAAAGCCGGAGAGTGCTTCTGCAGACTGGGGATTGTGCGCTCCGTCTAGTAGAACATCCTCCTTTCTGCTTGTAAGTTTTTCAATGCTCACCCACTGCAACCTCCCTGGCCATACTACGTTTCTAGTAGCAGAAACGAGACTATCTATAGCACCACCATATTGAGGAAATGCCAGCTGGAAAGCTTCGTATGCGCATGCAAGATTTTGCTGTTGGTGTGGTTCGAGGGAATCTTGCACTTTACTCACGAGCTGACTGGACTTTGCGTTTGCGAAAGAAATGCTGGTACCCGCCTCCTCGGCATGTTTCTGAAGAACTTCCAGAACAGACTTGGAGTTGCTGCCGTCTACAACGCAGGGCACACCTTTCCTCATGATACCAGCCTTTTGACTAGCAATCTCCTCAATGGTGTTGCCTAAAAATGATTGGTGGTCGAGCCCTATCTTAGAGATGACGGTGACACATTTATGTTTTAACGCATTTGTGGCGTCAAGTGTGCCCCCTAGTCCTACTTCGATTATACCGAACTCGACGTTCTCAGACTCGAATATCTCAAACGCCGTGGCCGTTAGCAGTTCAAACTCGCTAGCACCAATTTGCTGCTCCTCGTCTCTCTTCTTAATCATATCTTCAAAGTGGCGGAATTTGCTCTCCGACACGATGCTGTCATTAATCCAGATGCAATCCCGAGGGTCTACGAGATGAGGTGAGGTAAATCTACCGCACGAAATCTGGTTGGCGCGCAGCATGGAAGTTAGATACGCGCATATCGAACCCTTGCCGTTTGTTCCAGCAACGTGAATGGCTTTCCAGGTCTGTGGTGTCTGCTTGAGCAGAGCACTGATTCGTGCCAAGCCAAGGTTTACCATGGTGTTGGTTGTTGGCGGGCCAAAAACTGGCGCAGCCCGTGTAAATAGAATTAAGAATAAAGCCTTGAGTAAATGAAAGCACCTAACATCTCTTTGAGATGTATAATATCTGACACAAGGTAGATGGATACACCTTTTTGAATATGAGTCATATATTGTACCGTAGTGAAAGGTTATCGTATAAACTCGAGAGGTGATGCCCGCTGAGAAATTGGCGGCGTAACAGAATGAGCGAATCTCAGCCAGTCGATTTTGCTAGGTACCTCTTTTATCAACGCAGCAACTGGGTAATAGTATAGGTACTATCTTAGGTACGTACCTAATGTATAAAATAGTTATCCATTAGGTAGACGGGCAGGGATTGAGTCTGAAGTTGGTTAGTGGGGTACTTGTAGTATAGCAGAGCTCTGCTGTGTATTGAAAGTACTAGTATAAGATAGGTATCCGGTTCTACTATGTACATATAGTCCCCCGTCGACGGGGTTAGGTTACCTAAGATTGCTCGCATGAACTAAGGCGCTAATGCACTAACGCACTGTCCACTTCAAGGTTGGCCAGCAAAAGCCGTCGCAGCTTCCGCCTTGACAACCAAAGACAACCCGGCTGTCTTTCAACTTTCCCAGTCGTCTTTTTTTATTTTTTATTTTTTTTTTTGTTTCCACTCCACAAGTTCTTGTCAAACCCGTCAACCCGTCAACCCGTCGACCCCACGAGGCAATGAGAAGTTAACCTTGCACCTTGCACCTTGCACCTCGCACGCCCCCGTTGCAATCAACGTTTCCCAACATTGTGCATCGTCGCGCATCATTCATATTCCATCAATTCCCCATCCCTCATCCCCCATCAACTTTCTACATTATAAATTCTTTCAAATTAGTACCCTCTACTTCTGACTATAGCTGCTGTTGTTACTATACTCATTATTGCCGGCGACGCGATAATATTTCCCACCTTGGGTTTTTACCTTTCGATACCCTTAACCAACTACAATACATTAACATCAAACGTACCTATCTTTAATTCAGCTGTTCCTCAGCCTTGCGCACAACTCACAGCTCTATCCTCTCCTGACTGGCCTTATCTCTTACCTGCTTGTCGCCACGCGCACGCCGGCCAATACAAAAAAATGGGTCTTCCGTAAGTCTATCGTCGCGACGCGTTCACTTGCACTGATATCATCGCAAACAACGCCTAGCGCGTTCTTTTATCATCCATCTGAATTATAGTTTTGACCATTTATTTATCTACCGTGCCATTTGTTATAGGCGAAACTTATTTTGTGTTCCCTGCTGACCTTTATCTTTCCCTTATTAGACTATGGGTTGAACCAGATGAATCTGGCTCTCGCGCCAAGAAAACAGCGAAATCTTCTGCTGATCCTGCAACTGGCCGATCTTCCATTCGTCGCTCAACTTCGCCGCGCCGGGCTGCCAGCTCGAGGAATTTTGACCGGCGTCTTCAGCAACTCCGCACCTCTCGAGCCCAGCGTCTTAACATGATCATGTCGCAGCAATCCGATAATAACGAGGAAGGGTTGGACCTCACCGGCCCTGCTAGCATCCCTGACCTTGTTTCTCCATTCGAATATATTCTCGGAGTACCGTTGGGAGAGTCTCCTCCGGAATTCGAACCGCCGGAAATAGCCACCTTGCTCCCGAGATCTCACAGAGCTACTGTCTCCCCTCGCCCCCCGCACGGAGAAACCTCCTCGGATGACGAGCTGCCCCCTTTTGGGGAAGAGGGTATTCGCAATTCTACTCGGCCCAGAAACTCCGAACTTGGTCGGCCCCAACGCTCCAATGTAGGCAACAACGGGACATCCCCGGTTGATTCTGAGGACCTAGATGCGCATACTTCGACTATGGAGGACATTCATAGGACTCGTTCTCGACGGACCCCATTCAGCGTAAGACTGGGCCGCTATATGGATCGATTTCGTATCCTCCGAGAACAACACCGAGACTTGGAGTCAGCCCTCAACCGTGGAGCTCTCCCCCCTGATTCTACTAGTTCATCCACGGAGGAGCGCCTAGCTGCAGCGATGCAAGAGGCTCGCGAAACGCGGGAAATGCGACGGAGAGTGGGTCCAATTGGACGTCGGCCGCGAGTGCATCGAGTTCGATATGAAGATGGACTGGGAGATCGCGACCGCAGCCTAAGCCCGGAGGGAGATGGAGTATGGTCCATCCTGCAATCAACTTTAACCATGGACCCACAGCCACCTAGCGTTTCTTCTTCATTTGCTTCCACTACAGCTTCGACTATAGCGTCCCTAAACCCTACTGTTCCCTCATCTCGCACCTCCACTAGTCCAGGCGAAGAGGTCGAACCTTGCGACCCAGTAGGTGAACCAGAAGGTGCTACAGAGGATAGCGGCGCCGATGCTGAAGGTGCGGATCGTTCTAGGCGACCGACTCCTCACGGTAGACGATCTTATGCAGCAGTGGCTGCCGACAGATTTCCCGGCATTGAAATATCGCCTGACGATCCCGAATGGCTTTCAGGTATGCATCACATTGTCAGTGGACTTGCATCTAGGCAGGACATTCCAGATGAGTGGTGGGAACAGGCCGGTCTCAGCCGTTCGATGTCGTGGGGATTGCCCTCTTAGGAGTTGAATGCCACGAATATCACAAAGGAATGGTGGGAGGTCCCTGGTATATGGGTTCTATCTGGTTATCGGGAAGGGGCTTGCGAAAATAGGGTTTCGTGAGGTTTGCATTATGTTTTCATTTTGGAACCTGGATTTGGGCGCTACGGGACTCAAAAAGGATATGCGTTACGGCGTAGTGGGATATTGATAGGCTCTGCTTTAGTAGAGTAAGCCCGAAGTTATATGGTTGGCGTTGTATTATACTTGTATGAATGTTTTACGTATCCAAGGAGGACTAAGCAGGGAGAGAGGGATGAGGCTACAGCACAGATTCTATTGAACTGAGCTTATCGTCCACCACCCAGGAGCAAGAGTTCGGTTATGACAACTTATAGGTATGTTGTCGAAGAACTATGAGATTGGTTCTATCTTCCTTACTCGATGTTATTGCGCGATGAGATAATTGAATCCTTTTTCTACATATGCTTGTGAAGTTTGATATATTTGTGTGCTTGTCATATTTTGTTGACTTGGTTATCATATCCCATATCTAACCGTGCTGACCTGGGAAATGCTTGAAGTGAAAGTAATACTACGCGCGGTTAGTAACGAAGCTGGTATTACCCATATCGCATTACTGGCCGGGGGGGTTTTGTCTGATGGTAACCTGCAGTAGCCGCTTATGCTAATTCCCCGCCGAATTAGTTAAGGTAGCTCTCCCGGGCTTTTCCAGCTGTTCCTGGTGAGTGCGCTACGCCTTATCCCGGAAGGCACAACAAACCGATTTACACTACCAGCGCTATCAGCACTATCTGACAGATATTAGCATCAAACCCAGCACCGACTTTAGTACAATTTAGTACTAAATCAGTACTAGCACCGTGCCATACCGCACCAAGCTATTCTATAAAATGCTTAGCAGCCAATGAAGCTGTAGCTTGTCTGAAACATTCCAGGAACAGCAATGAACAGCAAGCTAAAGCTATCATTGGGCGCCTGAATTCTTTCCCGCACAAATGCAACCAAAGGCCACCAAATGTCACCAAATGCCACCAAATATCACGATTACAACGCATGCACTTCCCTCACTCCCCCCCCACATTGGGATTCCAAAATTTTGGGGAATTTTATGGCAACGAAGCTTTTCAGCCCTAGTTTATCCCCGATCTCGACCTGGTCTAGTTCAACCTTGACCACCTTGACCACCTTGATCAACCTTGACCAACCTTACCTGACCTGATCCGACAAGACCTCTATTTTAAGTAAATATTAGTTCGACAACTGCCGAGTCCGACCGCTCGCCCTATCGCTCGCCCTGTCGCCCAACAATCAACGGTCCGTGCTTTCGAGAGTATATTGTCCGAAAGTTGGTAGGATAATAGACACAGGGTTTAGCTGGAATGTGAAAAGCAATTTGGGTCTGCACCGCTGACGACGTGTGCTCCCTTCCCTTCACCGTCTTCTTCTCTCGATACGCCTCAACGAATAACTAGCTTTTCCCCCAAGTCGACAAGGAAGGGAACGACGTGTAGACTGCTTGGCCATGGCGCCTAGCTCCGGACATGCCCCTCACCCCTCCAATGGTTCCTCCTCGAGCGACCGTCGTTATAGTCCGGCCAACGGGAAAGCTGCTGTAGTAGCGGGCAGACATGACAGGACTCCCAATACCCCGAGAAAAGAAGCCAGTAGGCGTGAGGCGGCCTTACAAGATCCGGGGCTGAGAGACTACGTATGTGCATTCAAAAATCGGGTTGCGCGCACTTGATGTAGGCACTGACTGGACTTGCCATAGCGTCTAGGAGAATGTCTAGGAAAAGGAGCATTCGGTTCCGTATACAAGGCAATCCATTGGGGTACCGGTGAAGCCGTCGCCGTCAAGCAGATCAAATTAGTAAATTTACCGAAAAGCGAGCTACGAATGATCGAGGTACGCGAGTCTCACATACGACAATACAATATGCACTTTATAAGGGGCCGAGCAAAGCTGATGTGATACAGGCCGAAATCGACCTTTTGAAAAACCTGAATGTAAGTAACCTCTACTCTTAAGTGAAAACATTATAACTCTACTTTGAACTCTAACATTCTTTTTTTTCTAGCATGACAACATTGTCAAATATATCGGGTTTGTCAAATCAGCAGATTGTCTCAATATCATCTTAGAGTAGGTTACCGCCTTTAATCCAGCGCATTTCGGATGCTGACTGCTGCTAGATATTGCGAAAATGGTTCTTTGCATTCGATATGCAAGGCGTACGGGAAGTTCCCGGAGAATCTTGTTGGGGTTTATATGACACAGGTCCTCCAAGGTCTTCAGTATCTACATGATCAGGGTGTGATACATAGAGATATCAAGGGGGCTAACATTCTGACGACCAAGGATGGTAAGGTAAAGCTTGCAGATTTCGGTGTGTCTACCAGTACTGTCGCCGGACCCGACAAAGAGGCCCAAGTTGTGGGAACCCCGTACTGGATGGCTCCCGAGATAATTGAGCTATCCGGTGCCACGCCCGCGTCCGATATCTGGAGTTTGGGTTGCACAGTCATTGAGCTATTATCCGGCAAACCTCCGTATCACCATCTACAAGCTATGCCTGCTTTGTTTGCTATCGTTAACGATGACCACCCGCCACTCCCCGAGGGTGTATCTTCGGTCTGTAGTCCTCCCGTAATGCCGGCCTTGTGTTCCTGATAATTAGGGCTAACTGCGAGTTAGGCCGCGCGCGATTTTCTAATCCAGTGCTTCCAGAAGGATCCCAATCTTCGCGTTTCTGCGAGAAAATTACTAAAGCACAACTGGATTGTAGGCTGTCGGCGAAGCGATGCGCCTGTAGCCAAAGCCCCGGGTAATTTCAGCCAAGCCGTCGAAGAAGTCAAGCAGTGGAATAAAGCCCTTACCTCTTCTGAGAGCAATCACAGGGCTTCAGCAGGGTCTGATTCGGCATTCCCTTTTCATCATGGCCATCAAACTTCACGATTCTCATCGCAAGAGCAACCTAGATCTAATGTGCCGACCCCAGCCAAGGCGCCTTTTGTACTAAAACCAAGACCCACTGCCGAGGACTTCCGGTCTCCTGAGCTCGCGGGTAAGTACATATCCATTCACAGCTCATTTTATTGAACTTATAATCGTATTTGATAACTCACTTTTCTTGCAGATGACGATAATTGGGATGATGATTTTGCGACTGCAATTTCGCCTAGTGCCCTAAAGCTCCCACATGTCAAACCCCAGGACCACTTTGGTGGTATGCTTTCAGCCGACCGTTTGAAAGCCTTCGCATCTATTGACAACTCGCGAGACTTTTCCCCCAGCTGGGAGAATGAGTTTGATTCTGATCTTCTTACAACAGTACAAAAACTGCAATCGGTTCAAGAAGAGGATCCGCAGGAAAAGACGATTCGCCCCAGCTGGAATTTTTCAGAAAAGGCTGAGAAGATAGTAGAACCCAAGCCCCAACAGCCAAAGTCGTCCCCTCGTAAACGAACAGGAAGTGGCCATCAGAGGACAAAGTCTCAGCCTAAGAGTCAGCTCGGTAGCAAATTTGAGTTGCCCTCTCGACCTGATCAACTATTCAGAGAACAGACCACGGAGGACTATTCGGATATCTTCGACGATAACGAAAGTGTTTTCAACCAACGGTTAGGTTTATCCAAAAAAGTACGTGTTCAGGCATCCGCAGTTATCTTAACCCATTGCTTACCCGATGTTACAGCCTGATGCACCCCAATTATTCCATCCTTCAGATCTCACCAGCTTGCCGCGGTCTATGCAATCGCCCGTATCGAGCAGCATAAGAAGACCAGCTTCAGCGCGACCTTCAACTCTTCCCGACCGACCCTTTCAAAGGTCTAAGTCGTCCATTGAAATCCAGAAGTTTGCGGAAGATGAGGATGATGAAGACTTTTCTGATATATTTGGTCTCGCTGATAACTTGACCGAGAAGGAGGAAAGTGACCGAGGCTCCGAGGAAGGAAATCTCATGGTTCTGTCCCGACTTTCAAACAATTCTTGGCTAGGCGATGACGAGGACGAGGACGATCCATTTGCCTCCATGGATCCGGACTGGGACGAGATGGACCTTGAAGCGAATATCGCGCGAGATCGGCACGCGCGACTCGCCGAGAGGATCGAAGAGCTTGTGCGCTCACTCAAGACGACCGAGGGCGAGGATAAGTTATTAGAACTGTCAGAGGATTTAGTCAGTATCTTCCATTACTCTTTCCTTTCGCCCATAGGTATGGGACTGACACTCGATTTTAGCTGGCGCTACTATGGGAAAATACAGAAGTCAAGAATTTAATAATCAGCGCCCATGGGTTATTACCAATCCTTGAGATCCTTGACCTTTGTACTATGAAAAGCAGACAGCAGATGATCCTACAACTATTACAAGTTGTTAACACGGTGTGTACATCTGTGCTCTCTATGACGTTCCACTTTGCTGACTATTGGCTAGATTATTCTTGATGATGTTGAACTGCAAGAGAACCTATGTTTCGTTGGCGGAATCCCAATTATCACCAAATTTGCAGCTCGGCAATACTCGACTGAGATTAGGCTAGAAGCTGCCGCTTTTGTAAGACAGATGTATCAAACATCCACCCTTACACTGCAGATGTTTGTCAGCGCTGGTGGTCTCAATGTCCTTGTCGAATTTTTAGACGAGGATTATGATACCGCGAGGGATCTGGTACTGATTGGCGTGAATGGTGTTTGGAATGTCTTTGAGCTTCAAGTTTGTAACCATCAGCCTCATTATACGTATTACTCTATTGACAATTTTCTCCAGGGTCCTACTCCGAAAAATGATTTTTGTCGAATATTCTCGAGGAGCAAGATCCTTGATCCATTAGCTCTTGTTCTGCATCGTGTTCTCGATGAAGATACCGAGAACGAACTCACAGAACTTATTGAAGGACGCATTGTCAACATTTTTTACCTCTTCTCGCAAGCTGAGAACTTCGTCAAAGAGATGGTGGCCGACCGGCAAGTGTTAAAGAGTAGGTCTATCCAGATTCGAACCTCAAGGTGGTCCAAGCTGACACATAAAACTACCTAAGGTATTCTAAAGGATCTCCGGCGCATGACACCTGCCCATCAAATCACGATGTTAAAGTTCATTAAGAACTTGTCGATGCTTTCTACGACTCTTGACGCTCTACACTCGGCGGATGCCATTGACTTCCTTATTGAGTTACTTAGCAATAGTATGAAGAGAGGACATCCCCATTTCCGCGAGATCTCTAATCAAGTGCTCAATACGATGTTTAACCTCTGTCGCTTAAGCAAGGACCGCCAAGAATATGCGGCAGTCAATGGAATAATCCCCTTGTTATTAAAGATTATGAAAACAGATCGACCCCCTAAAGAATTCGCACTGCCGATTCTTTGCGATATGGCGCATTCTGGAAGCAGAGGAAGACAGTCCTTATGGCAAAATGAGGGTCTTGATTTTTACGTCTCGTTAATAGCAGACCAGTATTGGCAGGTCACGGCATTAGATGCTATATATGCTTGGTAGGTGACGCTCGGACTTGGTGGGAATTGAGAACGTGCTAACAAGTTGAAAGGTTGCAAGAGCAGACGGCGAAGGTCGAGGCGCATCTCCTAAACGGCAAATTTCCAGAGGCAATCGTATCTTGCTTCAATACGCATAAAACGAATGCATTTGATCCCAATCTATTAGAACCTCTACTGAAGCTCTTACGATTATCACCATCTTTAGCCGCGTCATTGGCCAAGTCGGAAATGTACGCCGGAATTGAACAAAAGCTCTCACAGAAGAAAGCGGTTGTTCGCTTAAACCTCCTTCGTCTTGTTCGAAACATACTCGAAGCACGAGAAACCGATTACTTTACAAATCTTAAAGATAGGCAGCTCCGACATCTACTTGACTCAATCAAAATCCTAGCCGAGAAGGACTCCGCCGTACTTGTGCGGAATTTGGCATCCGATCTCGTTGTAACTCATATAGATCCTAATTCGGATCAACTTGTTCCACCTCTATCTGCATCGACAGCGTCAAGTGGATCAAATCGTGTAAGATCCGGAAGACGCATATATACTCCACCCTCTCTCCATTCTGCCTCCTCGGCACCTCTTACACCAACACATGCGTCCCGTCATTCACAATCGGGTGCATTTATCGAAGTAGCATCGAGTCCTAAGCGCTCAGGTGTATCACTAGCTCAAGAGCGTGACCCTATTGCGTACCGTCCCAGGAGCAAAGAGGGTATCTCAGCCATCCCCATCAGTTCTCCTCGCCGACTGAGCACCGACGTTCAACCTGGCAGTGGCTCATCCGGCGGAAAGAGCAGGTTACCGAGAAATTCGGGCCTGTATGTGTCACGACCTAGCCTTAGTGTTCTTGCGGCCGGTTCCCGAAGCGAAGGTATAATATCACATAAAGAAAATGTCGGAGCCGCTACGGATGAATTGACTCGATCGTCAAGAAGAACCACTCCGCCGGAACATAATGGTATTCGCACTGGTAGCGTTTCTTCTACTTCTTCATCTGTGTCTGGGTCAGGCAGGCCAAAAAGAAGCCGAGCTCCAAGTGACGGGAAGCAAAAGTGGAGCACGTAATACTTCCATCTCAGGTTGCTGACTATTAGAAGTACATAAATAGTTTATACGGGCGAATACTCGCCCGCTGGAGCCTAGTGAAAGGCCGAGTTGAGGCTGTATGGAAATGGTTAGGATGTCGCATTCGTTTCTTCTACGCTTATAGAAGGGAAGAAGCCTTTGCATCTTGAGGAGCATTTTAAGGGGTTCTACTTCAACGGGGTTTCAGTTGCTTTTTCTTTTTCTTTTTTCTTCTATGGTTTAAGAGTGGGGTGTCTATCTACATAGAGGGTATCGGTGCACAAAGGGAGGAGGAGGAGGAGGAGGAGGGGTAGGTATGGTTTACATAACGAAAAGTCAATTCAGTAGGGTAACGAGGTTCACGATGGGGACCTTGCTGCCTCCCGGGCGTGTTACGTGAATTTATGTAGGTGACACGCTGGTTTCCGATGTGATAGTGATGATAGATTGAGGTTGATATGTGATACTAATATTAATACAAATGGGGTCCAAGAAGAGGTATAGTTATGCGAGACATGAACGGTTTGGTATCTATAATGATAATTTTCTATAAGCACCTTTGGGCAATGTATGTCTTAACGTACTTTAACGATGATAGAGTATACCTGTCTTCCCCGCCTTTCATAGCAGGACTCTCGTAGTCCCTGCGCTTGATATTTAAAGGTCAACCTCCACTAGCTTGTCTCTTTTCGAGCAGTAAAGCCCTGGATTCTCTTTGCTGCGAAGTTCCGGTTGTATTTCAAATTTAGAGGCTTCTCCTCACGTCTCCGCACGAGAACGCTCGACCTGCCTCACTGAGCTACGAGAATTACTACGTTTCCTTGGCATCACCACTGTACGTCGAGAGATGCTACTCCATCCACTGATTTCTCGCATGCATCTTATACTAGATTGCGACTATATCCGCATAGGACCTGACGCCATTACTGATGTGAAATGGCGAGATGGACGATACAATCGTAGACGGGTATTAGCGAATGCTGTTGCACATGAAATGGTATTTACTTTTTGGGATGGTATAGTTAAATGATAATTTAGAGACCGTATTCTTACCAACCTCCCCTGATTATCTCTACCTACCTCATATTATATCAAAATATCCCCTCAACTACCCCCTACGTCTTCGGGATGAGTCCCGTAGCGCTTCAAAGACGAGCATGGCTCCAGTTCTTACTGTACTGTAACTCTCTAGTTGCCGCTGTTCAGTATGGCGAAAACCATGCCCCAGTCGAAAAAGATGAGGATCTGGTAGCCGCCAATTTCCCCGACACAAACGAGACGCTGTATTCGCCTGCGTTTGCGAACCCGGAGAGCGTCTTGCCGGGTTTCTCTAACGGCACCGATGGCCCGACCGACGACGCGACGCTTGGTACGTGATAAGTGCGACTTTTATTATTATAAAGCTGTTCGTTCAAAAATGCATCTCCATCCGGCTGTTATACGTACCTATAGACAATCTACTACCCACCAACCTAGCTAAGAAACAAACAGACCTCTTTCTCCGCTCAATAGCAGGTCGGAACGACTGGGCGCACTACAAAGTCGCAGACTTCACCTCGGAAGAAGGCCGGGCGTTCCCGTACGTGGTCCTCTCGAAGAGCGGCCCATCCTCGCGAAGTGCCGAGCAGGAGCAGCAACAACAACCACCAAAACTCCGCGTCTGGATCCAAGGCGGCGTCCACGGCAACGAGCCCGCAGGCGACCAGGCCGTCCTCGCGCTCCTCGGCAAACTGGACGCCCGCCGCGTCTGGCGGGAGCGCCTGCTCGAGAAACTGGACATCGCCCTGCTGCCGCGGTACAACCCGGACGGCGCCGCGTACTTCCAGCGCGCGCTGGCGAGTAACTTGGACCCGAACCGGGAGCACACGAAGCTGGTGCGGGGGATGTCGCGGGGCCACAAGAGGCTGCTGAGTTCGTTTGCGCCGCACGTTACGGTCGATGTGCACGAGTTCACGGGGACGCGGCCCACGGGCAAGAACGGGATATACAAGCATGGGATGGACGCGCTGGTCGCCGCGGGGAAGAACCTCAACACGCATGCTGATATCAGGAATATCTCGGAGGGGATGTTTGCCAGGGGCGTGGGCGAGAGGCTTGTGCGGAAGGGGTTCCGGTGGGAGCCGTATTTTACAATCGGGGAAGGGGGAGGAGGGGATTCGACGGGATCGGGGATAGTGCTGGATGAGGCCGGGAGCGACGCGAAGAGTGGACGGAATAATTACGCGCTGGCGCAGAGCGTGGCGATCCTGTGCGAGGTCAGGGGCATCAGGCTTGCGGACCAGCATTTCCAACGGAGGGTCGCGACCGCGCTGAGTATGGTTGGGGCGATTTTGGATATTGCGGTGGCGAATTATGAGGAGGTGTATCGGACGGTGAGCTTACTTGCCTTCTCTTTCTCTCGCCCTCTCTCCCCTTTTTACACTTGATATTGTTATGATGTACAGTAGAACGGGGGGTGAAATAAGAATAAGCCAGGCTAGATGCTGACTCTTCTTACAGGTCGAAGGCGCAATAGAAAAGTTCATCCACAGCAACGACCCCATCATCCTAACCGACTTCCCGAACCCGACGCAGCGCAACATCACCTTCGTCGACCGCACCACCGGGAAGCTAACCCAAGTCCCCGTCACCTTCCTCAGCACGACGCCCACGACCGCGAACCAAACCCGCGCGCGCCCCGAAGCCTACCTCATCCCGCGGACGTGGTCGGACCTAGCCTCGCGCCTGCGGGACTCGGGTGTTGTCGTCGAGACGCTGCGGGAAGGGTACCGCGGGCCCGCGGAGGCGCTCACGATCGCCTCGGCGAGCGTCGCGCGGGGGTACTACGAGGGCGCGGTGCAGGTGACGGTGACCACGGACTCTGCGCGGAAAGAGGACCTCGTGCTACCGCCGGGAAGCTTCCGCGTGAGCACGCGGCAGAAGAACGCGGCGCTGGCGTTCGTCGCGCTGGAGCCGGAGAATGTGGACTCGTATGTGCGGTTTAACTTGCTGCCGGTGCGGGTCGGCGACGAGTATCCTATTTTTAGGATTCCAAGAGGGATAAAAGGGGAGAAGTAGGTTTCGTTTAAGTGGATTCTGTCCGCACATTCCAAGATCAAACAAGGTACATAGGATGGCCGGTCCTTACACCTAGAAGGGCATCACGATATTCACGACGAATGCTATCTGGTACAAAAACACTTTTGGGCTAAGGTGCGCCTAAACGTAGTCGACTTATCCAGGTTACTAGATTAAACGAAAGAGTAGAAGCTTAAACAAACGCTTTTATAGATTTCACCCTACCACCAGAAAGTACCAGTGCCTAACCCGAGATCACTCATGATATCCCGATACCTCAGGTTGGGCCACCCATAGCATCCTAGCTCCAGACTTTTCGCTATTCGTTACTGCAAGGTACAATCCTCATAGCCTCAGATTAGACCTTGTTCCAGTACCACATGACCATCGTGTGGCCAGGGGGAACGTCCCTCTCACTTGATCCCCAATAGAACTCCCACACAGGTGATGCGGCGTCACTAGCGATCTTGGTGTCGTAGAAGCAGTTGACATTTCCACGGCATAGGAAGTTATCAAGCCCCTAGTGCATGTTAGTAGGTGTGTACATGCGGCAAACGTGTAATAACAAGAGAACGAACACTAAGATCGTAAAAGACATCTACGTTTTCCGGTGTGTGGTCCTCCCGGCAGATGAAGGCATGCGCCCTGGAGCCGTACACGCTGTCCGTATTCGCGGGCTGTGTGGTGTCGGAGAATGTGCAGTTACCAGCGTCGCTAGAAAGGAACAGCGAGTTGGGACCCTTGTCGCTGATGGTGAAAGTTGCGCAGTTCGTCTCGGTAAAGCCACCCTTCGCGTCCAGACATCCGATGGAGTTTTCAGGCAAGGCATCCTTTAGGTTGGTGCTCTTCACGACGCGGATCTCTCCCGTGCCATCGGTGATTTCAGCGACGGTCGTGGAGGCGAGCAGGGCGCACAAGGAGATGCACGATAGGAACTTCATGGTGGTTGCTGTCGATTGTGTGCGGGTAAGTAAATGATTATAGAAGAGTGAGTTTGTTGGTGAATAATTTGATGATTAACTACCTCATAACCTGCTTGGCCATAGACTTATATATACTCGAGTAGGCTCTGGAGCAGACTGCGGAGATATGAGGGTTACCTGAAATAGTAAAGCGACCCCCATCACGGCGCTGGATGTCATGCATTCGAATTTGCATAGCTAGTACATCATAGTATTATTGATCTGAGCTTCATACTTGGATAAGCAATTGCTAATCCGTTCCACCTACCTGATATATTACTTAATGGCAGGGCAGTATGTCGGGTTCTTCATTCGCTTAACCCTCGCACCACTTCACATGTCGTAAAAGTCACCAACCCACTATCTTGCATTGTCCTCAACATGTCCTTACCGCCCATAGCCTTCCGGGGGCCGAGTTGGACGAAGAGATCTAGTCCAACCTAATCCAACCTAATCTTGGGTATTACCCGTCTTGGTGTAGGCAACGTCTTGGTGGTTTTGGGCGTACGGCGCGTGAATTCCTGCGCTTACAAACTGCTGTATAATAACCCTGTAATAACTTTTCGCATTAAGACAGCGACACAGTGAACGCCGGCTGGGTGGGGGATTACCCACAATTGGCTACCAAAATAGATTGACTTGCGGCAGGGGTAATCTAAAGACCTTGGGGAAGCAAATCGCAGGTCGTCTACCGAGTTGCATCGGGGGTCATGTACCGCGCGCGATGGAACGGCAAAGAACCCGGAAGTAACCGAATCTGATCGATGTCCGTGTCGGCGGTCGAATTCGGATGACAATAACAGAATTAGGTAGGTACTTAAGATATGGCTATCTCGTGGCTACCTCATCTACTAGTAGGAAGTTAGTCTAGGGTAGCTAAAGTCGATGTTAGTTTTATTGGCCACAGTTGATATGAACGTAGTTATTCATACCGCTGGAGTTGCACGCTCGGTAGAAGATGAAGGTGTAGTTCGCTTCAGGTAAAAATCCTGAAGCGAGCGAAGAGTTGCAATACAACGAGAATACGACAGTGATGTGAATTTACGAGAGTGTTCCGGGAAGTCGAAAGAAACCCCTGTTTACCTAGGTTAAAACCAAGAATGCAACCCGTCTCCGAGCTTTGGGTTGCGTTCTAGAACGGACCGTAAGTTCATTAACCCATTATAGGCATTGAATTAGTTACTGGAAGATATCTTTTCATGAAACTGCGTCTAGCAATTGAGCTTTACGTTCTTTCAGGTTTGCTCACCCAGCAACAATTAGTCATATCGAATACTAGTTCTCGAGTAATCACTTCCCAGTTAGAGTCATTGGATTTCCTCTTGCACCTTAATATAGCTGTTCCTTCACGGCCGTCAGGTGGCTGTACTTCAATGTCATGTAAGCGGTGTGATGCCGGCAATACTGCTTGTTGTTCATTCTTATCTGCTCTGGATACCTCGGACTCGTTGTAGAAGCCGTCTTCCTCAATATTTATGACTTCTTGTATTATTCGTGCCGCCAGATGAGAACTCCATATTCCTTCCTGGTGGGAAATTTTCATTGCGTAGTTGAGGACTCTGCACCTAATGCTATGTACCCGGCATTTGAGAGCCACATAGTAAAGTGCAAGAATAGCACCTAGATCAGCTATGGAAGTAGATGTATCAGGAAAATGAAACACGGGTGCTAGCGATGGGATTATTGATAGATTCCGTATGTAGTCCAGTTGGTTCATGATAAACTCGAAGGCTGTCGTGTGCATATCATATCTCATCTGGTCTTCTAGCATAAGACATGTATCAGTCATAATCTTAGCTATCGTGTAATATATTTCGAGAAGTATGTATGCTGCAGTGCTTTGCGTGATCTTGTTCGTTAGCAGACACGCTCTCGATGCTTGAAATGCATCATTCCACGAATTGAGTTTCGCTTCTAGCTTTCGCTGCCTGGACAGGAGACTTAGAGAATCCACCTTATCCTCAAATTGCCCTTGACGACGGCACTCGTGGCTTAGGTAGAATATTTGGTTAATTATCCGGTCAAGAAGCTGTCTTCCTTGGTTGACAGATTGGAAAATCGGAGGAATGGCTGGGCTATCGTGCGAATAATCCTCCTGTGTGATGTTCAAAAACTGCGATCCCTGACATTGGAACTTGGCCTGCACGTCAAACCTGATAAAGGCTTGAATGATCCAGGCATCTGCTGGATCGCAACATGATTCCTGGAACAGACTGTAATTACCAATGGCGCTTGAGCGGGCCCTAAACTCGTTCAAAATCCTCAGGCCATTTTGGAGATGATTGTAGCCGGTTAGGAAGTTCCCTCGGAGATACTCGGTTATAACAAACATGAGACAGGCAATAAGTGCGACACGGATGGACCAGTTACTCTTAGATGCGAAATGGGGCTGGAGATGGTTTATGGCGTTGGTATAATGTTTCAATGCGAAATGTTCCTGTTCAACGGTAGCGACGTCTAGAGAAGCATGGAACCCAAGCCCCTCTCTTCTGTGAGCCGAACTCAAAGCGAGAATAGCATGTAAGACGGCTGGCTCGGTTGAAGCGGCTTGGAATATGAGCTTGTCCCAGAATTCAAAACGAAAAGCACCTGGAAGCTTTAAGGTACTTCGGTAGGCAAACCACTCGAGACATTGGGTCTCTTCTTGGCTGACCGCTTTTATGAGGGTTGAGGCATAGAAAGACGTTAGGGTTCTACTGCTAGAGGCGACTGGACGGCGGCCGTAATCGTTACCGCCTCCGCCCCATATCCCGTAACCTTCGCAGACGCGGCCGGTAGAATAACATCGCAAACACACGGGCTTGCCTTCATCACATTTAACTTTTCGGGTCCTTTCGCGGAGTTAAGGATGCGGTTAGAGGTTGTGAGGCTTACATCCAGATAACTAACTCACTTGCAAGTGCGACATCCCGACTTTACCTTGGACCTAACTGCGCGAGGTGCCATCTGAAGTTTATCGTCCAGGGGTTCAGCTGTCGTTGTAAGCTACAACATAAACAAGTAAAGACGTTGATTGAAGGTTGAAATATCAGGAGTTGGTAAATGCAGTTGTTAGAGTTTGTAATGGAAGATAAAATGATGTGAACGGTGGGCCGCTTATTCCGGGCTTCTGCTCATTCTTATTCGCCCTCACACCTTACCTAGGTACCTGGGTACCCACCTATATTCAACTCATACCCTGGGAACTATTTTGAAATATATGTAAAAATTTGTAAACTTTTATTATTTCTTTCTCTCTTCTAGCATATGACAATGGTCGGAATAGGTAACATTTATGTTGCCTTACCCCTTCCCTTAATTAAAGTGCTGCACCCCTTAAAGTGCTGTATCGAACTTGTAGGTATATCCAGCATTAGTAACATCTTCCGCCGACGACTACACTATCCGTTCCATGATGCATATATTCTATATTACTCAGAATAATCTTAAACATCAGATCCATAGTATTTCTAGAATTGCCTGTAAGAGCTGTTTCAGGACATGGAGTATCTGGGGTGTTCTAGACAACGCTTGCCAGTGTTCAATCTCACTTAGTTAGATAATATTAGTTATATATAAAAGACTTACCTTCCTGTATTCGCCATGAGAACATTTCAATACCTACCATGATCAGACCGAATAGTTACCTACCTAGGTACCTATCTATACGCTGCCATTGAACAAGCTCGGCCATTACCAGCCTTCAATCATGGCACCAATACCTTCCTATGCCCCGTTTCCCTGGGGATTGAACGGTAATTTGGTTCGCACGCCTTATTCTCTCGTGTGGAGAACCACTAGAGCTATAGACTTAGTTTCCAGTGTACGGTTCTCGTGGGATAACGCCCAAAATAAAACCTTCATAGACTTTCTAAGGGCATTCGGCTCTAATTATAGGAGTACCGATCTCGAGCTGCTGCTTTACCATCTTGACCTCCACGGATATGAGCACATACATAACAAGAACGGGGAGAGCGTCCACCGCTTGATTATGGAAAAGGTGTTGAGGAAGCTGAAAAACACCGCCGACAAAATGGTACAGGATGGACTGATCGAATCCAATAAGATGTTAGTTGATGCGTATCTCTTTGTGCTTAAATCACAGAAATATCTAATCCTATTAGATCGAACCCAATGAATTACAATAAGGGCAGCATATTCGACTTTAGACAGAATGCATTTTTTTCGGGTCGCGAAGGGGAGGTAAAAAGTCACATTTCGTCCTTTAGTAGTCCAAAATTGAATAGCTCGACCAAGTCTACGCAGTTGAATTTTTCTCCTGTCCAGAGCATACCTGAACCCAACGTTCCGAAAGGTTTCAAGACCGAACCAGTCAGCAGTTCACCATCGGTATTGTCAAGAACGACTCGGCTCAAGTCATCTCAGGGTTTGGAAACAGCTACACGACGTTCACCTTCCCAAAAACAGAGCAGTAGTGCGAGAGGCCAGGAAAAAGAAGAAAAAGCTTTCGATAACGCGGGACAGTCTATCATGAAACTTCTTAAAAAGTTAGCCCAAGTTCGACACGCGCTCGATAACGCCAAATCGGTATTCTCGGAGCTCCCAATGAGAAAGGAAAGAGAAAGATGGGTTAAGGGGCTATTCAAACGAATTGGGGGTGCGCTGAATGACGCGGATTCCAGTATCAAGCGCGATGCGGCTGACCTTCGGGAATATGCCACAGAGGAGTAGTGGAACTCCAAGGTAAGGGACTCGTAGGGCGGTATGGGTATTTAGGTTACTTATTAGCCCTGTTACTCCCTGTGAAGTGCGTGTTTTGACATGGTTATGAGATAGCCTGCATTGCTAGGTTACAAATATGAGATGAACTTTGGGAACCGATACCTGGAGCAACTCACAGCAGAAGCGCTGCGACATCAAAAGGGAGCATTCTCGCCATGATGGCAAATAGGCACTTCGGACTTCTAAATAAGTAGTACCTATTAATACCCAGGATCTACGCTTTATAGGCTTTTCGCGTGCCTTTTAAGCCTCGTATGGTCCCTGCATAAATGGTCCTTTGTACCTAACCGTATGCATCAGCCATAATACGACAGTGAGATGTCGGCCGTCGCTATTTAGCGCCAGTGCCAGGTTTAAAGAACAATCCACGAATATCTAGGCCTATTAAGGCCGCGCTTAATTAGAACCCGTAACCCTAGTCCACGGGGAAAGTTACCAACCCCATAGGGTCTCAAATTCTGCTGCCGAGCTTGCTGTATTGCCAAGTATGGGGGAGCAGGGAATCAATTCCTATTGGCATCGTTCCTCTGCGGGGTCGTGATCGCGGTCTGAAGCCGGGGATACACAGGACGACAACATATTCTGATGGTCTCGGCCATAAATAATGCATCCTATCAGCGTATATAGATGAAATAATACCTTACTGATCTTGAGGGAGGTAGGAAATACAGGCAGAGTACGTAGATATTCTTTATCTTCTGCACATAGGCTTATCAGAATATTTAAATCGTTGCCTTCGGGCGTGTTTCAGAGGATATAGACGCTGGGTGGCATACACAACCTTGGCGCGCCACGAAGGTCGGATTGGGGAAATGCCGACATATGATGATGGATCAAAATCTAATGCCGGCCAGACTAGATGGGACGTTGGGGTAACTTGGTTCCTTTTTCGTATCGCCGTACCTTGGTATATAGCGAAAAGAGTTCCCTTTTCTGTCGATGTTTAGCTCCGTGGATTATCCTCCGTCAAGTCCATCTAGGTATCGAAATTGCACACCATGAGCGTCCGCCGCGAGTCCGAAGACCTTCCCGCGAAGCCGGAGCTTGATTCGCAGACGCAGCAGGTCGAGACGGCTACTCTGGCTGAAGATGCCGAGTTCAAGAAGCGCGAGGCGCGCGTTGTTGCGAAGCTCGACCTTTATATATGTCCAATTCTCGTTGTTCTGCAGCTCATCTCATTCCTAGATAGGGGCAACATCGGGTTCGCAGCGACGCAGGGCATGATTACCGACTTGAACCTCGTAGGCACGCAGCTTAATACCGCCGTATCGCTGTTCTACCCGCTATACATTTTATCAGAGTTCCCAGCGGCACTGATCGTGAAGCGAGTGGGGTTCAACCGTGTAATTCCGGTGGCTGCGGCTTGCTGGGGACTTTGCTGCTTGGGAAACGGCTTCGCGAGGAATTTTGGGGATCTTGTTGCGTGTCGATTGTTGATGGGAATGTTTGAAGGATGCTTGATGCCCAGCTTGACACTTATGTTAGCCAACTGGTACAAGAGAGATGAGATTGGATTAAGGATCAGTTACCTTTTCAGTAAGCTTTGTTAAAATTATCTTTCCTTCGAGTTGGTGATATATAAACTAACAAACATCAATAGTCTCCTCGGCTATTTCCAGTGCATTTAGCGGTTTGATCGCCTACGGTATCTTGTTCATGAATGGGGCCGCCGGATATCCGGGATGGAGATGGTAAGCATCAAATTTGGAGATTGGCGATCATATGTTAATGCTAAACTGCTAGGTTATATATCATCGAGGGCTCAGCAACTGTTGTGATAGGTGTCGCTTGCTACTTCATCATACCATCGTCTTATACTACAGCCTACTTCCTTAATGAGAATGACCGGGCTGTGATGAGGAAGCGGGCGGAAATGACCGAAGCATACAGTGGAGGACAAGGACATTATACGCGCACCGAATTCAATATGGCTATTAAGGATGTGAAGACGTGGGTACACGCCACCATTCAGGTCATGTGTCTCACGATATTATACGGCTTCAGTGTTTTCCTGCCAATCATCCTGCGGTTTGGCTTCGACTTCAGTGTTGAGCAATCTCAATACCTCAGTATTCCAGTCTTCGCTTGGGGTTCCGTCGTATATGGTGTGTGTGGGTACTTATCGGATCGTTTCTCTCGGCGATTCCTCGCATGTATCATTTGCGCGCCGCTCGGGGCTGTCGGGTACGCTATGCTCCTTGGAGGCAACCATCTTTCTGTCGGAGTTAAGTATTTTGCATGCTTTCTCATCGCAACCTGTGCATGGACTATGGGTGGTGCGAATGTAGCCTGGCTGTCAACGAATACCGCACCTGATGGTAAACGAGCTGCCTCAGTTGGACTTACATTAGCTATGGGAAATCTGGGTGGAATAATATCTGGTCAGATATACCCACAGACGATGGCGCCGGCTTATACTCTAGGCCACGCTTGGAGTCTCGGTGCTATATGCGTTTCGTTCTGTTTGTGGTGGGTTCTTAGGCACATATACTATCGTCGTGAGGTGCTTAAGGCCCAAATTTTAGAGGGTGTTGTTCAGGGTCCCATCGACTTCTCGGACAGAGTACCAGATTATAAGTATCAACATTGATTGGGAGGACCTATATTACATGTATATATTGGCTTTGCGAGCTTCCAATATAGTTAACAATGCCTAAGAGATACAATAAAGTTCCATAGTAGATGAAAAGAGGGTTTAGCCCTTGTTCTCTAATCCTTCATGCCGGGTCAGCCGCATCGTTATTTAGGCAGGCTACCAATCCAGTCTATTGCTGACTTACATGTTACACCACAAGGCAAAAGCTCGGCTCGTGCCGTACCAACGTTATGCTCCGTCAGAGAAATTGGAGAGTTAAAGACAAATATACCGTATGTTACCAATGAATAATAGTAAAGAAGGATGAATCTGTTCAATGATTCTCAATAACTGATACAATAAGCTTCAAACGTAAGCGTACTGATATCTTATATACTGTTTACCTTTGGCTCCACAACATGATGCAAAGTTCGGCCAAAGGCACTCTTATTATACCGCTCGATTTTAAGTGTCAACCGCGAAATCTCATCCTATCACTCATTGGCTCTGTAGTGACGAGTTAAAGGGGACGACCAGCGTTCCGGCTCTTTTGGAACTGCTTACATGTATTGACGATCGCTGCATTGCGCTGCATTGACCTCTGGAGAAATAAGCGATAATACCGGGTACCCAGGTGCTTGTCCAGTAAAATCAAGACAATCCTATCATGTGAAAGAGAAACTGGAGCAAGTGCCCAATTCTGTAATATTAGGGTTACTTCGTATATTTACTAATTACCCGTAAGGCTGAACTACAGTGCTAGATTAGAGAGAATTTTGTATCTATCTAAATGATGAGTACCTACCTACGCAAGGGCGTAAGTACTCTATAAGCGCTACGGATGCGAATATTTGCAATCCTCATCATCCTATCGAAGTTATCCAGAGCCTCACCATGTCGTCATGATTGCCGTCACGATCTTCTCTACCAACCGTCATATTTCTGTGCAGGAACTTCCAACTGCAGGTTGACCGCATGGATACGCGCGTATGTCCACGCAACTGAAACTACATAATGGAAACCCCGCATCATGATACTCAAAGAGTAGCCTTAATCTCTCACTTTTCCTATCGGTTCGTCGTTATGAGCTGCACGATATTCTCACATAATAGTAGACCAAGGTAGACCGATAGAGTCCCTCTGTACACGGAGCTGTAAAGCTGTATGATTATCATGATCATAGAACCGTCCACGAAGCTCAACCAGTAACCAATTCAGCAACTCTCTTAACTAACGTTAGGTATGTATGTGTTGCATTTCCGCTTGTCCAGAAAAAAATGTCTAAGCTTATTTACATGTCATGGTGTTGTAATATATGCGTTGGCGTATGATCCTATTTGTACCCGCCATCCTTCTGACAATGCGGCTTTTCGGGACCGACTGGCACAGCTTACATGATTATAGAGTAGTACCGAAATTGATGTGCTGCAAGGAGCTGTGATTTTCAACAGCCTAAGTCAGGGCAGAGTCCTAAAATGGCAGCTGGGTGGAGTGACTGCGACCTGATTTTGCATGTTACCGTTTACAACTGCTGCACTCAATTTGAGACTGCCAAGGTAGCCTGGTTCCCAGAAGACATGCAACCTGTAAGGTACCCAATCAGAAGAGAGTGCGTTGAAAGCTTGATTGGTGGGAAATATTTTCATCTTCTAAGTCTTTAACATTACAGGTCAAGAAAGCTCAGCTCATGTCTGCCGAAAATGAGTAGTTGACAAATAAACTGACCCAATTCAGTAAGATCTTGAGAGTAGATGGTACTGTAGTAGGTACCTGTCACGTCGCAGAGCATGAGGTAAGGAAACAACTTCGTTGGTCCGCAAGGGACTCTAACTACGATAGCTTTGAAGTCAAAGCTATATGCAAACAGTTCCTTTGCTCTCGAGGAGTATCTTGATTATTAGCTATACGAATGATTCAGTGATGTGTATACTCAAAAGCTGGATGAAGAGCATTAAGGTAGAGGGGGAAAATATACACGGGGGGGCATATATAGTATCAGATAATAGGTTCCTAATACAGGAACTGGGTAATGGTAGCAAGACCGAATCAGGTGTATGAGTTCCTGAATTGAATCTAGCATACAGTCACTTAAGAGGGGATATGAGAGCTGTCATAGTTATAGCTACATTAGGTACCTCTAAGGTGCATATAACTATAGAAAACATATATAATAGACAGTGCTAAGTTTCAAATATAGATCTTAATAGTCAAGTCTAAAGGTCATGTGTAACTAGATGCTCCCTACGTTTCAGGTTGAATAGATGCATTGGCACAATGTATCAACATTGATAGTCTTGCCTTCAAGTTCTGCTAGGTCCTATATCTAGGTAGTTACCTCTACGGATGCTTTGGCTGCAAGTACTTAGAAAATGTCATATTTCACCACTGCTCCAAAAGGTAATTGTTACAGTAAGAAATGTTATTCCGCGCCATATTTATGTATAATGCAACAGAAAGGCTCCCTTACTGTATTTTTCTTGACATCATGGTGTCTGTGCCGTGGGACAGACAGGGGTGCAATGTCATGTTGAACTGAATAAAATAAGGGTTACTTCGTGACCAATGGCTATACAGGTAGATGTACGCCTATTAGTCTGTTATTCAAAGTTTAGTACGATAGCTAACTGTCCCATCCCCTCCAACTGGATTCAATCCCGTGTAAATTCTGGGCAATTTGGATCCTTAGGTACCATGCTAGTAAGCAATGTATTAAGTCTTCATGCAGTGAGAATATCACATTTAACTAACCGCACATAACCAGTTTTCTTTGCCGTGTCATATGCGCCATTCTCACTGCGTGGCACATGTCAACATACATAAGGCAGCCCAACGAGGCCCTCATATTCCTATACTCATATATCAACATCCCATCTAACTGGGATGCGGTAGCATCCTGCCTTATCTGCCTGTCCACCACTCCTTTGGCCCCACTGGCCCGCCGCCGATGCTCCCATGGGATACCCAATCATAGATCGCTTACTGATTACCCCGGTTTATACCTGGACAGAATACGTAGTTCACAGCTTCGGTGCCGACAACTCGTGTCTATAGGTATATCGGCATGATGCACGCGAGCTCCCGGTCGGCATGGGCAACCATCAGCGACGCCGAAAGGTGAACATAGTATAGCAACCATGCTTGTTGGTTGAATATCATATTGTGGCCTGCAAAGAAATATATATAAGTAGCTGTTCTGTACTCACCACCCCCACGAAATCTACCTGAACAGCAAGTTAATGTAGCCCTGTTACCTCTTACCTACGCCTCAACTATAGAAACATTGTATTTTACTCAAGTGTGAAGAAAGCCTAACATTCAATATGGGAACTTCATTGGATTCAACAGTACTCCTTCTAGAAAGACTAGCTTCTAACCCCTCGTCCACACTACCAGACATTTTATCAAAGGATCAACTTCGAAAGAGGCTTCTTATAGCGATTCAAAAACTTGTCCCTGAGTTAGAAACACCCGAAGAAGCTTGCCAGCGAATCTTATACAATGTATGCCCCGCAAATCTTATATAGAAATTTACTTGGCCCCTATTCTGTAACTATATGTCTATGAGAGCCTCCAGAGTCCCATATAGCTGACAATTTCGACGAAAGGGACTCGAAACCCCTACAGCTCGTATTGCAGTGGACCTCAAAATTTTTAACAACCTCAAAGAATCCCCGACTCCATTAACAACGGAGCAACTCGCAGAGAAATCAGGTAAAGATCCGGATAGGAAATTGTTAGCTCGCATCCTGAGATACTTGGCTTCTTTAAGCATGGTTCGCGAAGTCGACGTCGGACTTTGGGCGGCAAGCCACTTTGGAAATAACCTATCAGGAATCGGGCAGAGCGCAGGGGTCGCATCGATGTAAGATACCCCTTCCCATGTTGGGGAAACCCAAAACGCCACAATAAGCAGCTAATCTTAACGGCTTACCTTTTCTTCCCTTCGCCAGGGTCGACAACTGCTTCGTTTCCATGGTCAGCCTCCCCGCATTTTTGCGCGTCCATGCATACAAGCCACCCGACGCGAAGAACGACACGGCGTTCGCCCTTGGAAATAGGGTAAGTCCGGAAGAAGCTACATTCTTCGACTGGCTGAAGAGCCGACCGGAAAACGCGAGGCACTTCAACGTCTTCATGGGGTCCCACCGGACGGGGACGAGGACATGGCTGGATCGCCCAGAAGTTATAAACGAGATCACTGGCTCGTTGAAAAAAGTGACGGCCGGGAAGGAAGGTGGAGAAGAAAGGGGGGTGTCTTTCGTCGATGTCGGAGGCGGCATCGGCCACCAATGCAAAGTGAGTTGATTGTCACGGAATGACTGCATAATGTATAATGAAGCTAATGTGAGCATTAGGCTTTCAAGAGGCGAGCGCCAGACCTAAAGGGGACAATTATCCTGGAGGACCTTGAAGAAGTGGTAGAAAACGCGGAACTCGAACCTGGTATTGAAAAGATTGGCGTTAACTTCCTCGAGGGCCAACCCGTAAAAGGTGGGTGGCGCGCATGATAATAGCCCACTGATGATGAAATGGCTTGGCTAATTACTTGAACACAGGTGCGGCATCCTATTACTTCAGGAGCGTTTTACGGAGTAAGTATTTAAAGTCTACGTAGATTGCCCCGTTAAAGTATACCGTCAGCTGACCATGTATTTCCTTTTGTCTTAAAGACTGGCCTGATAGATATTCTCGAACAATCCTTGGTTATGTCAGAGATGCTATGGATAAAGAATCCTTGCTCCTTATTGACGAAATCGTATTACCAGATCGCGGTGCTCACAGATACGAGACGCAACTAGACTTGACAATGCTCGCAATGCTCAATGCTGAAGCGAGGACCGAGAGTCATTGGAAGCAACTACTAGCCGAGGTAGGCATGGAAGTTAAAGATATTGTGTTTTACGAAGAGGAAACTAGAGAGGGCATCATCATTGCTAAAAAGGTATCAAGTTGAACGAAACATTCTATAGATAGAGTCACTTACCTTGTCATGCTTATTATATCAGGTTGCCCACGCAGAGCGGCGTTTTCAACAAACTTATACCTCATCTAGACGTATAATATAATTCAACTTAGATTCTATGAAACCTTAACTATCTGAAGTATTTACAATCAGTTCGCTGCTAGGTAGAATGTCCATCTACCCAGTTCTCGTTGGAATCAACATTCTCTAGGCCATTGCTTCGATAATGGCTTTCACTGTAAGCAAGGCACCTGATTTTATAGGAGACTTTGACGCGGCTCTTCCTTAGAAATACGCCTCCTTACCTACCAAGTAACCGTGAAAGGCTACCCCTAACCCTCGTTATCCCGTACCTAGCCGGTTTTTAGTCCCTGAGTTCATCCACTTGGACTTTTGGTACGACTAGAAGGCTATCGTAGGTAATACCGCAGAGTGACACGTAACATAACGTTAACCTCCTACCCGCTCATCACATCACGTGGACCAAAGGGAGAGGTTAATAAAGCTTTTCCTCGAGGGCAACACGCTGTAAAGATCAGAGGAAACAGAAGCCAATAGTGTACTAGTTTAAAGCATCTATTTCTATTAATGAACTCCTAGTTTCCTATCAGTCTTAACGAACTAGACGAACCTGCTAATATCTCATCGGCGCTGTTCTCTAGTGATGATGCGCTACTCTTACCCGTGACAGTTTCCGTATATGCTGGCGTGATGATTGTTGCCGCTCTCCTGAAAATAGGAAGACTGTAGTTAGGTACTGACAGCTTCTTCACACTCATCATGGTTAGTACAACCATAATATAAGCCAGTCGAACCTTTTGTTACCAACGCGACTTATCATTAACCAGAAAGCTCAATAATCGGCCTGTTGTTGTTGTTGTTGTTGTTGTTGTTGTTGTTGTTGTTATTGTTGCATATGGTGGCATTTGTACGTAGGTAGTACAGGGCAGGACAAGAATTCCGGACGTCTGGGTCCGCAATATTTCCCGACAGCGAAGACGGGCCCAACCGTCCATCTAAAAAAGCTTCGACTGCATTATATATTAGGTATGTAACTACGACACCTGTATATATCGGGAAATTAAATTGTCAAATAAAGTTTTACGCGCTACTCCGTTAGGACCTCTTAGATGGGATGCTCAGCTGCCGCCTCAGGCGGAAGCTCGGGAAAATGGGTAACAAGGGGCAAGGGTTGATTATAGGAGTGAGCACGTTTGAGTTGGTTACCGACGTGGACCGTTACGGCTCGTGTACCCTTTGGCGCGCTGTGAAAATGTGAATCTTGGGCTTTTGCAGTACTTTTTACGGTAATAAGCCGCTTTTAGGATGAAGGCAATTACTTAATACAGTATATACCTGGGTCGTATAGATACCTTGGTGTTCCACGTTCCAATGACCGTATACTTACTGCTTCTTGAATGTCTTAGAGGGGAACGCGGCTATACTGCTTACTGGGCAGTTTTTCGTCAAGCTCCGTTTCTCACTGTGTCGTATACCCGTATACTAGACAGTGAGCGCCATGTCGTCACCGTTGGAAGTTCGAGTTCAGCAAGACGCTCTTCTGCACAATGTATCTTTCTAACGGATAGTATCTCAAGTCTAGCAGATTCGTAAAGACGCCGTCCTGTTTTCTTCCATCTCTCCTAATTCAGTATGGTGTCTCAGTGTGTTACAAATAGTTTGACCGAATCGTAATTGGGTTCCGAATACTTGCTCATATCTACAGGGTACATTTTGCCTTAATTAACCGGACCATACCAGCTCGAATGAATCCAGACGGATTGCATAACAAGAGAAACCAAATACATAATGGACTAGTCGTTAAGAGCGATGTGGTATATAGTGCCTTGCCAAATCTTTGCTTGATTCTTATGGAAAATAGTAGGGTTCAACATACGCTTCCTGAGCATCTAGCGAGATGACGGAGCCGTCTATGTCCATGCCCATGGGCGATAGCTCTACTTCGGAGAACGTAAGCAGCCTTCCTCTTTCAGATCCGCGATGTGATAGCGATGCTTGCGATGCTTTCGCAGGTGCCCACAAGGCTTCGCAGGCGGCAGTGTCGTACGATCATCAATATGAATATGGCCATTACACCACTTGGTACTACTTAGCGGCTATTGGCGTCGCTATGTTCGTCTATACTTATCGCTTGAATCGGAACCATAGGGCGCGGCGAGGAGATACTGGGCCTGGAAAGTTAAAACCGACACGTAAAGTACTCGCGATCCTTCGTGCGATCAACTACCGACACCTCAAAGGCCGTGTGGCGGATTACTTTGGGTTTCCTTCCCTCGGGGCGTCTATTTTCATCGCCGCAACATCGGTGTTCCTCCTCTTGATGACGTTCTTGGTCCACCCTTACTATCGAGGTCAAAGAGGCTATGGATCTCCTCCTTTGGCTGTACGAACTGGGTTGATGGCGCAGGCTTTAACACCTATCATTGTTGCCCTTGCTGGCAAGGTCAACTTCATCACGATGCTCACTGGTATCAGCCATGAAAAGTTAAATGTTTTCCACCGCTGGGTATCATATATGTGCTTGTTCCTGAGCATTGTCCATACAGTGCCGTTCATTGTTCAACCCCTGAGAGATGGTGGACCTGCCGCTCTCCGGAAGCAGTATTATAAGCCTGGCGGCATGGAGGTATGTGGTTTCCTGCTCATTATTATCTGTTACCGTAAGTGTTACGTGAAAACTGAAGCGAAATTCCGAGCAGTATACGGGAGCCCCTCCACTAGGCATACTCGTTGGTATTGTGGTGTTATCCATCCCATGGATTCGCCATCGGTTCTATAACTTCTTTTACCGACTGCACATTCCCATGTACGTAGTCTACCTTGGACTGCTATTCTGGCATTCGAAGCAGGAGAAGGACTCATGGGTGTACTTATGGTCAACCTTTGCTATATGGCTTGCTTCGTGTCTAGTGCGCCTCTTTTATAAGTGGCAGACTTTCAGCATTTTCCGAAGCTGGTTTCAGGGGTTCCCGGCGAAGCTCGAAGAACTTCCAGGAGGTATGACAAAGGTAACCGTCCTTGCGCCTCAGGACTTCAATTGGCGACCTGGACAGCACTGCTGGCTGCGAATACCTCACTTGTCCTTGCTACAAAACCACCCTTTCACAATCGCAAGTTTACCTAAGACCAAGACTCCGGGAGTGAAATTAGATTCAGAAACACAGGATATGATCTTTTATGTCCGTGCTCATCATGGACTGACTTTAGATTTGCTTCAATCTGTCGCAAATCATGACGATGCGGAAAATCGCAGTCGCTCTATATCTGCCCACGTTGATGGTCCGTACGGCGGGCTGGTTGAGGACGTACCCGCACTATACGAGTCGCTTATTTTCGTTGCCGGAGGCAGTGGAATTTCCGCCTGTCTTCCGTGGATTCAACATGCGGCAAGGCGCATCGCCGAAGGCACTTCTGTAACGAAGAGTATCCACCTCATATGGATGGTCAGATACGCCAGTCAAATACAGTGGATTACGGAAGAGCTGGAACCACTTGTCAACACTCATCCGGATCTCATCCAAGTAGACTTTTTTGTGACAGATTCAAGCGCCGGGGCGGTCTCAAACACGGAATCTGATAAAAACTCCGATAGTGGTGTGGCTGGGGGTAAATCAAACGAGAAGAGTACGATGACGATAAGCCCAAAGCTAGGACAAGTGCATAACCAACGCCCATACTTGCCTGTACTTCTTCCTACTCTCATTACAGAGCAACGGTCATTTATTTTAGGTAAGTCTCACTCACAAGAATGAGCCCCTGAGGTATGCGCTAATACTGGTCAACTCCAGGTTGCGGGCCGGAGAGTCTGAGAACTGATCTGGCAAACGCTGCATCTACTGCGCAGAAAAAGGTTCTTGCTGGAGATGCTGAGATTATTACGTTGCACACGGAATCTTTTGGCTGGTAGGTTGGATGGTGAATGAGTTTGAGTCATTGCCATATAGCCACTAGGTTAGGTAATTCCGCAACGGTTTATACATACGCGATACAATTCGGCTTATATGCTTGACGGACTGAATGGGTAAAATGATTTCCATATTCTGTTATATGAGGTATCTATGTAAATATTAGACTTGGACTAAAGGAATTGGAAATTATTGAGAATCACAAACGACTTACAGCGTAGAAGTAACCTTAATTATACCATGAAAAGGTACCTCATGAAGTATCTTACCTTAAGAACCTTGATCGCCCAAATATAGGCCAATCACAATGTTGAAGCCGCCTCGTTAGGGCAGCTACCCCGCGATGGGTCGATCCATCGCGGAATTGCACCTTTGGAAATCGCCCTGTGTCAGCTGTGTCAGCCCGGGCCACAGCCGGGTTACACTAACCACCACAAGCTCCGTCATCGGGGCTTGACCTCAGCACAAAGTTGAAAATTTCCAACTCAAAGTCAGCAGTAAGATTTCGAGGCCAGACTCATTGAGTCTAGCTTCTTTATGGAATATTAGCATCGTACGAGACAACGTTGAATATTTTCAAATAGCTTACCTGCCTTCTACTTACCTAATTGACTTTTACGATCCTGACTTTCTTTCTTTCTTTTTTCCGAGCACCCTCATTTAATTAGAAGGATTCTAATTTTAGGTTACGGACCTTTTACGCCAGAGGTCCGTCCAACAATTCGTCATCCTGACACATCGGAAATATACCCATACGTAGATCTCTTGTAGACGGCGCAAGCATGGAATCTTTCACAATTCGGACGCCGTGTTCATCGGCGAACATCGGGCCCGGTTTCGATGTTATCGGTCTGGCATTGTCCATCTATCTTGAGTTGCGCGTAACCATTGACCGCACCAAGTCTTCATCTCAAGAGCCGCTTAACTGTCGTATCACCTATGAAGGTCAAGGCGAAGGTTCCGACGATGTGCCACTAGACCCATCTGCAAATCTCATTACCCGTGTTGCGTTGTATGTCTTACGATGCCATAACCAGCGGGCGTTCCCAGTTGAGACTCATGTGCACATCGTCAACCCTATTCCGTTGGGTCGTGGTCTTGGTTCTTCAGGTGCTGCCGTCGTTGCTGGTGTAATGCTGGGCAAAGAAGTCGGAGGCTTGCATCATCTCACGGATGATCGGCTGTTTGACTTTTGCCTCATGATCGGTATAGCTCGCCCTTCTTTGATTTCTTATGTCCGCATGTGCCAGTCTTCGACTTGGCATTTACATCTCCCAAGCTGTTCGCAAGTTTTATAGCGTAGGAAGCTAACAACCCTTGTCTAGAGCGCCATCCTGACAACGTCGGCGCTGCCCTGTTTGGTGGATTCGTAGGCACATACCTAAAGCCGCTGACACCTGAGGATGTTGCTCGTGTCGAGATTCCGTTGAGTGAAGTGCTACCAGCGCCAGCAGGCGGTCTTGATACCGGTGAGCGACCGCCGGAACCACCATACGGTATTGGTCACCACATTAAATTCCCATGGGCCAAGGAAATCAAAGCTGTCGCCATCGTGCCCAATTTCCAAGTACCTACAGCTAAGGCACGAGAGGTGCTTCCAAAAGAGTACCCTCGGCAGGACGTTGTAAGTCATAAACTTCTGTCTAAGACGCTTACCGGATATAGATATACTAATCCCACTTCAGACATTCAATCTCCAACGAATAGCATTGCTGCCAGTTGCATTGGGACAATCGCCTCCGGACCCTGACCTAATCTATCTTGCCATGCAAGATAAGCTACACCAGCAATACAGGCAAAAATTGATTCCTGGGCTAAGTGAGATCGTTGAGTCCATGTCGCCAAGCTCCCAGGAAGGTTTGCTAGGAGTTTGCCTGTCGGGTGCCGGACCTACGATCCTAGCGTTGGCTACCAGCAACTTCGAACAGATTGCCGAGAAGATTATAAGTAGATTCACGAAGGAAAATATCGATTGCAAATGGTTACTCCTGGAACCCGCCGAGGGAACCAAGGTTATCCGCTCATGAGGGCCGAGCTGATCGACATGTGAGCTTCTAACTTAGTACTTGTGTCACAGCGCGTCATGGTTCCATAGATTAACGAACGGCGCAGATTGACTCAGAATCCTTGGGAATATTTTAGAACTTAAGCTTATTTTAACCGAAAGACCAGCGGTAGCTTAGGAGAACTTGGAACTCTGGATAGAGGTGTGCGGCTAAAAACAGATAATATACTTCCCCCGTTGACACACGATTATGGTTGTATAAGTCGTATAAGTGCCCGATTCTTGGCTATCTTTTGTAGGTTGTTCAATTTCGGACGGAATAATAGTTTTCGAAATGCTCATGTCGATACCACTGGAATAGTTAGCGGGGACATTCTTGTATCTTTCCAAGAAGTGGACAAAATCGGCATCCAATAGTAGGCGACAAGTTCCTACTCCAATTTGTCTGTAGTGAGGTAGATGCTCTCCTGCAGCATGGCTTCGGTGTAGAGCACATGAAACCGGGTCAGCTAAATTCTATTATATATTGAGATGTGTTGTTTTCCATGATTCTGGGAATGTTAACTTTGTTCGATGTAACGTGCCGTCATGCCGCTTTTCCCGTGTTTGCAATCAGGCGCGGTAGTTTAGTTATATCCTAAGGATTATAGTTCTTGATTTGGCAGTTCGCCCGCGCACAGCAGCCACACGCTATCATGTGAAAATATCGCGTATTTTATTGCAGACGGCGGGAGCATCCGAACAAGTTTTTTTTTTTTTTTTTGTTTGCAGCAAGCGAGAGATAAACATCGTGTGATTCCTGTGGGGCATAGGAACAGCTGACGCACAGTGACAAGAAGAATGAAGGATTTCGAACCAGCGCTGAATTTCCGTAGCTGCAGAAAATAGTGATCAGCCCCCGGCCCCTGACTATTCTGGAAGTCAGCTCGTTAGCTTCGTAGGTTAGTAAGTAAACACGACCCTGGGCGACCCGAGCCGCTACCTAGTAATTGCATAAAACCCGACTCCGAACGAAAGCGAGATCCGCCAACCCCGGAACCTCACGGGTCGTTCCCGGATCTGGGTCTGGCGTCACTATGCATGCATGTATCCTCACCCCACATAACCTATCCACCTAGAGCTTGGGGGAGGCGTGACAGGTGCCCCTATCAAGGGTGTGCGGAATTACACCCTAAATATGGGTGTCGTATTCGGATCTAATTCAGAAATAACGTACCATAGGCGCAAATAGCGAGATTGGCTGCTGTCCTGCAACTATGCGTCGCTTCGTGAAAGCCACGCTAACGTACGTCAACCATCGGAATGAAGTGTGTAGCCTGTCAAATCTATAGGGGCAAGGGTGGCGGTACGACCCGTAGATAAAAGCCGCGTCGTTCCTGCATCGACTATAATATTTCAGTTGTCGCGAGGGCCTCTTATTTGTGTCTTTGTATCGTACCTACAACCCCTGGCAAGACTTGACACTCCGTGGAGGGAACAGGGTTCAAAATGGCATACATGACTCTGAATAGACTCATGGTATGGGCTGCTGCTCTTGCGGTGTCTGTTGTTGCCCAAGATACTTGCCAGACGGTCGAAGCACAAACCTCCATCAAGGTGCTCAAATCGTTGACATTAGACTACAACAAAGAGCAAAGCCAATATTGGTCCACGTTTTCCGGTGACCTTAAGCCAACATGCATTCTTGAGCCGGAGACGTCGGAAGAGGTCGCGGCTATTGTGTCCATACTCCGCAAAAACAACGAGACCTTTGCCGTCAAGTCGGGAGGGCACAACCCGAATAATTACTTTGCTAGTGTTGACGGGGGCCCGTTGATTTCGACTAAGAGGCTTAACGAAGTCATTTTCAATGGTGACTCCGAAACCGTGCGAGTCGGCCCTGGTAATCGATGGGATGAGGTTGGTAAAAAGCTCGATAAGACAGGTTATACTGTGGTTGGTGGCCGTATCGGTAACGTTGGTGTTGGAGGCTATTTGTTAGGAAGTAAGTGTCTCTAGATAACTATAGTTGAAATGAAGCCGCTGACCAATTATAGATGGATTGAGCTTTATGTCTACCGAGTACGGTTGGGCCTCCAACTCGATCCTCGAATACACGGTAGTACTGGCAAATTCCTCGATCGTCACTGCCACCGCGACTAGCCACCCCGATCTCTGGATGGCTCTTAAAGGGGGCGGGAACAACTTCGGCATCGTGACGTCGTATCTGCTTCAAGCCTATCCCCAAGGTGACATATGGGGCGGTAACCTCGAATTCGAAGCCACGCCCGAGAAAACCGCCGCTATCCTATCTGCCGTTCGCAATTTTACCGAGAACTACCCCGATAAGAAAGCTGGCATAATCGTAACGGCTGAAAGAACCTTGAGCACGTTACTCGACATCTGGGTTCTGTTCCTCTACTACAACGGTCCCGAGCCACCACAAGGCGTATTTGATAGCTTCTTGGCTATTAAGCCTACAATTAACACCTGTAAGACCCAAAGATACGCCGACCTTCTAAGCGGGAACAACTGGGCCGTCATCAAGGGCAGTGTATATACTATCGGGACAGAAACCATGCCATTGCCCAGCAAGGAGGATGGCCCCGAAGTGATGCAAGCGATCTATGACCACTGGGTGAAGGTGAGCGACACGACCAAGTTCGTTCCAGGACTTGTGGCTAGTATCGCTTTCCAACCCATGCCAAGGGGAGTCGCGACAATTTCCAAATCTAAGGGCGGCGACATGTTGGATCTAGACGATCAGCACGATCGTATCATTATCGAGCTAGATTACAGCTTCTTTTACAAGTCGGACTTCGATCAGGTTGACATAGCGATGCGTGCTACTTATGGTGGTTTCCAGAGTATCGTTAAGGGATATCAGCAGGGTGGCTTACTCGCATCCGATGCGTATCTACCCATTTTCATGAACGATGGGTTCTATCCCCAAGACTACTTTGGAAGATTGCGACCCGAGAAGTTGCAGTTGGCTCAGGCCGTCCAAGCTGAAGTCGACCCAGACGGATTCTGGAGGGACCGGACCGGAGGGTTTAAGATACCCTCGAAATAGTAGACAATTATATATAACTGACAACCTGTTAATAATTAATTCTCATATTTATGAGAAATATACCCAATTATAGCCAAGCACAAAGTAATCGCCTATCTAATATAAGCTTTACAAATATATGATGAGATGTATAATGAGATGTATGATGAGAAATGTTAAGTTGAGGTCGTATTTGTTAAATAACCTTAAATAACGAGTGGAGTCCCTTCTGTGTTACACATTTACGTACTTCGTAAACTGTCCCTTTAACGTGACGATGGCAGCCGCGCCAAACTAGGTCAGGATTAGTGCGGGGCCGCCTGTAGACCCACCAAGCGCGCCATCTATCATCGAGATAGGGGACACTTTTACCAAAATACATCCTTCAATGTACAGGTAGCTAATAAGGCTGTTACATGCATTGCATCTTTATGAATTTTTGTACAACCGTTTCGAATTGCATACAGACTCAAGACCCATTCGAACTGAAATTATAAACTACATTGGGCACTTACTTATTACATCAGTTGTTTTACTTGCGCCTCTTTATTCTTCCCCCCCAAATTCGCATGAAATAAACCAAACAGACACTACTATGGATTTCCTCAAATCCGCGGTCGCGTCCGCCATTTCTCAGGGGCCACCTTTTCCCTATTCCTTTGGCGACAAGGTCGACATAGATACCTCCGTATGGACCCTCTATAATGGTACGAGGCGAGCCGATGGATCCAACTGCAGCATATTCGCTTTCGACGTTCCCTCGAATAAAGCGCTACTCCCCCTCGCGAAGAATGCGGTCAAGAAGCTACGAACAATGCGACATCCGGGCGTTATCAAGGTTCTAGATACCGTCGAGACAGATTCGTACATATACATCGCAACGGAAAGAGTAGTACCTCTGAGATGGCACGTTAAGAGAAAGAGCCTAAGTCCCGAGACGATCAAATGGGGGCTATACAGCATCGCGCGTACCATTAAGTTTATTAACGATGAGGGCTCCTCCGTCCACGGCAGCCTTCGCGTCGCATCTATATATACATCGGAGAGCGGGGAATGGAAGCTAGGTGGTTTTGAGGTGTTAAGTAACGTGAAGGACGACGACGCCGCAATATATAGATATGGAAGTCTAGTGCCGGATGCTGCGAGATATACTCCACCAGAGCTTGCGCGTTCGGGATGGGATACCCTTAAGAAAAGCCCGCATTCGGCCGTTGATGCTTACAACTTTGGCACCACCATATTCGAAGTTTTCAATGGCGATTTTATGGGCGCAGATCAGGCAGGACAGACGAAGGGCATCCCACCCAGTATGCACGCGGGCTACAAGAGGCTTGTTAACGCGAATCCCAAAGCTAGGATTACAGTGGGAGCATTCCTAGAACAAGGGTGCCGATCTGGTGGTTTCTTTGACTCGCCCCTAATTAAGTTGACTGAGGGAATAGATAATCTTGGTGTCAAGTCTGAAACCGAGAAAGAAGAGTTTTTGGATGATCTGGACCAGCTAACAGACGACTTCCCAGAAGAATTCTTCAAGATGAAAGTGTTACCCGAACTTTTAAAGGCAGTAGAATTCGGCGGTGGTGGGCCTAAAGCATTCGGGGTTGTGATGAAGATATCCACAAAGCTATCGAACGAGGATTTTGAGTCTCGGGTCCAACCGGTTGTTATCAGACTATTTGGCAATCCCGACAGAGCGATACGAGTCTGTCTCTTGGATAATTTACCACTTATGATCGACAGACTATCTCAAAAGGTTGTCAACGATAAGATTTTCCCAAACATGGTTTCTGGCTTCGCGGATGTGGCGCCCGTCGTGCGAGAGCAGACACTAAAATCCGTTCTCGTTGTCATCTCAAAGTTATCAGACCGAACAATCAACGGCGAATTGTTAAAGCAGCTCGCCAAGACAGCTAACGATGAGCAACCCGGCATTCGGACAAACACCACAATTTGTTTAGGTAAAATCGCGAAGAATCTTGGGGCATCGTCAAGGACCAAGGTTCTGCTTGCAGCCTTTACTCGGTCACTTCGAGACCCCTTTGTACACGCGCGGAACGCCGCGCTCTTGGCGCTTGCAGCTACAAGTGAATTTTTCACCGAGGAGGATTGCGCTGTACGACTTTTACCAGCCATATGTCCGTCTTTACTCGATAAGGAGAAACTAGTCCGGGATCAAGCCAACAAGACCATGGAAGTCTACTTGCAAAGAGTACGTAAAGCTGCAGCTAGTATGCCGGATACCGTTCAACCACCGCCTCAGACAACCGAAGGCGCCGGACCGCGCATGAGCACGCCACAGCCGAGCGAGGCATCTTCTTGGGCCGGGTGGGCAATTTCTTCCTTTACCAACAAGTTATCCGCTGCATCGGGCGAAATACAAACCTCAAGGGTTGAGGTTAAGTCGCCCGAACTCGAACCCACTAAGCATATCCCGTCAACGACGTCATCGGCTTCTGCGCTGCATCGCCAGGCCCTCAAATCCCCGTCTCCCGCGCCGCCTCTGTCTCGAAACTCGTCTACCTCGGCCGAGGCTTACTTTAAGGACCCCGAACCGGTGGACGATGACGGGGGCGATGCATGGGGAGATATGGGCGACATGGACGATGACGGAAACGCGTTTTTCGATGCGGCTAGCGAGCCCACGAAGACGGTGAAGAAGGAGCCCGTGGCATCATCCCAGCCATTGGACGATGGTTCGGAACCCGATTTCGCGGGATGGTTGGCAGCACAAGCGAAGAAGAGCACTCCTGGTGGCGGTAGCAAACCCCTACCCAAAGGTCTTACCAAGGCGAATGGCAAAGCATCTGCCACTGCAGCCGCCACCAAGAAACCGCTTCCTTCCAGGCCAACGACAAAGGTTGTTGCTAAGAAAATTGACACGAAACCCAAAGATGCCGACGACGATGACGGGTGGGGAGATGGGTGGTAATAGTCGGTTAGGATGGAAATAAGAAAAAGGAATTGGGAGTTCAAACAGTCAGCTGTAGGCATCGCAAGGCGTTTTTGGTGTACGGAGTACAGGGTTCGGATCCGGGATCCGAGGGTTAATAGCTTTCTGGTATACCAAGCATCAGCTGATTATTGCTAAATCTAAGCTCAAGCACGGACAATTGTGGTATAGACATAATAAATATCTTATATACAAGTCACAGGCATACTTGCCGGACATATGATACGATCCTGGCACTATATTCTAAAAAGTAGGCTCATCTAGTTATTTCTATCAAATTACAGCACATATGTCAGAGATTAGGTACTTATAGGCAGGCATAAAGATGGTAATAAAACTTGTATAACCGTATAACAACAGTACCAACCGTCATAAGAGTGCCCTCGTAAAACTCCAACGCCAAAGGATACACCTTACCTACCTACCTAACCTTATGTATCTAAGGTATATAACAAACGCACGTCCATATCGGAAACCACGTCCTCGTCAGTTTTCTGCGCTTATGAAAATACTCCCTCTGCCTCTCCCTCTCCCTCTTCCTGTCATAATCACCGTGTCTCTGAGTAGTCATTAAGAGCGACGCACACCGCGCCGCGGTGGTGACCGTTATACTGGCGAATAACCTGCTGGCTGTGGAGCTCCCACAGACGGGCGTAGTGGTCCGAGCACGCGGTCACCAGGTACGCCGAGTCGGCGCTGAAGGCGCAGTCCCAGACCCATCGCTGGTGGCCCGTGAGCGTGGCCTCGAGCGGGTACGGCCTCGGCTCCCCGCCCAAGGACGGGTTATTGTTATTGTTGTTGTTGTTGTTGTTGTCCCTAGTCTTGTCGTAGCCGTTGATGCCGTTTGCGGGCATGTTGGATAGCGACGAGGAGGACGACTCGTCCGACGAGGTCCCCGTCACGTTGGTCACTTCCCATATCTTGGCCGTGTGGTCGGCCGAGCACGTCGCGAGCTTCTTGACGTCGGGGGAGAGCAGGATGCGCGTGATGTATTCCTTGTGCGCGGAGAAGTGCGTTACGGGAAGGAGGTTCGTGCGCTCGTAGGTTTGGATGAGTTGCCAGACGAAGACGTTGCCCTGGATGAACAGACAGTATTAGCATAGCACAGTTAAAGGGAAAAGGGGAGGAAAGTATGCGAAAGATAAATAAACAACGGTATCGTACAGCATTGTTAGCGGCGCAAAGGAGAGAGCCGTCGCTCGCGACGGTCACGCTGGAGACGGAGACGTCCTCTTCAGGGATGAGCTGGTGGGAGCAGTTATTCTCAGCGAGATCCCAGACCCTGACACTGCCGCCTCGGTCACAGCTGATGATTTCGCCCTGGTTGGGGTGTATGACGACGTCGTTGACCGCGGAGCCGTGGTTGTAGCTGCGCTGGATGGTGCCGGAGCGCGTCTCCCATATCTTGACGCTGCCGTCTTCAGAACTCGTCACCATCCATTTCCCCTCGCAGTGGAACGCGACTCCCGTCACGTTTCCCGTGTGCCCCTCGAACGTGAGTAGCGGGTTCGGGTTCGTGGATTTGATATCGTAGAGCTTGACCGTGTGATGTCCCGCCGCGGCTAGGAATCGCTTATCCGGGGAGATGCATAGTCGATTTACCTGCGAGTCGGGATGTTGGATTGTTCGCGAGCAGATTCCTGATAGTGCCTCCCAGAATCTTTTTGTTTTTAAGCGCATCTAGTTAGTGACAGATAGAGTTGTAGGAGATCAAAACAGACAGCCAGGCCCGTGGGCGCATACCTGATCGTGTGATCGTACCCAGCTGTATTGATCAACAAATGAACTGAATAACATTGGCGGTGGGGTTGGAATTGGGCTTACCGGTACAAAGGATAACAGACATTACGGCTCGACCAGCGGCCTCTCAAAAGGCCAGGCTAGCCGAAGGAAATAATAGGGCTAAAAAAATAGAATATGTTATTTCAACTCAAAGTCGCATTAAGTATGAAAGGTTACGATAAGTTGATTGGGAAAGCAACTGATGTCAATGTTGAATTGTACTGATTGTAGCAACTATTAGCTTTATCGATAAGATATGAACTCTGGGAGGTAAACAAAATAACGCGATATGAATTATGCAGTTAAGCGAAGGCTTTGAAGCATGTTGAATAGAATAGGGGTTCGCACTCTAGACATTTTCATTCCGACCCAAATATCATGTACATTCTTTGAAGCGCACGAGGTCTAGAATAGTACGGAATATATATTTCCAAAGCCTTGGCTCATAGTCATATGATAAAGTTCATATCAGCACCAAAACCTTTTCTACCAATTCATTGACATACCTAAGAGGAAGCATCTGTTATCTTTCTCGGATAAGTCATTAGTAGCAGTATAGAATTATCTTGTATATTTAGAGTTGAGATCCTGCCTGTGTAGATATGTTGAACAATGTTAAGAGGGAAAAAAAAGAGAGAGAGAAAAAACCATAGAGAATTTAGCGTAAACCCCTAATTCCATCCGTGTCGGGTAGTCTCCAGGACTAGGCAGTCTTCCGAATAATAGCACGACGAAAACAGGGAAAAGAAAATACACCCTTCTAAAACATATACTAGGTGGCTGAGGAAGATAGATCCTTCAGCTTGTCGGAACAGATACAATCGAGTTCCCATAGTCAGGAAGTCATCACGTTGACAGCGCGTCTTTCCATATGGGCATTCGTAATAGAGTCCTTATCTCTTGGAATCGCGGAAAATAGATGAGCCCCCTCTGGAGCTACCGCGTCCCGAACTTGAGCCTCCAGATGAAGTTGTATGATTCCTGTCTCGTTGTCCGGTGCTAGCACTAATACCGGGGACACCCAGCATCCCCGTGGCGCCGCATTGGGTGCAGTTCATTCGGCTATGTAGATACGTCAAGTTAGAACAAATAACCGACTGGCTTTTCTTAGACGTGTGTATCATACTCTCTTGGATTGCCCTTGCAGTTTGGACATAGGGAAGGCATATCACGGTTCGGCCCTAGACCGTATATAGCTCGGTCCTCGTCAAATGGGTAGGCATCGGTATAGTATCCGTAAGTCTCATTTGTCTTCTGTGCCATATTTAAAGATTTTGGTTTATAATATAATGGTGTAGATTTGTATGTGAAATAATGAATGATTATCACCGGTCTTTGTTCCTTGAAGATCTACAAGGCGTCGAGCATTTATGAGCTTCTTTCCAATTACCATTAAGCTACTATAAGCTTCAACGGTTCCTTTATAAGCAAGGATATTCCAAGTCCCAAGGCTCACCGCCTCATACTATAATACTAGTCCTACCGGATGGCGCCTTGAAACCGACTAAAAGAACATCGGGTAGGAGGAAATCCCGATAATAGGACATTACTATATCTCTACCCGGTTGGCCCTGAGAAACGATAAAATAAATGGAATTCAAACCTCCTACGGTCTTATCTTTCTAGGCACCAATCAGATATAAGCCGTTATATCGATGCGGTCATCAGTTAAGCCTTGTAATACCTTCTGCATGCTAAGCCTACGGTCCAATAATGACACAGGACCTTCAAACTTGGCGAATCAAAAAGACTTTTTTCTCCCAACTATACGTGGAATATTCCTCTCCCTGCTGCCTAACCGTTACCAAAGAATTGATGGAAACTTCCGCTGTCATACCTCGACCCCTTTTCCGCTTGCCCAGTAATGAGGTTCCAGGCCGTCGGAATGTATCAAGTTGTAAGAAATCTAGCAAATGCGGTTTCAAGTTAGGTAACTGGCTCGTAATATACCCTGGCATATAGAGAGTCTACCGATCCGATGTAGGATTCTATACCTGTGGGTATCCGAGCCGCAGCTGACAACCTGTTCTCCTGCTCGCAAACCCGGGATAGCCACGTAGTTTACCGATCAGGCTTGTACCTCCAAGACCCCGGAAATTGCTGCTTGTGAGTGTGGCCGAGTCTCCGAAGACTGTGTCTCGACACAATCTCTACGTAATTATTAGGTGGACGTAGACACGCAGTGCCGGGTTACCCTCGGGCGTGCAGGTCATCGAGAAGGCAGATCCTCGGGCCGCGCTCTGATAGGAACCTATCTTGCATGAAGCAAGTCCAAAATGACCTGTCGGATACCCCATCCGCCAATGTAGTTGTGACGTCGATCAACTAGGTTGTTTATCCCAAAAATAGCCAGTTTTGTCCTGTGATTTGACCCGATCCCAGACGCGATCTTATCGCATTTATATAGCACCGCAGCGTGCATTCGGTGAAACTATACCAGACCCTAGTCTTTCACTTCACACTCCCAGATGGTTTGTAGCTGTATAGCTGTCAGATATATTACAGAAACTATAGAAAGGTCCCAATCGTCTTCCTTCGAGCTCCTATACATCTGATCTTCCTTACATAGAATACTGCCTTGTAGCCGTATTTCATCAAATCTTATCCGATCTCTATCTTTCGGTATCTCAGCCACGCATGAACAACCTGCAGTTATCCGTCAACGATTAATTTCTGCTAAGGCTGGAAGTCCCCGAGGCGGTATTCGAAATCGCGAACTTGCGTTACGTTTTTGGCCGATGATCCGTCTTAGGCCCATCAGGTTGCCAGGTTGTCTCTGTCATGGAGTGCCGTGATTGATTATTACTTGTTCGTGGTTTCGGAACTAGTATAAACCACTCTAGAAGTGGCTATACTCGGAACCAACCATAGATATTCCTCATGATAAATCCGGCGTGTTCCGAAATATTAGCACAGGGTGCGGAATACCCAAGTCAGGGCTCAGGCTCGATTATCTCGGCAAGCCTCGAATTAAAATGCAAAGGCGAATTGGTGTATATCACGGTAAATGAAGCATCCGATTAAAGCCATTCATGTCTGCTTCCGCATGACAAATCCTATCGTATCTCTTGGCTGAAATCATACTTATACCGTGTCACGCTTTTACTGAGTGTGGTACAAGTCTTGTTATTTGCTAGTGATTTTGAGGATATATCTTGCGAGGAGGGGGTTATTTTGCTGCGAGGCAAGTGATGGATAGGTAGCCCCTGAGGTAGTAACTAATCGCAGATACCAAAACATAGAGATCACATGCCTAAAACGCAACTTCAATAGGAACAGCATATACCCCTTGAAGAAATACGGATTCGCACAGATTCCAACAAAAAAAGAAATATTCATATCCTTGACTGTTCACTAACCTCTATGAAAGCCTTCTTATTCAAGTACAATATGATTCTTGTTCATGCTTGGTGAAAGCAGCTGGGCTGAACCAGGAACTGGATTAAGATATTTACTAAAGGTTTTATCACGAATATATCTCGAGTATACAAATATATTGGTAGATTTGTTTTGATTTTGTTCCCGAACCAGTTTTTTCCCATTATAGCTCACAACCACCAAATCCTTATCTCCCTACTTCTCTCAACAGTATTACCGCCATTGGTTATTATTTAACCCGTATTACATCAACGAACCCGATACTTTATTTTGGGATACAATACGTAGCACATGGTCTTTTATATGAAAGGAAGAACTGGTAGCAGATATACTCATGTCTAAGGTGCCAGTCTGTGGATGACCTCTCGACAACACTGACTTATCCCCCACCACTCGGCAGATTGGCCGAACGCGGCGGATGAAATAATTTGTTGTAATGGGTACCGACCTAGGTGCATAATGTAAGAATTATCACAAGCTGTCCATATGCTTGTACTGATCCAGAATATGTTATGTACCTAACCTCCTGATCGTTGACTAGATCGAATAATGGTTCTAGGCACATCATAGTCGCATATCATCCATATGACAGTGATATCAGTCAAGAAGAGAGAATGCATTCATACTTTCTTCATTATGAAATATGCACGTTGGTAACTAGCTTTATTCATGATTGGCGGCGAGCCTTAGCCCAGTTACCAACAGCCTGGCCTTATTTTGAGATCTCGTCCACAAAACCACGATTTCCAGGCTACCATATACCTCCTTGGCTTTCCGTACTCTCAATCTGCGGTTACCTATTATGAATATACCTAACCAAGAAGATATGCTGGCTCGTGCGACGATATGACAGCGGAAAGCTATGAAGAGCCGATAAAGTCCCTGGGCGCAAGCGACCCGCGGATGAGTAGGGCGATTCTGAATAAGCCGGCCAAAGATTTGAAGCCGTGGTCCCGGGCCCAGCTCCGAGTTGTCACACTTGACTTCAACCCGGATGCGTCTACTCTCACAGCCGGTCTCACACGAGAAATAGCAGCGCCGAGAAACCCTTCATTGTGATCTATGTACCTCCTCGATGGACTCTCCGGAGCTCTCGAATACGATGAACCGCTAGTTCTTTCACAGTGGCCCACTAATTTTCGCTGTCTTCGCGATACATCTGGGCGGCGTGTTGCTATAACAAAACTCATGGGCGAGATCTCAAAGGTTCGCATTTGCAGGCGCAAGTGTATATTCTGAAGCCAATGTATGCTTTTGGGTGACTAGGGATATACGTATTCTACGATGTCAACGCTTCCAAGTGCTGGACTAGGGCTGCATTAGAAATAAATTTGCTGACAACGTTAGGTTTCATCATATGCGATGCCCCTATCTGCCGGATGTTAACAGGCCATACCAGCCGGTCGGGGCTCAACGTAGTTACGAGTCCTTTCAAGTCCGGACATATGGATTTAGTGCCACTGTCTGGACCTCCTTGAACTTCTATGATACAAGATATATTATTCTATCTAGAGAATCACTTCAACAAATTGAACATCGATCACCCCGAGTCCGTGCGTATCTTCTTGGAGGAAATTATCGTCAGCCACTTTCTGAAGCTCGCAGAATACCAGGACGACTTGGAGGGGATTATGTTGCAACTTGGTGTTCCTCCCACCTGCTCCCCCGATACTCGCGACCTCAAGAATTGGACTGACAACATCGCCGACTTCCAGCATCTATTACATCGCTTTCTTCAAATGGAGAAGCGCGTGAATTTATTAAGCAATCCTATCAATACACTGGCCACCCTTGTAGGCAACCGTGTCTCTTATAGGACAGGAGAACTGTCACTGTCACGGTACTGTCCTTATAGGTGAAGATAGCATCGTTAACCCCTCGAGTTGATATCGATCTACCTTTTGGTAATGTAGCAGGTTGATAGCTATCTTCCGAACCCTTACAGTCACTCTAGGAAGCAGAGCGAGCAGGTCGAGAAGCCAGAAGCGTCAAGGCTCTTACCGTTCTTGGAATCGTACCCCTTTGTTATTCTCAGCTTCTCTTTTTAGCATGGCAGATTCGGTACGTACAATGTTTATCAGACCTCCTTATTCCTTATAACCGCGTTGAGGTCTTCCTATTGACGATTATCTCTTAGTAGCAAGTACAAAAATCTTATTCCTCTGGGAAGTGTACCTCGATAGTGAAATGGTATGGTCGTTGAAGTAGGCAATAGAAAAATACCGAATAGAACTTAATTTGGAAGAAGATGAGGAATAAGACATTACCTATGGTTGACTGCACGATTTATGGGCTGTAAGGAGGAAAGAGTCATATTTTCTATGTACCACCTCCACTACAAGTATCAACCTATTAATCTCGAATACATTAGGTACCTAATCATTAAGCCGGAACTAGACCAAGCAATTATTAGTCACATTAAATGGTTATTAGAGGTCTCTGAAGATGGATCAGAACACGACTTCAAATATATGACTACCGGGGAGCATCATTAATAGAGGATCGATATTTAAATGTCCATTAGTATTCTGGAGGTACTAGCAAGCACTTCAGCCTTCATACCCTGCCCACGAGATTAATGTACATGAAGATGCGCGTGCTCACCAGTGATAAACAAAGCGACAAAGGGTTTTCCAAAAGTCAAGTCAAGATACGTTATAAAAAGCCCAGCTAACATTACCTTAGGTAGGTGATAAGTATTTCCATACGGATTATGCGTAGTATGACTCGGTCTTGACGATGCATAATAGCCCCCATGGAAGCGTCTAATACGCAATACAACCTATAGTGGACTCCATAAGTCGAAGCCCATATAATCCCTTTTCAAGCTCCATAACCGGTTAGGAATAGATCGTAGACATTGATATTTTCCTCGGCTTATCTACCTAATCTGGGTTCGTATATAATGCAATACATAATATCCTGTGTTAAGCTAGTTAGTTGGAGAGGAAGCAACTCGAAGACGTGAAGTATCTTGGACACAGGTGCATGATCAAACACATTTAATTATGGCTTTAATCATTATTGCTACCAGGGAGGTAGCCACACCAAGTACGTGCAAAGAAGAGCGGCCTTTGACTATAAGTTCATAAATATCAAAGACGAATTTTCTATCACAATCAGTGCGGACGGTGGTGGTCTACACATGCTAGCGTTTAGCGAGAATCCACCGAAATAGCTACCTAAAACAGAAAAAGAACGCCAAGCTAAATCATAGCCCATAGCCCATCCTAACAGAGGAAGCCCAATGTGCCATTCGATTCACCTTTCCTTGACAATGACGTCTCCTGACACATCCCTCTCCATAAACATACAAATGCAGCCAAATATATTAGACCTATCCATCTGGACAAAGAACCACAACGCCGCTTCCGGGCTCACCTACGCCTTGACAACATGTTCCGAGAACTGAACCTCGAGAGGCATTGCCCATGCAAGTACATAACCTGAGAAACGTGTACTACTATGGATCCCAATTGCTTGACACCACTAAAGGACGGGTGCTGTAGAAACCATATAAGTGAACGCAGCTGCACCACCAAGAGCAACATAGGCCGCTGCCTGGGCAAAGCGCCGTCGCTTGGATGGCTGAGCGTTGTCCCGTCGCGCAGGAACATTGCTGGGCTGAGCTCCAATATCTCCTTCTCTAGGAGTCATAGCGACAGCAGTATCGTTTGACTCGGTGCTAGCCGCTGCTGTGTCTTGGGTTTGTTTGCTCAATGATACAAACTTAGGGTCGTCATTCTCTTGACGAGTATGTCCTTCGTTTGAACCAAATACATCTACATCGTTACCGAAAGCGTCATCAAAAGAACGCTTCATCTGAGGTTCCGATACAGCTTCCATGGGTGGTAGTGGGGTGGAAGATGTAGCGCTGGGAGCAGATGGAGCTAACGAAGCTGGGGGTTCGCAGTGATTATCATTCTTGTCGCCATTTGGCTCCTGTAAAAGTAAATCTTGAATCTCAACGCGCCTGGGTTTACTTGCAAGGCTTGAGCTACTCTCGCTCGCCATCTTGCTTAGCTGAAACGTATACGCGCTGGTCATGTCAAGTTCAGGACTTTGGGGACGCTCCGGATACGAATATGGCAGTTCTTCATTTCGAGGGTGATTAATAAATCGCTCTCCCGATGTTGACCATGGCTGCCAAGTGGAGTCCGGCAGTTCTTCTCCCAAGATAGTTATGGGACCGTGGGGCTCAGGGTCAAGTGCATTGTCAGTATCTGCAGTCCTTTCCGTTGAAACATTCTGGCTATCCTCTATTCGAACCGCTGGCAAGGCTGTGTGGGGACCGTGGTTAATTTCCATGGCGTGAGGATTCTGATCAGCGTCAGCGTCAGGGCCCAAGGTTTCTCGGATAGCAGAGACCGGCGGCGGAGACGGCCATTCAAAATGATTCGCCCGGTTACTCTCTCTAGCTGCAAAAAATGCATGCTTGCCCGATTTCTCGCCTAGGGCGTGCGCTCTAGAAATGCTCGTAGTCCGGTCAAGCACAGGATGGCTCTTGAACATAGCAGCATCGGATGGACTTGGTTCTCTGCACTGAGCAACAGATGCATCTTGCTGCGCAGACGCAGTGAACAAAAATGGTGTCACAAAGAGGCGCTCTGCATTAGACGATTCAGCAGATGCGTCTGTGCTAGGCAGCGCACTCGGCACTGGGGGATTGGGTGACGAGTAAGGAGATGAACTGGGCGCCGCGGAGCTCGAGTCCGACAAAGTATCCATCATCTCATCGCCCGACGATAAACTGTTGTCATCCGACTCTGAGTAAGGCAAAATACCTAAGAGAGTGGAAGTTAGCACAAAGATCGAGAGTATACAGCAATACTATAGTGGCCTACTATTATTATCATCCTCCCATCCCTCAGATTGTACTACATCATGAACAGCATCGGTAGGCGAGTTATAGTTCAAATTTTCACCGACGCTACTCGCATCATCTTCCCCGGCTATAACTGAATCGTCCTCGGAATCAGTCAAATGAATGTCGCTGCTCACTTTATCGCTCTGGGCGAAATGGTGACTGTCTTCAGACGATGTATCGGAATCGACAAAGAAAGCTGTAAGCTTCTCGGACTTGTCCCTGGAAGCTTGTCTCAAATAGCTAAAAGCCGTCAATTTGGCTGAGATTGTAGGGTATTCCTGGAGATTTGGGCCTGTGGAGGATGTGGAGTGATGTGTGGGACTTGTGGCGCGTGTTGCAGCGTCCGAGTGCTTATCAGGCTCAGATGTAAGATCAATAATATCTGAACTGGGATGATTACGGGCCGTGGAGCTAGAAGCGAAATTCTTTTCTTCCCCAGAGTCGTCTTCGTCTTGGGTAAGATCAATAGACAGGCCACGTTGAATATTGCTCTTATGAGAAGTTGTCATGGACATCTCGATCACACTATCATCATCATCGTCGTCGTCGTCGTCATCGGGATCATCATCTGGAATAGTGAACGTTCGGTTGGGAGATTGATTGGTAGTTGGTATATCCTCACTGCGTCTTCACTAGGTGGTTAGAGTCCCGAAGGATTCAATACAGCGGGTAAACTTACGGTTCATGTTCCTGTCCTATCATGTAAAACTCGACAGAACAAGGTGGGAATGTTTCCTTGGACCTGAATATATCAGTTCCAAAACGAAGGCAGTCGCCGTTCGACAGCCTAACAGGCCGTTGTTGTTCGAGTCTCATTTCTTTCCCAATCCCGTCGTGTGGGATATGGAAGGTGCCGTGGAGCGATCCGATATCTTTGATGATTATAGACTTGACAGCAGAATTAGTATTGGGAACATGGAGGAGGGTGTGGATTATCTAGGAAGGGTTGCCCAGGCAAGCTTACTTTTGGAATGCTATCAAGGTCGAGAATAAGTTCAGCATGATTGCGTGACATAACAGGACTGTCAAACCACGCATTATCTATCGATGCAACGAAACCCTTCGTGGGAACTTTCGACGCTCGGCCGATTCGGATAGAGGGGTTCTGGCTGCTAAGAACGAACTGGCGTTTGGGAATGTCGGAGACAAGAGAACCGTGAGGTCGACAGACTAGCGTAACGATGATAACTATATTGATAGGAATACGTCAACCAATGCACGGTCCGTAGTTTTGGATGCTGTACTATGTATTCTCTCACCTTCATTATCATCTCGGTTAACGTCGTCGGTCGCCATTTTATTAAGTTCGCTAATATATGGAGAAACAATCGTCTTCGAAACTCGAGAGTATCGAAATGGCACTCGAGTTTCAGAAATACAATAGGGGGAGATGGTTGCAAGCCTGATAAAGGCAAGCTTGATAGTGGACGAATCTACCTTTATTAAATGAGTGACCCGAGAAGCCGGAATATGAATGTTGGGTATATGTACGTTGCGTTGAGAGAGTTGTAATGGGAAGTGGTAGTGGAGGGGGGTGAAGAGGATGGGAAGAGGGGAGTACGTCGGCGAGTAGGAGGGGGGGGGAAAGTCTGTTCGGAGTGCTGGGTTGGAAGGTACAGTAGGAGCGCGGTGTCAGAAGTCGATAGCAATCGAACCTCAGCCTACTGGGTGCCTACTAGGAGGGCGCACGCAGAGAAGGTAGCACCTAGTACTTAGCCTGGTTGGCAGCTCTTACATGTAAGTTAGGTACTTGGAAACCGTGGGCAGGTACAGTACAGGCAAGCGGGGCAAGAATAAGCAGATAACCTTACTACATGGTACCTATATAAAGTTTAAGAAGACGGAGTTCGGTATCGTACGCAAGTTCTTATGTACAGTATAAATAATTGGTATAAATCATGCAATGTGAGTGTCTGAGGCATGTACACGTATAAATGTAAATGTGAATATGACTAACAAACACCATGTACCTACCTAGGTGTGTAGGTACTAGGAATATACCTAGGCATTTTAGATACCTGCTTTAATGAGACGTGATATATCTACTATGTTAATACAGTATGTAGATGTATTGCAAGTATTGTACTGAGCAATACCAGGAGGTAATGTAGAACAATTTGACGACTGTTGGAGCGGGGCTCTGGTTGCCTAAAGAGTACCTACTGTATCTAAGCTTGACAAGTGCCTTATCAACTGTATTTCCCCCACCTTCAATTTAACTGTTTAATGTATCATATGCGATAAGGCTGAATGTCATCACTGTTGTCGTATCTAAGCCTTACGCAAATGTATCGTTATAATTATATGTACTTGTTCTTACATTGCCATATGTTAGGTATAATGTAGGTAACTACCTGGGACAGGAACTTTGAATTGTGCCTAGTTATATCAAAATAGTGCAGAACATGAAAAGGCATCCTTTGATTGTGTATGAAAGCCCTTGTCTGACGTATACGCCGGATATGTTGGTATGATAATGATTGCAAGGGTATCAAGCTCAGCTAGTGGGGGCTAGTGGGCTAGCATCAGTAAAATGGCGGGGTTGAGCTAAGATATTCGAAAGTGCTTGCATATTGCACTTTGCACCCACCAAACACCTGATGTTTTGAAACTGCAGATTACTACCCTTTAGTATACCTTAGGTGGGTACATGTATTGAGTTATAACATCCAGTGAGCACGGACGCGAACATAAAGGCGTTTTAACACTCGATGCTTCCGAGTAACCATAACCTAATAACAACTTAGGAAACAATCGTCAGCGCAATCTACATAGTACATAGAGTATGTAAAGTAAGTGAAGGTATAGTACATGTAAGCACGTATTTCCGGTTAATTCGGGCAATGTTTCCAAGCCGTACAAGTACCTAATAGCAGAAGTATTCGGCGTTTTCATCCCGTAGTCTTTAGTATTTATTAGCTCTTAAGGTACATATCGCTACTTTATCGTAACTCCCGACTTAGCGGCGGTACATTAGGCTAGGGGATAATAAGACCCCGCGGCTTGCTCATATGACAAGTTGTGCCTAGCGTCTAGGCCTAGGGTTGAATGAGTCTTTCCTCTTTTGGGGGGATTTACTTTCGATATGACGCTTGCTTCCGACTATTATGGGATCAAAGTTGCTTCGTCCGTCTGCTTAAATAATAGGTAGTCTCGAAATTCCTTTCCCTTTCCATCTACTTCGCCACTGATTCGTCCTAAGCCCTTATACGTATTTTTTATCATTTTTGTTCAACACCTGGTGCGCCGGTGGAATCATTTAAATTCACCGCCCATTTCCCTACAGTTATTCACCACCACAACCCTTCATTGTTTGTCGGGGTGTATTAAGCCATCAGAACAAAATCTTTCAGATAGCGTTTTCTGAGACTATTCTACACAAAGGCTTTCTAGAAAGCCCATAAGTTACTTACAATAACGAGATTCAAACCATCCTCATGGAATTCAAGTCGCAAACAAACCTGTCATTTCATCGATCGCACACAAAAGGATTTAAAACCTGATACGACGCCCAACGCCTTATATTTATAGGCTATAAGTTATAGCTAACCTACTTAACTTAACGACACTGCCTCATTAACGCAACGCTTCCAGCAAAGGTATTGCGAAAATGCATGATTTACGCAAGAAGATCTTCGAGAGCGGCAAGACCGTCTCTAGAAAGGCGCGCTCCCGACAACAGTCAGCACAAGCGTCGCCTGCTGGCTCACGTGCGGCTTCGCGAGCGGCAAGTCGTCAGGCATCAGAGGAAGACGATTCGAGTGATTACGAATACAACGAGAGTATAGCTAGTTCTGTCATTAACTCCGAGGATGGTGATGAATCAGGCCTGGTCCCCCCGGCAGAGATCCTGCACAATCGCATTGTGGATTTATTAGACCAGAAGCGTGATGGTGCCCAGGATCGCGAGGAAAAGTTAACGGCATACACGGAACTCATTCGACATCACCCTAGCGCCGAAGAAATTGATGGACAAGTGAATGAGCTTATCCCTTTGCTCTTAAAAACTATACGTGGCCGCAGAACTCCCCAGGGAGTCTTATGGGCATTGAGAGCTCTTATGCTAACTATCCTTACGACGGGGGATGAGAGTATTCATGACCGCGTCTACCCAACTTTGAAGAGTCTCTCTCAGGACACAAACTATGACGACGATGACGAACTAATCAAAGTAGCTACTATTAAGGCGATGGGTATCTCGACGATGTGTGGGGGAGGCTCAGTAACCGCGGCCGAAGAATTATTAGAATTCCTTATCGAGATCATTGAAAGCGATGGCCATATCGTGGAGGCTGGCGACAATGGCCCGGTCGTTGCTGCAGCGCTAAAGACATGGGGATTTGTAGCCAGCGGCCTTGACAACCTCGAAGAACAAAGTACGCAAGCTCTAGAGGCATTCACGGAACAGCTAGAAAGTAACGATGTTGATGTCCAGGTTGCCGCTGGGTCAAATATCGCTTTACTTATGGAGGCCGCACGCGAATATGAAGAAGAGAATGACGAGGCCTGGAACTTGCGCTTCGATCAGGATGGACTTCTTCGACGATTAAATGCCCTCACTAGAGAGTCCTCGAAGGCTATATCTAAAAGGGATAGAAGGCAGCTTCACAGCAGTTTTAATAGTATCGTAACCTCCCTCGAGCATGGCAAGGGTCCCGGATATTCGACTGCGCGACGCTTTTCAAGCAATCCCCACACTGGCGGTAACAGGACTGATTTCAATGATGACTACCAAGAATACGGCTATCGACAAAAATTCCGAATCCAGAACATCAGCATCACCATCGACAGCTGGTCTTTATCGGCCCGACTAGAAATGCTCAAGTCTATCCTTGGGGGTGGTCTTGCCAGTCACTATATGAATAACCCGATAGTGAAAGATCTGCTGAGTGGTGCTAAGACTGAGTATGTCTCGTCACCACCTAGGGATAAGCTAACTACATCCAAATTGGCATCTAAGTCGGGTCACGGGAAAAAGGTCGCGAAGGGTGTTTCTGATTGAGCGTTGGAAGGCATCCAGCCGAAAGGTTGCGTTTTTTTTTTCCAGAGATGCTGATACTTGCCACTATCATATTCTTCCCGCATCATCCGTTTTCTTAAAGCGTTAAACTTTTTTGTGGATATTTCCCTATGGGCATTGGTTATCGGATATTAGTTGCCTGCGTTTTCGGTAAATACCTAGATATTGTCCTTTTCAACTTGAGTAGTTTTGATCTAGAATTCCATTTTATATTGCATTTTAATCACACATGTGGTTCACAAATATTATGTGCAAGGTAGTTGGACCTACCCGCCTTCCGGAATACTCAAACGGGAGAGTTAGGTGACATGAATGCGGTTACCCGCATATTCTCTGTGTACCATTCGTGTGAGATGAGTAGCCAAGACCTGGCCTCGAGAATCTCTTGAGCTGTAGCCCCCATTTGTAAATGCACAGGTTGTTCTGGTAGTTATGTTCAGTTAGGAGGAGAAATAAGGACAAAGTAGGGCGCGGACTATTTATGACCTTGGGGACAAATCGATTGATCTTTTCAAAGTTATGCCGTACATGATATATTCACAGCTATCTACCTAAGTATTTGGATGTCGTTCCTTGCATAGGTAGGTAGCAAAGTAAAAGGCTACGTGCATATCGTAAAACGTCAAGTACCTAGAGTAATCGGGTAGATGGCACGGATTGTTCAAGAGCCATTCCTAAAGAAAAAAAAAAAAAAAATCTTTGCGTTTGTGCCCTACTTCGACATGTTTGCTCAATGCAACCACTCAAAGTAATATTGTAGTATAGCGTGGCTTTTTGGCTTGCGCACTCGAACATGGAGGCGTAATCTAGTAACGGTGTTATCCGAGAGGTCGCCAATCATTCAATGTACGCAGCAGTAGGAATTTCAGCTCTAGGCACAGGCGGAGAGGGAAGACATTCATTTGCCACTCTTGCCGATTTATATAATTCGAAGTACCAACATATTGGAATCCCGCAAGCATAAGGTCTGGATTGCCGTATTTACATTGCGCTTGAATGTACCTCGTAATTAGGTAGCTGCTTGATTGCCTTATTCCGAGCCATTGGGATTTAGATATGAATTGTTCCGCAGCGGAGCAACCGGTCAGATGCAAGACAATCATGCAGGGCTTCTTGAGAATATGCACAATACTAGATACCGAAAGCTTGAGTAGTATTACATGCTTCTTGACGCAGATCGGATGGCAGCGTGATTATGCATCTTGTACCCGTGATTAGCTCCGAGTCCAAACTTGCACATTATCCCAGTGCACAGAACGGCTTACAGTACGACTCTGTGAGGTACAAGGGGGGAACTATCACCAGTATCGTAGTTCTTTTTTCGGCTAAGCAAAAGGAAGATGAGCTAAACTTAGGGTAGGAATATAAACGAAGTCGGTGAACGTTAAGCAGCATATGTCCTCCTGTGAGAAACGCTACGAAGCACGATGCGATCATCACCCCATACCGGGGAAAAAAAAGCAAGATGGACCATGGACCGCTGGGATTTTGGCAAGCTTGATCAACCAAGTTGGTCAACTTTCTCAACAGCTCGATCCATCACTAGTCAGTCATAGTGGATACGATCAAGACCCAGTTTGCCGAGGGTGTTGGCCAATTCGTGGCCCAGGCGGAAGCGGATCCAGGGCGGAGTGCACATCATCGTGCCTTAGGAAAACTAGATCGTCGCCCGGCCAAAAAGGACGCAAGAGCCACATTTGCGGGACCATATCCGTTCGATTGGAGATTGATTAAACTGTTTGGGATCGATGGGTATACATAATGATAGGAAATGATATATACTACCCAGAAAAGGGATGACTTTTCTTTGAAAGAGAAATTAGTCTATAGTCTACGGACGGGAGCCGGTTTGCTGGTAAACAGTTAGCTAAAACATACCAGCCTCCCATTATTGTTAGTTAGTGTGTTAGTGTATGATATCGGGACGAAGATATTAAGATGAACCAGTGGCATCCACTAACCGAGCCGTGATTATCAATATAAAATATCACTTATGAGGATAGAGAAGTAGATATGGCACTTAATAATTGGTTAAAGTTGATCTTGATGGACAGAAAATAGGTAGAAGGTCGTATCCAATGTCTAAAACGTCTAGGTATTGTAGCTACCTCTGTCTCGACGTTAGAGGGGCTGAGGCGGGCTGAGGGGAATGAGATGAGGTACCTGAACAGCTAGAGTAGCACTAATCTAGCGCGACTACCTAACCTAGACGTACCTACCTACGTAAACAGGTAGAGGATAGATGGGAAGGATAGATGGGACTTCAGGTTGCTGTTAGGGCAGTTGCCGCCCCCGACCTCCCTTGTCATCCCATGTTATTTGTAACCGGACCGTGCCTGTCAGCTTCTATCACGACCCCCGTCTTCCATCCGTCTTTTTCAAAATCATTGGCTGCGTCTCCTCAAGCAAAGCCAACGCATCAACCTCCCACCCCAGCAAGTTTTCCTAACAGAGCCCCTCTCAAGCCCCAGTCACTCTCAGTAAACCAGTTTTACTTGCCAGCTCTTGTTATTATTATTTTTATTATTATTTTTCTTTCTTTCGAACAATGACTCCCTAAGCTTCACAAGCCTATTATCATCATCGATTCTCCTTCCACCTCACGACTCGTCAGTCAAATCGAGGAGGGAGCCTCGAGGACTGCCTGGACTGCCTACACCAGTTCTGACGAGAGTCCTGGTGACTTCGGGAAATCAGGTCCAGCATTTATTGGACCAGAGAAAGGGTCGCACGCATCGTCCTGCAAGAAAGAGAGGCATATCTCGCCGGCCAACCAGCATACTCGTTTTTTCCCTTGGGACGAGAAGAGAACCCATAAAAGGGGAAGAAAACAGGAATAAGAAAGATTAATATACGACCCGCCGACCATACACCTTCAACTTACAGAACAACAGTATACGTTACATATTCCGACGGCCCTTCAAAGTATGTATGAATTTGTCTCATAATCTCACTAATTCTTTATTTTGGTTGTATTTCGACATGGATTGCCGTTCCTCTGCGCGCGTATTCGCATAGTTGCAGGGTTCCGATTGTGCTGCCACTTCGAGCGCAATTGAGGGGGCTGGGACTTTTCGGGTGGAAGATCTGAAGCTTTTTTATTTTTTTCCCTCTCTAACACTCGTGGACTTCATCTCCGTTTCTTATTATCAACAATCAACAACCGAGACGGGTGGAATTATTTTTCAACTCTTCTTGCCATTTTATTTCATTTCATTTTTGTTTCGCCATTGGTCTTCTTTTTTTTCTTCTTGTTGAGTTTTCTCCCGCAATCGAATATTTATTCTATTCGTAGGATTTGTTCGCTGCGACACAATTAGCCAATTGTCCTTATTACTGGGGTTGGCTATCGCTTCGGTTTTTGTATGGTCATTGCATAGAGCAGACCAACTCACCACCGGTTAATCATTTATTAACCTTCACATTCCACTTAGATCTCTCGGTATCTTTTTTCGCCTCCTAAATTTCAGCCAATGTGTTCGCAAAACGTCGGTTCTTATTAGTCGCGGATCCCCTGTCCGCATCCAGCTTTCTCCTCGCCCTCGATTGTTTACCGTTCACCGCTTGACCAGTAGCCAGGGTAAACAAGACAGCTAGGAGAGGATTGGTTCGAGGAGGAAGCGGCCGTTCAATTAGAGTCGAGGCCGCGCATACTTCGGCAACCGGTCGCATTCTCAGGCAGCAAAATGGGAGTGAGTGTAGACACAAGCAGTATCCCCCCGTTACCTGCCCCGACCGAGACCGAATCTCTTACCACACCTACCGAACTTGCACCATCCGATGTTTCCAAACCTGCCGACGACGATAAGTCGCACTATTCACTCCCCGACGACGGAACACCCGTAACTATCAAGACCCGTGGCCATAAGCCAAATCGCTCTCAAACCTCGCTGCTCATTGAGTATTTCGAAGGCGGTAAAACTAGTAGTACCGTCGGCTCCACTCTCTCCGATCGCAGGCCGAGTGTCCGTGTCCGTTTAACTCCCTCCAAGACTCGAGGAAGGAACGACCATATTCAGATTACTGAGACTATGAGTGCGAGAAAGAGGTCGGTGTCGAGAAAACCAACCGCGAGCTCGAATATTACTCGGAGCGAACTAGACATAATGACGGACCCCGAAGAAGTCAGGAGCTTGCACTCCTACGCATCAGCAACCGAAGAGTCTAATGTCTCTCGGAACCCGATTGAGGTTGAGATAGAACCGAGAAGCACTCATCATCGGCGACGAAAGGTATCGAGCCCGCTCATTCCTGCTGCTGATAGCAAGGTCTCGTATCCTCCACCGAACATGTCCGATATCTCGGTCATTCCCTCCGATAGTTTTCTAGACGGTAATTCAGGCGGTAACTCGGGTGGTAATTCGCTTACGCTCAATGACAAGCGTGCGAAAAGTCCGCTCAGGAGTGAACCTGCCCCTAGTGAAAAATCCCATCGTAAGGTTAGGAGTGCTAGCCATGACAGGAGTGTCATGCAAAAAGCAGTCGAGAAAGCAAGCAAGCCTGAGCGAAGACACAAGTCGAAGAGCAGAACAGGCAGCTCCGGCGACAAAGAAAACGAGAGACGGCGGTCAAAAGGGAGTAATAAGGAATCCGTGGTCTCAGTTGCTGATTCGAGCATCCTTTCATCCCAAATAGCCCCTAGCCACCGTTCTTACGATACACATTCCTCTTCAAAGGTATCGTCAATTAATAATCCGAAACTTCTTGAGACAGTGGAGGACGCCATCCGACGTCTCATTCTCCCCGAGTTAGATGCTATTAAGAGAGAACGAAGCCAACGAGACTCTCGGAAACCAAAAGACCGAGAATCGCTCTCGAGTCTGACGTCGGTATCTCGTGAGGAGATTTCTGTTCCCAACAAGAGAAGATCTGCGGATACAGCTCAATCGGCGAAGGCGAAGGAAAAGCGCGACAGGGAAGCAAGAAACGATTTGTCACCTCAAAGCAGCGTTGAGGAATCGATTCTAGATGATATCCCAGATGAAGAACTGACACCACGTCGCGACCATGATAAGCTTACGGATGCAGCCTTGGGTGCCGCAGTTGCAGGTGCCACGCTCCGGTCTAGAGGTGACGAAAAGAGACAACGGAGGAGGAGACGAGCAGAAACGCCAAAGCACGACGTCGACGAGAGATATGCCGAGGGGTACGAAGAAGCCGATCATAAGGTAGTGCCACCTATGCCTCTCCAGAGCGAAATCAATGCATCCGACATGACGCGAACCTCAATCCTGTCCGCGGAGTCAGAAAGGCCTCACTCCGCTAGTGAGGAGATGACCCCAGTAAGAGAGGCCACAAGGGGTATCGCTTCAGTGGATCCTGCCCAAGAGACTCCGTCGCCATCAAGATCTCCTCTTCATACCATTGAAGGTCTGGGTACACAACACTCAAATGTTTCTCATGGTGATCTCAAAGCTCTTCCTCGTAAAGGCAATAGCGAGTACCAGGACGAGTATAAGCATGACGAATATGGTGGCCAATACGATGATGAATATGATGAACCAAGCCAACTCTCCGAGCCTGGGTTGTATGAAGACGACCCTTCTATGCACTCCTTCTATGGGTCACAGGATGTTCCGGCACCTCTGCGTTATGTCCCATATCAGCAAGAACGACGTGGCCTAAGTCCCATTCAGAGTGTATCGGGGTTTACAGAAGGAGAAAGCGATATACATGGACCCCGCGATGCAAGAACCATAAATACTACGAGCTCGCTCTCGTCTCCTGAGAAGTCGCCGTACGACCGCGATCTTCACTCGCCTAGTTCGGTCCCTAGTAATTTACGAGGCCGTGAATTCGTCGATGAAGCCAGCAGTTTGATGAGCTCCGGTGTGGGTTATAAGAATCCCACGTATACCGAGGATAGTGAGCTGGACCGAGTGACTTCGGGACAGGCGGTTCATGCTGTCGGAGGAAACGCAGAGATGGTACATCAAAACTTCCCCCCCGAGTCTGCCGTAGCGTCACTAGTCGAGGGTTCGCAACTCGATCCTTCCCTCCTAAGCGGATCTACGGGTTTTAGACAAGATTATCGCGACTCTCAGCTTTCTTATGATGAGGTCGCCAGGGCAAGAGGAATAAGCCCCACGAAACGTACGGCAGAAAGCCGCCGCGAAGCAGTTGAACAGCAACATGACCAATCACCGGCTGCGTCCCAAGGGCATGGACCTTCGAGTGGTTCTAGGGAATTTGTAGAGTATGACCTCAACGAGTACGGTCAAAAGGTTCCTCGATCTACTTACCGCAATTCTCCTACCGCTTCCGAAAGTGCCATTACGAGCGGTGCACTTCAGCGAGCTCTAGCACTTAAGCAACAGAACGAAAGCCAACAAACCCCCCAAAACAAGGAGTCTACTATCAAGGGCAACACCCAAAACCAGTCCTTCAAGGAACGTGCCAAGGATAGTTATCGTCCTGATGCTACACCTCGTCACAGCATTGATCGTCTTTCAGATTATGACCAACCGAAGATGGGAGCTAGTGGCATTCCAGACTCTAACAGTCCCATGCCGGAGATCGGGTATGGTGGTGACGAGGTTTCTATCATAGATGGGCCACTTGGTGGGTCCCAGGATGGAACTAGAGAGCATTGGCCTGAACAATCAACGCCGACTCAAGAGAGATCATATGCCTACGATCGTGCTGTGACGCCGAAGGCACCGGCTACATCGCACAGTAGGCAACCTAGCCAGGACCAGGATGACGAGTGGCAGAGGACGTCTTGCGAACGTAAACGAGACACCTTAGTCACAAATCCTTATGAGGGAGCTAGTCCGATTGCCAATCTCCCTGGCTTGGATGGCAACCTACTTAGCGCATCTGGTTTTGGAGCAGATGCTTACCGAAGTGGCTTTCATACGGGCAGTCCCGGAATCCCAGGCGGCGATGAGGGCTACATTTCCGCCGCGCCAAATGATGTTCGCGACGTACCAAACATGCAGGGTAAGGATATGGGATTATTGAATGGAGAATCGGATGATCCATTTTATGCACCAAAAGACACGAGGCAGCTCGCTGGTCTATCTCAAGCAATGGGCACACCACTCTATGATCCCTCCACCGGAACCGGAATTGACAGGATCCAGTCTAAAGACATTATTGCTTTGATGGAACACGTATGTATAATTCCTCACGTGCTAAGAATTTTACTAACTAGCAATACAGCTTATGGTTCGCGATGCCCAACGAAGTGCGCGGGATACTGAGATACTTGTTACCTTAGTCCGATCAGCTGCCGAAATGAGGAACTCTTTTGAAGACCTCAAGAGAATGTTGGTGGATAACGCGGACAGAGTCGTTGATGAAGTAAAGGAAGATACCGAAAAGACAGTCAAACGCCACATAGGGGGACCCCGACCTTTCCCAGGCAGCAGCGCACGATCGATCCAAGGTGGTTCCCAGGCTGGCATAGAGGATGTGGCTGCTAAGAAGCGCAATTTTCTTCGACGCGCACTTCAAGGCCTCAGTTCAAAGGGTGCTAATGATTTATCGAGGATTGAGGATTTACTCAATCAGTTACTTGACGACGTTGACGTCCTTAAGCACCAGACTGCTGGCCCCGTAGGCACCAGCACACGAGCTCAGTCAATTGACGGCATCCAGCCAGATGTCCAATATGAGCAAGATCGAGGCTACGAGCCTGAAGGCCATGCTGGAACCTCAACAGCCAGTCATGCAAGTCAGTCGGGACACCTTTCGATACCCCAGTCTCGTGGAAATAGCAACAGATTAGCTAGCGAGCGAAAATTCTCAGACCACCGTATTAGTACTGTCCCGGAAGATGAGGGTGAATATAACGACCATTCGATGCCGCCGCCTAGCCAATACGAGATGCACGGTGGAATACTCTCGCCTAGCTCCGAAAGGTCCAGGGGTGGTTCAGTACCTCTTGGAACACCACCTCAAACCGCATCTCAGGCGCAGAATTATTCAATGAGCAATGAGAACACACCTCGGACGGAAGAAAGTAAGAAACACAAATCCCGGGGCTCGTCCAGTCTCTTTCCCAAAATCTCAAGATGGTCCGAAACGACGACATCAAGCATTGGAAGAGTATTCCGTAGCAGTGGCGCTTCCAAGAAGCACGACCCCCCGGAGGACTTCATTCGACACCCCCCATCTCGGTCCGGCTCAGATTTGGCGAATTATGATCAATTCCAAACTCAGCCCACATACGAAGGGGACAAGTTACACTCGGGCTTTTCAGAGCAAGATCTTCGTTCGCCATCTGTAGGTGAGAATCTACCTACCGCGACCGATATGCAGCAGCCTCAACCGGCTGTATATACTCAAGCCGAGCCTGTTCCCTACTCTAGTCCAGAGGACCCTAAATATAGAGTGCACCGCAACTCACTGAACTTACAACACCCACAGCCGCGACAAGGACAGACCGAGCGGTTTAGAACAGCGTTGGAGACCTCAGCACAAGATTATGATAACGCGATGTCTCCCGGGTCGGGTGACTGGGCTGGCTCAGCTCCATCCCTCCATAGGTTTCCTATCCATAACACCAACCGGTATAGCGACAACAGTGCAATGAATTCCGGTCACGGAGATGACTATAATTGGCAGCAAGAGATGCCATCGCCCAGCCCTCTAGGGCCACCGCGACCTCCCAAGGAGCCATTGGACAACTCATCACCAGTTCAACATGACAGGGTGAACAAGCTACAGAAGCAGGGCAGCCCTCTGCCCTTCCACAGCGTTGAAAGTGGCTATGGTACCGCTACAGCGACGCACGCTGGCAGTTATCACTCTAGCAGCCCGAAGCCAGAGAATAAGAACCTAAGCGCAGCTCTAGGAGTTCCTTCTCGGAGACCCAGTGGACCCAGGGCTATGACCCCTAGTCGCGGTAGCGAAGAGGCAGAGGAAAGGAGACGTAAGCGAGGTAAGCTCTTCCCGTAATATTTGTACAATAACTTTGATTTACTAACTACCTGGGTAGATACATTCGGCACGATTGCCAGCCCCTCGAGCGTTGTCAGCCAAGAGTCTGAAACGTTTTAAGGAGGAAGTATTATAATCTTTTTGTTATGGCAATACTTTCGCCATTTGGAGTTGAGTTCAGAAGCTAAATTCATGAGTGAATGAATGAATGCATGGTTCATAATACGCGGCTGCTGGATCGCCGCAACCTAGATATAGTAATCACCCCTTCACAGGCGTTCGGATTTTGGTATTTAATCATGACCCAACCACATCTTCTATAGAGAAAGACGGATGGAAAGGATCAATGGCCCGTCTCATGTTTTTTTAGGGAAGTTTCCATGACATAAAAAACATGGCATCACAGGGTATAGCAAATATTGCTGCCGATACGGCGGCGGGTTGGTTTGATAGGACCGGATTTTTTTGGTTGGTTATAGGTCTGTCGTGCGGAAGATACCAAAGACGTGATATCCTGAGCTAAATCGAACGTATTTTTATGTGTTAAGTTAGTTATACCATATACCGACTACTGGGTCGTTTGCTTGGATAATGTGAATTGAGAAGTTGCATGTTGTGTCCTTTGAATCATATTCTTACCTTAGGTACATTTATATCTATTTGAATTGCTATTGTATACCTAAGGTATCAACTCTATCATAGAACTTACTTTCATTAGGTACCTGCCTAAAGGTATCATGGAACGGACTCGTTATGAGTCCGCTGTCCGAGAGGACATGTCAGCCACATAAAGGTACTACCTTAGGTACACTATTCTGAATCATCCTAAGACTCAGGTCATTAACTCCTCATCTTTGCACGTAATTGCTTTGCCTCCATTAGGTATCACCAGTAACAAATGTCTTGACTCCTTTGGGGATTTACACTTTGAGATTGAAGTCGGCTTATAGCCCTGGGTTGTAGCATTGTTCACTCTAAAGTGCGGTACGGATTAGAGACATACATACCTTAAGGTAGATATAAACCGGGCTATCCCTTACATCAGAGAAATCTCGTGTAATTAATTCATCAACACTTCTCCTTGACCTTCACTTCTATATCTCAAAATCACCCCTTCATTATCCTCACCATGTCTACCATAACTACCAACCGCACCTTCTGGCAGGACAAAACCGGCATTCCAGGCTCCATCCGCGAGACCGCCGAACCACTGTCTGATACCACCCTTTCCGAAGCCGAAGTCCTCGTCAAGGTCCACGCCTGGGGCCTCAACCCCATCGACGCATACCTCCAGGACGTGCCCCTCCCGTTCGTAAAGTACCCCCTCGTCCCGGGGACAGACGTTGCTGGGACGGTTGTGCGCGTGGGATCGGGCCCGGGCCCCGGTTCGGGACGCTTTGAAGCCGGCGACCGCGTGCTAGCTTACGCGCCGGGGATATCGTTCCCCGAGCGGCCCGAGAGGGGCGCGTTCCAGGAATACACAGTCCTGGACTCCGCGCTGGTCGCCAAGATACCCGATGCGGTGTCCTTCGCCGAAGCCGCCGTGTTCCCGATGTGTCTCGCTACCGCGGCGCACGCGCTGTTCGATGCGGAGTTCCTCGGCCTCCCGCTTCCGTCTCTCGCCGGATCGTCTACAAGCACAAGCACGGGAAACGGAAAGGGGGAGGAGAAGTTGCTCCTCGTCGTGTGGGGCGGCGCCTCGGCCGTCGGGAGCAACGCGGTCCAGCTCGCGCGGGCGGCGGGGCTCGAGGTCGTCGCCACGTGCTCGCCGCGGAACTTCGAGCGGGTGCGGAGCCTGGGCGCGAGGAAGGTGTTCGATTATCGCAGCGAGACGGTGATCGACGACATCGTGGCGGAGTTGGACGGCGACGGTGCCAGCAGCGGCAAAGGAGGTCAAGGTGAAGGTGAAGGTGAAGGTGGAGAAGGAGGAAAGGGGAAGTGTGTGGGGATCTTCCAGGCCGCGGGTATAACGGGCGACGCTATCGCGCCGTGCTGCCAGGTATCCGCGCGGTCGCGGCAGAAGCCGTTCGTCGCGTGCGCGAATGCGATTCCTGAGGGGACGGTGCCGGAGGGCGTGGAGGCTAAGTTTGTGTTGGACTGGAAGGCCGGCAGGGGCATGTACCACGACGTAACGGCCAAGCTGTTCGGGGAGTTTCTGGAGGAGGCGCTTAGGTCCGGGACATACAAGGTCGCGCCTAGGCCGGAGGTGGTGGAGACTAGGGGCTTGGAGGGGATTCAGGGGGGGCTGGATATTGTGAGGAAGGGCGTGTCGGCGAAAAAGATTGTTGTTTTGGCGGAGTAGAAGGGTGTGGTTAAGGGGTTCTATATGGTTTTTAGGCTGTTATAAAGATGGAGGCGGTCTGTTATCCTTCATCACAATCTAAAGACTACAACACAGTACCAGACTCTAAATCTTACATGGTTAATGGTCTGGAAAGCAGACATCTAGACCGAAAAATGAACCTTGTAGGTAATATCTAGTGTGGCTAACTTCTATTCCGCTATTACTATAACAGGTACCTAGCTTAAACAAGTTTCTCTTTCCGCCTCAATCATACTTCGTCGGCAACCAGTCCGCTTATCTCCTTCTAATAGGTACGACAATATCTTGAATGCTTGGAAACACCTAGTGAAGCATCGCTGTATACTGATAACAGCAGGAAGAACCCGTGTGTATACCGTACTCTTCAACCCGTGGAGCATATCTGGTTATCAGCATCTTAACTAAAACAATGGTACTATTTAGGTAAACGGCCCAGGTCGGAAACAGCATATATCCGGATAGCCGTAAGGGCGGGAACACACTCCTCCCATGCTTTCCACGTCAGTAGAAGTAAAGGAGCAACTTCGTCCTTCGTGCCCGGCTCAAAATTATCCTCGGGAATCAGCTCGTCGGCACATATTTCCGGTTGCGAGAGGGCGGGCCAGTAATGTTCATTGCGATTCTCCACTCGTTTGTATAACCGCTTTATCTGGTCATTTACGTCGGCGATGAGAGTTTTCCAACTGTTTAGTTTGACGATGTCCGGTCTTTTATAGAGTATTTCGCTGATGGCATGTTCTTTGACCCACTCCATCTTCGTCTTATAGCTGGCACTGTTAGGACCGTATTTCTTGGCCTCTCGTTGTAACATGCGGAGGTCCAGAAGCAGTCGAATCTTTAAATGCGTCACGCAGACGAGGTGGCTTAGAAGGGCCGGGTGGTTGACGAACATGTCGGGATCCTCGAATACATCCTCATCGTGGCGGCTGAAGAATCCGCCGGTATATGTTTTCCAGTCAAGTTCCTTTCGACTAGGAACCGCGCACCATTTCGCGAAGTCGTAAGCCTCTTGTTCCCTGCCTAAGCGCAGAAAGAGTCCTGGCACCTAGCTCCGTACGCCCCGCATGTCCGTATGCTCCAGTTTCACCGTCTCGAGGCAATGTTTCAGCATGTGCTCGACGGCTAGGCCGTTGTCAATCCTCGATAGCGCACTTATGACCTTACATCTCGCATCCAAGTACGGACCCGTAGCTTTGAAAAGACCGAAGAAGCCCCCGACCGTCTCGAAGGGATTGGCAGGTAAATTATCGTCGCGGGAGTCTTCTCGCAGCTTCGCCTCCTCCTTAGCCAGTTCCTTCAGCCTACCTCTCACTGCGTAGCAATCTTCCTTATGTCCTAGGAAATTCGTGGTCTGGTGGATCCTGCTGCAGTATAAAACAGCTTTACAACCGCTGCACATGGTCAGTCCATCGGCAATTGCGCAATTTTCTTCGCAGCAAACCCCCCACGGAAGTCCGAGCTTCCACCTGTTCTAGAGCCTGTCAGGCTGCGGCGTTTCGTCATAGTCAGGTTGTATAATGGATAATTCACTTATACGGTCGCTGACGGCAAACAAAACATCCCAGCCTTTGTTAAGTATACCTCCCAGCGAGGCTAGAGATTCTTCATCTATGTCTTCATCGGACGAGCTTTCACTGGGCGTATCTTGGTTAGGAGCCTTTTCAGTTGATGAATATGATTCATCTTCACTGGATACGTCCTTCCCGGATTCGAATTCGTCGGGTGTGTCTTCGCCGAGTGTACTGATGTTGTCCGCGTCGGGGGCACTAGCATCCATGGCGCACCCCATATCCGATATGAGTCTTATATATAATATAGCTTAGAGATAGAGATAGGAGGTTCTATGTACGGCTAAATGTATTGCCAAGCTTAAGAGACGTGAGAGTATTGTGCGAGGAATGGTATATAGCTCTTAGTTTTAGGTAGCTCTTCGTGCATTGTATATCTACCTGAGATTGCTCAATGGTACGACTAATGACACTGCCATTGGACGCAACTACCTTAATATTTTCTATGGGTAACGAGGATTCTTTTTAAGTTTAGAAAGGAACGACGTGAATATCACGACCTTTAGGGATGGTACGTTATGAACTTTGAGTGATTCAGGGGTAACTACGAATTATACTATCATGGATACATGCATAGGGCAGATAGGGGATACACTAAGGGGAATAACGCAGTTTAGCAATGTTAGGTAAAGTACCTTACCTCTTTTCTTTTTAATCACGAAGCTCCTCACTCATTATAGAATTCCACTCATATCCGTAAGCTAAGATATTGAAAATCTTACATTAACCCCTTCCACATGTCTAGTATAAACGACGAGCTAAGATAATCACCAGTTTTCCTCGCACCCGAGAAGGGGGCTGATTGCAGCAACTCGAGTTCCACAGCCTCAGCGCGAGCCTACCTACAGGTGTCTGTCGGTTTTTCCCGTCAGCTTCGTCCATGAGCTTCGTCCGTTTGGCTAAAATACAGACTGCTGTTCATGCCCAATTCAAGAATACGAGGCGAAGTAAAAAAGTCCTAAAGGTGAGTAATGAGGGACAAGAAAAGGATTATGATATGCATATGTAGGGCAACTGTCATTACCTAAGTCTTTCGCCTATAAGATTTGATTGTTGGAACATTAAAAATAAATTAGGCAATGGTAAAATACTTCTACCTTCAGCACGTGAGGTCTAGTTATATAAACTACCCAGCGGCTACTTTAGATCGACCTATGCTAAGAGTAGAACGAAGGAGTCATCTGTGACACAAAGCTATGCCATATGAAGCGTCTTCTTCCGAAATGGGGGGTTATCTCAACGGCTCGTTTCCAAGGATGGCGGCTGCTTACATCACAGAACAAAGTCCTGCCTATCAATCTAGGAATGTAGCGGTAAGAAACTTGTTACAGCCTAGTTGGGGGCCATCATACGTAGTAACATTGTGAATGGGCGAAGTCAGTCGGACCCTTCTCAATTCCTACCCAGGTAGTATTGCTACCATTGTCGCGTGTATGATATAGGATCTCCTAATGACACTTGAGTCAATAACCTCAGATTATGTCAGGTCTGGATTTTATGTGTGCGCTTTGCAGCCCCTGGTACGCAGCCCCCTACTACGGCTCTTCTCAGCTCCGTAGTGTCACATCGTAGAGCATGAGGTAGGGAAACGAGTTCACTATTCTGCGAGGAAGTCCTAACTATGATAGCTTTAAAGCAGAAACTTCATACAAAACAAGTCCTATGTTCCCAAGGAGTCTCAAGTGAGACTCCTGACGCGTAGCCGCAACAAATACCATCTTTTTAACCGTACCACCACCTAGCCCCCGGCTTTTTACACATCACTATACCATTAGTTATGGCTCCCTCCCAGCCATACTAGTGCCTTAAATATTTATTAATGTAGTAGTTTTTATTCCCGCCCAGACAGAATTCACTACAGTAACCCTTCGTAAACTAGGGGTAATGGTAAATCTGCTTATTTAAGCGTTATCAGGCTGCTACATCAACGGTTGGTTTGTTACGAAATTCCATTTCCGCGGCAAAGTAAAATGTCCTAATCTCTCATATTTCCTTCATTTAAATATAGGGTTACCAGACTTGGGAAAAGTGTATGGCTTTTTTTGGGGGGACTCTTCTTCTAAAGTACCCAAGCATATACCCATATCAGTAACCCTCAAAGCTCCAAGTGACATTGACGACAATATGGTAGCCAAGACTATACCCCATAAGGATTCCTTGGGAAGGTATAATTTAATTAGAGAGGGGTGTGAGAATCAAGAGTATTTTTTGCGTCCGGAGGACGGGAGACTGGCCCCATTAACTGTGCAGGGTGTTGAGAACACTGTTGTTGGATATGGCAATGCGTTCACTGGAAGTAGAACCTGGACTTTCAAAGGCGAGTCGGAACGGCGCATTACACTTATTATGAGGCTAGTTTGCTGGATGTATTCGTTCAGGTATAAGGATGGAAGCACGGAGAAACGAGACGCGTCTCAGGATGGCTTAGGCATGGTGCTTTTTTTCGTCTGGCTCCCATGTTGCATTATATTGGCCTTGCTGGTAAGCTCAAGACACTGCATCGTATCCACATTTAGAATTGCATTAACAAATCTGCAGCTCTTCATACCACAGAGCCTTGAAGGTCAATTTAGAAACCAGGGCTTCTACGACCCTATTCTTTATCGAGACTGGCGTTATCCGAAAGTATCTCGAAACCGCTGCGAGAGAAAAGACGAAGATGAATATGAAAGGGAAGGGGGTCAACCTGGACCTAGAGACTTAGAAGCAGGAGAAATTTCTCGCCCAATTCTCACTACGCGAAGAAATTATAGCGGAACCCGAAACGATAACGACGGAATATTGGCTCGGCACTTTGGTCCCAGATTTTTATGCTTTGTTACAGGGATCCAGGAACAGAACGGTGTTGAATTCAAGATTTGCAGAGTATCGGATTGGATTAGAGATAATGGAGAGCACTCTTATAATGGTTTCGTTTTCCTTTCGTATACGCGACACCAGTTCTGCGTAGACTCAGAAGGCGAGATCTATGATCCAAAGAGATGGACCACTCTTTCCGGGGAGCAAAGAGGAAATCTAGTGTCAATAGCGAAGAGAGACCGGCAAACTTTATTGAAGCAAGGAGTCGAGGCTGCCCGTTCGGCTAATAGGGTGGCTTTCTGGATAGACTTCGAGTGTATTAGGGATATAGACACTCGGCCAGAAGGTACTGCAGAGAATAGCGCCAACAGTAAGAGCGACGACGTGTACCGAATTTGCGACATTGTGCGAGCAGCATATTCGATGGTCATCCTCGTGGGACCCTCGCTTGGAAGTAAAATCCAGGGTACACCGGAAACATATAGTCAGGCCATTACGATAGAGTGGCTGCAAGCGTATGGGGATAGACTTTGGACGCTTCCAGAAATTTTACTGTGTCCATCCGAGCGCCGGATCAAGTTGCACTTTTACGGTAAACCTGGACGGCCTGAAAAATTGGGCAAACGTGATTTTCCGGCTCGGGCCACGTGGAAAGATGCTCATCGTGTAAGAGAACTTGTTGATCATTATGAATCAACGATTCACTTGTCGCCTCTAGAGTTGGTCAGCATTGCTTTGGAATGCCTGGCGGAAAGAAATACACAGAAATTTAGGGAGAGCGACATCGCATATGCTCTTATGGGACTTCTGCGACGAAGACCGATAACTAACGACAAAGATTCTAGCTTCGAGGCATTTGCCAGACTGTCACTAGCTAACGTCAATGACGCGCTGGTAGAGAGACTCATATGCATGCAGCCACTTCGTCGAAATGCTCCGTGGTACGAAATCAGAGACGCTTTTGGAGCACGACTATGGGATATCGAGCCGCGGTGCCAAGTAGCAGGTATTGTCGACGACCAAGCTGTTACACTAGACGGTGCAGTCGGAGCCTCGATCCAATGGGATCGAATGGACCAGGTTGCCTTCTTCAAAAGACCGACAACTGCTCGTACTCTTGCAAAGGTTGCGCTCCGCACCATGCCGGGTTACTTGCTTGTGGGTATCGTGACGGTAGCAGTTGTTGCTGCTCAGGTCGGACAAACGGAGTCAGTGTTCTCCGGCGGCATTAGTACAGTGACAACGGTTCCCCTTTCGGTGGGAATTATCTGCCTCGTACCGGGGGTGATTGTCTTCTTGCTCGCTCCGTACATGATCTTTGAGCTTTACCGCGGCGAGTTCTGGTCTACGCAAGCCATGTTCATCGGCATCGAGGGCGTGCCCGCTGACCTAGGCTGGGCTGAGCGTCACCTCTTCGGTTTAAACCAGGGACGCTTAAAGTGGAGCATCGCGGGAAGCACATCATCGAAACACAAGCTCGCAAGGTATGATGGGTATGATGAGTATGATGAGTGCAAGGCTCTCCCGCCAAAAGAGAGTACCGCTGCACTAAATCTCGCAAACGGAGCGAAAAAGACCTACACCAATGGGGAAGAGAGACCATTTACACTGATCGATACGTATACACGAACTGCGACAGTATTTTACGCCGTGCGACCGCCCACCGCTCTCATCGTTTGCGGACAGGAAGGAGGAATGCAGCGTGCTGTACTTTGCTCATATGACTGGCGGAGAAGCACATTTTCACGGGAGGCCGTGGTTCGAGTGAAAACAATTGCGCTGGAGAGGATGTTTAGGGTTGACCGCTTCCGATTTGCTCTTAACGGAAAGATGTGGGAGAATCATCCAGAATCGCTAGATTCTACGTCTGAGACAAGCTTGGGTAACGTGCAATAATGGGCGAGTAGAGCTCGAAGTCAAACAGCGGAGCGGGCTCCTATAGGACTAAGATAATATTGATTAGGTTAGGTATGTTACTTTTTTTTTTTTTTTTTTTTTTTTTCTGTTTGGACAACTTGGAGGTGAATGAGTTGGATGTGTGTTGGATGACTGGATGAATTGTTGATTGAGTTTGATAATGTTAGGTACGTACGTTAGGTACCTAAACGTAGGTACCTAGGTACCTAACATAAGGTAACCTAAGATAATCTCTTTTCCAGCTACTCCCCTAGACAGTCGAGGTCCAGGTTCACGGCTGCACGGGTACCTGAAGAGCTAGGGCGGGTCCAAATCAGGCGGGGTCCTGAGGGAAGTACGATACCTATAGGTACCTAACGTACCTAACTTGAGGCAGTTGCACATTTTCCATAATTCCAAACAACATTAGTATGAAGTCCATGTCTTTCATCTACCAGTGGCCTCATTTCATGTAAATTCCTATTTGACGTCTCTACCTGGTATCCAATATGTACCTAGGTACACAATCATATGTACTTACATGTAGGTACCTTGTAGGTCTTTCATGTAGCTACCTCAAGGTACTTTATTTATGCTTTGACGTTATGTCATATCTCACATTATGAATACGTGAACCTGGGTTAGTGTTGCCAGTTGGTAAGTACTCCCCCACGTTGTGTAACCACTCAGTAGCTGGCGAAAAGAGACTGGCAAGAACAGACGAGTACCCTGCCCAGCCTGCCTGCCTAATAAAATCCAATAATAATGATCTTAATAATACCCAGCTCCCAAAGCATTTTCTGTTCTTTTCAACTTTCTCCTCTCCTTTCTCCCTTCTCCATCAATCCCATCTCGCCACCTTTTGTCTCCTCCAAACTTCGCTGTCGCTTATTATGTCCGGTCGTGGTAGAGGTGATAGAGGTGGAGGCGGCGGTAGAGGTAGGGGTCGAGGTGGCTCATTCCAAGGAGGCCGCGGCGATGGAGGCGGAGGACGCGGCGGGTTCCAAGGCGGCCGTGGAGGTGGTTACGGCGGTGGCTACGGCGGTGGCTACGGCGGTGGCGGCGGTTCGGCGGGCTCGGGTCTCCCCACGTATCCGTAAGTGCCACCAATCCTTAGAGGCATATACGATACCTTAGGTACCTAATATATGACAATACTAATGCCATACTAATGCTTCTGAAGGGGGTTGAATGGAATCCCGGCGCCTGACCTTAACGTTACGAGAATTGAGGATGCCCTTCAAGCCAGCAAAGCCAGCAAAAAATCTGTTGACTTATCCAACCTTAGCCTTGCTGACAATTTCCCTACTCGACCCAGCTATGGAACCAAAGGATTTTCTGTAGTACTATGGGCTAATTACTTCGCGCTCACAGTTTCGCCCAAGCTAGTGCTTTACCGCTATGACATAGCAGAAGTGACCCCTGCTGCCACAGGTAACAAGAAAACTCAAATAATTCGCCTACTTCTGGAAACCCCCCAGTTATCACCATTCGAGAATGACATTGTAACGGATTTCAAGTCGACTCTCATCTGTCGGCAGAACTTCGAGGACCAGGACATTGTGGTCACCTATCGAGGGGAAGGTGAAGATGGCCCTCCCGAAAATCCTCGCCTTTACACCGTCAAGATGCGATTTACAAATATGCTATCCATTTCGGCGTTGAATGATTTCCTCAACTCTACCAACTTCTCCGACAATTATACCGAGAAGTTGCCAGCCATACAAGGAATCAATATATTCCTCAATCATCACGCCAAGTCTGCAGGGAACCTGGCCACAATAGGTTCATCTAAGACTTTTTCCCTAAGCGAGAGGTCCGATACCTATGATCTTAGTAGTTGTCTGGTGGCTATGCGTGGTTTCTTCGCTAGTGTTCGTGCAGCGACGGCTCGCATCCTCGTCAATGTCAATGTGAGCCACGGAGCATTCTATCCAGAAGGCCCGCTTGATCAGCTTATCAAGAAGTTTGGAACCGAAAGATTACCGAAGTTGGAGCAATTCTTGAAGTCATTGAGGGTCAAGACGACCCATCTTAAGGAAAGGAGAAACAGGTCTGGTAAGGTTATTGAACGAACCAAGACTGTTTCGGGCCTAGCCAACAAGAATGACGGTTACAACAGCCCTCACCCCCCTATAGTGAGGGCGTACGGGGCTGGGGCAAAAGACGTCCAATTTTGGCTAGATGAAAAGCCCTCCTCGAAGTTGCCGTCTGACGCGTCGCCTGCGGGAAAGAAGAAGGGCGGAAAGGGACCGAAACCACAGGGTAAGCCTGCGGCGACTGGGGGAAAGTACATCTCCGTTTATGATCATTTCTTGAATAGTAAGTCTACCGGCCGTCTGGAGTAACACTGGCAGCTCATTGACGGTATTATAGCCCATGGGATTCGAGTGGACAATCCGAACCTACCAGTTGTCAACGTCGGGAATAGGGAGAATCCGTCGTACCTACCTGCTCAAGTCTGCCATGTTACACAAGGCCAACCAGCCAGAACTAAACTCAATCCGGGCGAGACCCAGAACATGATTCGGTTCGCCGTTCGTAAGCCCGTGGATAACGCCCTTTCTATAGTCAAGAAAGGTCGACAGACAGCGGGACTATCCCCTGATACGAATCCTTTATTGGTAAGTCGTTGTAATGTACCTAATATTTTGTACCTATTCTAATTAGGACATTTCGCATAGGAAAAATACGGTATTGCCGTCTCTCCTGACTTGATAACCGTCAACGGCCGTGTTCTTCAGGGACCCAAAGTTGTTTACAGACAAAATCAGCCCGCACAAATGATGGCTGGCAGTTGGAACATGGTGCCGCGTAACGCCGCGAGTCTCAAATTCCATACTGGCACGGTACTGGAGAAATGGTCTTGTTTATATGTTGAAATGGCTGGATACCCAAATGCCCAGAAATTTACCCTCGAAACTCTCACGCAGCTTTCTAGCAAGCTTCATCAGACTCTAATGGACACGGGCATCATGGCTAAGCCACCCATTTCACCACAAAGGGTTCACCTAAGGGATACTGATGACCTCGCACTCGACACCTTCATAGAGCGGGCATCAAATTCCTTAAGCCTGCTCTTCATTATTCTACCGGCAACCCCTATTCCGTTATACTATCGTATAAAACAACTTGGGGACCTTAAATATGGTATCCACACTATTTGTAGCGTGGGCTCCAAAATCGCCAAGATTTCGGGTCAAGATCAATACCTTCGCAACGAGGCCCTAAAAGTCAATCTGAAATTAGGCGGCGACAACCAGGTAATAAACCCTACTAACCTCGGGCTAGTTGCCGAAAACAAGACTATGGTGGTCGGGATCGATGTAACACACCCTTCTCCGGGTTCAAGCAAGGCAGCACCAAGCGTCGCTGGTATGGTAGCAAGCATTGACAACAAGCTCGGACAGTGGCCTAGTACGCTACGTATCCAGAAGGGTCGGGAGGAGATGGTAAAAGACCTGAAATATATGCTCAAGTCACGCCTCCGTTTATGGCGTGAGAAAGGAAAACATGCGGCCCTTCCAGAGAATATCCTAGTATATCGTGACGGTGTATCTGAAGGCCAGTATCAGAAGGTCCTCGATGAAGAGCTACCGCTACTACGTGCGGCATGTGCGGAGACGTATCCACCACCGGATCAGAAAAAAGGCCTCCCGCGTATGACCATAGTCATCGTAGGGAAGCGTCACCATACGCGCTTTTACCCAACCAAAGAAGGTGACGCGGATCGCTCGGGAAATACAAAGCCGGGGACTGTCGTAGACCGTGGCGTCACCGAGGCCCGCAGTTGGGATTTCTTTTTACAAGCGCACGCAGCACTTCAGGGAACAGCACGGCCCGGGCATTATTTCGTCGTGCTCGACGAGATTTTCCGTCAACGATATGGTGCTACGGGTGGTAAATCTAAGGCGCCAGCTCCTGCAAAGAATGTTGCAGACGAGCTACAAGAGCTGACACAGAGCATGTGTTACGTGTTCGGCCGTGCTACCAAGGCTGTGAGTTATTGTACGCCTGCGTACTATGCCGACATCTTGTGCGAACGCGCTCGGAGTTATCTTCATGATGTGTTCGATAGCCCGGGCAGCTCAACAGCGCCGACGGTAACTAGTGGATCTGGTGCAGGCACCGGATCTTCGCAGCAGGACGTAAAAGTCCATCCAAGGCTGGAAAATAGTATGTTTTACTTATGATTCTAGACTCGTATGGTATAGGCCTTTTTGGCAAGTACCATGATGGTACAGGGAATGATAGTTACACCTAAGAAGTAAATTGTATACCTATGTTAGGATGTACCTGTAGCTCACAAGAGAGTATTGAGTTAGTCCTAGGTAATCTCCTATCCAAAGAATAAATTTTAAATTATGTGTTATGAATGCACCAACCATTAAATGCGACGTGGTTCACGGCTGCTAAATCATAACGGTCTTATCTCATATTTATTACCTTACTTAAGGTATTTAAAACCGAGTCTGGCTCTGGAAATAGAAGCTTTTTATAGGTGGCCCCTCAGCTGATTTCCGTGCGGGTTAGAACTTGTAACTATGATTGGTAATGGTAACTATATTGTAAATACCAAGTTCCGTGAAATGAATACACACCAACCTATTTAATTTAACCTTAGGTACTTAGGGGACAGTGGGAATTAAATACTGAGGCAACTCATGTAAGTCCAATTATGAATAAGGCAATTTAGGAGCTGAAACCACGTCAGACTCGAGACTCGACGTTATCAGGGCTGTGATTATTTGTTCGACGAAGGAATATCATTTGCAGAATATCATTTACATATTCCCCGCTCATTGAACCCCTGCCTAGGTCTGACGAAGCCGACAATTCCAAATTCACCTGGTTCGCTTATTAAAGAGGACGAGTGCGCACTGGTTATGGTAGGATAGTGGCGAACTGAAGTTCATATTTCGACACGTTCGCCTTTAGACCCTCGAGATACTCTATATCATGTCTAAAAACCACGAAGTTATGACCGCACTAGCGCTGTCTAGCACCGAGCGGCATTTCATCTGCGACGAGTGCAAAGCTATAGATTTCAACAAAGCTTTAGCGGTGCCGGCAGCTCAACTCCGTGACGCGAGTGGTTCGGGGTGTGGCATACTGCTTGATACGAATGCTTCGCGATATGCGTGCTCGCCGAATCCTGCCTGTAAACTATGTCGTATCCTGCGGTCGACTATATGCTGGTATCACGGCACGTGGTCCGACCCTGACATACAAGCCGATCAGGACAATATAGAAGATTTTGAGCTCTACACCTTTGCTTCCTCGCGAAATGTTCCATGGGGATTCAGGAAACCGGGGCCCGATCAGGATTATCATATCCTCATCACACTTCCCGCCAGCTTTTCTACTAGCTTTGGGGACCATTCCCGGGAGTGTGGTCGGGGTGAGGCGGGATATGTATTCTGTTTCGATAAAATGCCTTCCCCGGGTCTTTTTAGGCCCCAGGCCATTCCTAAACAATTCGATTATCAACGAGCTCGACTTTGGTTGGAATTTTGCAGGGAGCATCATGGCAAGCAATGCCGGACCCCGGAGGAGATAGTGCTGGGAATGGAACTGGTTGATTGCGAGACTTGGACTCTTGTGGAGGCTAAACCAGGAATGCGGTGGGTGGCCCTCAGCTACCTCTGGAAAGCCGGGGGAGATGCAACAGATGCGGATTCAAAAGTTGGCTATGAGTATTCATCTTCGCGTCTTCCCTCTTCCGTTCCTAACTGTGTCAAAGACGCTGCTACAGTAGTAAGACAGCTAGGGTTACGGTACCTTTGGGTCGACCGCTATTGTATCGATCAAAGTAAGGAAGAAGAAAAGGATTTCCATATTTCGCGGATGGATGCGATCTACCGTGGAGCAGAATTAGTTATTATCACCGCGGCAGGCACCGACGAGGACTATGGATTACCGGGAGTCGGGTCAACCCCTCGCTTGCAGCAAGACATAGTTCCACTGGAGTCCTCTACCATCTTCACCACTGGCCCCGACCCACGTTGGCATGTGCAAGAGCACTCTCGGTGGTGGACGAGGGGATGGACTTATCAGGAAGGACTCCTGGCTAGTCGACGTCTCGTATTTACTGATCACCAGGCGTATTTCGAATGCCATGGAGCGACTTGGATGGAGTCGGTAGGCGGTGTCGAGTTCGCCCCGAACCAAAAGATTGTCAACTTAGCCAGCATGAAAGCCGCCCGTAAACGCCTGTTCAAGCCTTTGGGAAACACCATCTCTACCGATCTGACTATCCCCCCAAGAGTTAGCAACGACGGTTCCAAGTCACATAACGACTATCTAGTAGCAATCCAAATCAGAGAATGGTGTCACTTGGTCGAGCGGTACACGGCGCGTACGCTAAGCCACGATGTGGACTCTCTAAACGCTTTCGCTGGCATCGCGCGGATGCTAAGCAAGCTCGAGCGCCCTACGCTTCATCTTGCCGGTCTTCCGTACGTGCTCACAATGGACGATACCGAGCTTACGGATCGATATTTCTTCGCCTCTTTCTGCTGGCACCACTCGAAGGATTGCGCTCCTCGACGGAGACCGGATTTCCCATCGTGGAGCTGGTCAGGCTGGGCGGGACCGGCGACTTGGATGGGCGTCTGGGCGCTCGAGCGCAGGGCGGAATGCGGCCCGAAGTGGCGGCATGTGTGTATCCAAGACTCGACGGAGCAGCCCCGTCCCGTCTCGGAGTCCTTGGCACAACATACTCCGGTAAACAACGGTATTCCACCACTTCTTGCCGTCTGCTTCGAGGCGAGAGTGGTCCCTTTGTCGCTTTTCCAGTTCAACATTAGGAAGCCTGATGATGGTCGGGTAGACGTATTTGGGTCTGGTGACGATGACGAGGAGAGTAGAGGCAATGAGTACGACGATGAAGTTCAGAGTGATTATATAGGTGGCAACGAAGAAGAAGAGGGGGATGATATAGATGACGATGAAGAGGGTGAAGACGAAGCTTCGCCAGAAGATGAACCAGCCGTTCCCGACCCGGGTAACTGGGGCCTCTGGACTGTTGGGGTGCATAGAGTAAACGGCGACGCGACGAAGCCTACGAAGACGCCGAGCGAATTATTGGATCATCTGAAGGATGGCACTTGGTCATGTCTTCTGATCGGAGATTACTGCGGGAACGGCGGTTATACGCATGAGCGGTTCCTGTTGATCGTAAAGTGGTTGGATGAGAAGACGGCGACCAGGGCTGGAGCCCTGGTGCTTCAACAGCACTTCTATCTAGATCAGGCTTTCCCAGATTTCTTCGACGAGAGCAGTCTAGATTGGCGAAGTGTTCGTTTGGTTTAGCAGCATTAGGTGTTGGAAAAGGTGTAGTGGTTTTTATACCTACCAAAGACCTATGTTATTCATTACCTAGGACGCGTATCGCAAAGTATGGTTAATCTTTCTATGTATCTATATATTTTGTTCTTTCTACGATAAAAAAAAAAAAAAAAAAGGATGCTTATATTCTCAAGCAGTTCTCTTAAGCATCACTATCCGGCTTACAGTTAGCAGCTTAAGTCGATATTACAGGGATAGAGATAGATGCAAACGAATTCCGACCAAACGTAGTATCACTTTAGATGCCTTACTACTCCATATAACTATAACGATAATCATCAATTGAAACCATACTGGTAAATCAATAAGGCCAAGCCTTTGGAAAGTGAAGTTGTGGCTATGCCCAAGAATGAGAAAGGTATGGATACGAAGCCTCCAAAATCTACGAATGACGGTGAAGCCATAGCCCACGTATGACCGTAAGCGGGGTACCTAACTCAGCTTCGCGCTTTTGCAGGGAGCCTCACATCCTTTTTCTTTCGCAATTGTTCATGTATCTATTTCGGTTACATATCTAGTAATCGTTGACGATATCCCTGATTTAACATGGAAGCGTTGGCTGCGTTTGGCCTGGCTGCCAATATTGCGCAGTTTATTGGTATAGCTGGTAAGACTATTGAAAAGACCATATACCTATCTAGAAGAAACCAGTCACTATTAGCCGAGAACGCGGACCTAGAAACCATAGTCCAGGACTTCATCGCTGCAGTTCCCACAATACAGCGGTTGGACGAAGATGTGCTAAGAAATGACGGGAGACTCAAATCATTCGCAGAGAATGGTAAACGGATAGCAGATGAGATTCAGGAAAAGTTCGACAGAATCAAAGCTCGGAGGGCGAAACGGAGGCGTGCCGAGAGTCTGTTCGCAACTTTGAAAGAGTTGAGAATGGCGGGTGAACTGGATTCACTAAGTGCACGACTGGCTGCTTTTCGAAGTGAAATCACTCTTCACATCAATTTGAAACTCTTGTAAGGTTGACTTTATTAAATCTTGAATGCTCAATAGAGACTAGGTTAGGTACTTATTAAAATAGAGATCACCAGGAGCAGATAAAGCAGAATTTGAACGGACTTACAGAGAGCAACCGCGCATATAAAAGTCACATCGAGACCCAGTTAGCAGAACTCACACAAAAGATAGACAGCCTCACAATCACTGAGTCTCTTGGTGACACATATGAGCGAGTTTGGAAAGGCACTCCAAAGCAGTTTACCGAGCTCGTAAACGGGTTTTACTCTTGGTATCCGCAAATATTAGACTTCCAGAAAATTCAGAGAATCGTCAGCAGCCTCGAGTTCAGCCAGATTGAAGAGCGGCGAAATGCCATTCCAGAAGCGCACAAGAACACCTATAAATGGGTCTTTGATGGCGACGTCGCCAACTTGAAGTCATGGCTTACGACAGAAAATGCCCCGATATATTGGGTAACTGGGAACGCTGGCTCTGGAAAGTCGACTCTGATGAAATACATCCGCGAACACCCACGACTATCTGCTCGGCTTAGAACATGGGCAGGTAGCCGGAAGCTCTACGTTGCGTCTCATTTTTTCTGGAGTGCAGGTACCCCCATGCAGCAGTCTCAAGAAGGGCTACTCCGTACACTCCTTTTCCAGATTTTGCTCGAACGTCCAGACTTGGTCTCCCGAGTATTTTCGAAGGAGTATAACAAGCCACAATATCATTGGGGAGGCCCTAGAGCACTTAGGTGGACTACAAAAGAACTTCTCGACGCTTTGATTTCCCTCCCTACGCTTATGACTCCGGATTGTCTGTTCATATTTATCGATGGCTTAGATGAATACAGCGGGGAGCACGAAGCACTGTTGCAAATCATCAAATCTCTTGGCAAGCTCCCCAATATCAAACTATGCGTCGCTAGCCGGCCTTGGCTTGATTTTATCGATGCTTTCGAAGGTAGCCCCTGGAAATTGTATCTACAAGACTTGACCAATTCTGATATCGAGACGTACGTTCGCGATCACCTGGGGTCAAATTCGCGATTCAAACAACTTAGTATCCGGGATGAGAACGCCGCTCAGGGTCTTGTGGAGAAAATCACTTCGCGAGCACAGGGGGTATTCCTATGGGTCTATCTGGTCGTTAAATCCATGATTAGAGGCCTTATTAATGCAGATAGTATGAGAGACTTACATCGCAGATTGGACGACTTGCCTCAACAATTGGAAGACTTTTTCGACCGGATACTGGCTTCTATAGACGATTTCTATAAAACTCGAACGGCTCGAGTCTTTCTAGTACTGGCCCATTCTCGGACTCCTATGCCTCTCATTTCGTTTTATTTTCTCGATCGTGAGGAAGGACTACCTTTTGATCCAGACTTATTCCTTCTACAATGGCCGGCAGTGAATGAAACAGAGTTGGAAGTTATAACAACTAAGAAAAGACAGTTGATTGCACAATGCAAGGACCTAATACAAATCATCGAGCGGCCGAAAGACCCCATAATGTTTAACTTCACCGCCAGCTTTCTCCATCGTACCGTTATCGACTTTATCAACCAACCGCGAATCCGTGAGAATCTCGTCGATGCTGCCGGAGCAATTTTTAACCCTATAACGACACTCTTCGAGACCAATGCTAGGCAGTTTCAATCATTGATCCATCTACTTCCAAGGGTCTACCTGAAGCCCTACTTACGAGATTGGTACCTGGCTTCTATATTCTACGCTCGAGAGATAGAGGTTACCTTCGGTAGACCAGAAACTCAGCAACTAGATCAGATGAACGAATCACTCATCAGCTATTTGGAAGAGAGGGGTATGACGAAATATGCATTTAATGAAGCGCTGTCGAAACTCTTTGATGACCAAAATATCTTTGCAACTATCCCCCCTTGCAGATCCTTTGCCGACCTTGCCATGCATTGTGGGCTGCACTTCTACATTTGCGACAAGGGACATGGAAATAGAAATGAACTTATATCGCTCAAGCCAACGCTATGTGTTGAACAAACTTCAGGTTTCTCAATTGAGCGAGTTCCAGAAGACCCACAGTCACGCCGGCGCGTAGCTACAGTTCCCGGCAGACAGCCCTACAGCAACACATTCCACATGTTTACGGAGGAAGAGGAAAGATTACTTGCCGGACTGCAGAGATCGTACAATGTCGAAGTACCAAGCTACCAAATAGTGGTAGAGCAAGATGCAGGACATCAAATAGAACCAACTGAACAAAGAGGAGAACGGACCTCGGAAATATCGGAGAATAAAATGACACCAGCTTTCCTTGCGCAGAGAGCCAAGCCGAGGGGAATGAAAAGGGTGTTACTGAAGTTATTACGCCAAACGAAACGTTCCGCGTAACGTTTCTTCATTGGATGCATACTGAGCGCTCACAATATAGAACATCACATAGTAATTATCTGGTGGACCGTCAGTTTTGTTAGGTATGGCACCTAGCAGGCAAGCATTTGGGCGTCAGGACAAATTGTTACTTCTTTGAAGCAAGGGTTTCTGATATTATTACTAGATAGGAGTCAGTGCATATACGTAAGCTATGACCATGTTAGCGTCTATAATGTTTTTATACCCACAATGATAGCTTTTACCTATTCAAACCATTATAACTTTTACGTACCAGGAAGGTGTTCAAATGAGCGACTAACGTACTGGTAGACTATTGGAACCTCGCGCCTCTATTCGTAATAATTTTGATTGAAGCGTCATGCACTGACCTAACAGGAAATAGCAAGGATCGAAACCACCGAGGTGTGGGTTCCTTAATATGTTCTTTGGTAAGTAGGTACTTTACTCAACTCTACCTGGTCTTGCCTTCGGGTCAGTCATCTTGAGGGGCTTCATATAGTCTTACATAAAAATTGAACATTCACCTTAGCACGCCGGCTATATGAATCTGCCAGCCAGTTAGATCACTTTACCCCGGATTGATCGATGAAACAGGGATATTAACCTGGAGAAAGCGGTAGTATTTACATGGTCTCGAACCCTGTACCCCAGGTCTACTCCGATTGTCCGGGGCCAGATTTGCTGGTTAACTGTAAAGTAGGAGGTGGGTCGTAGATAAACAAGTTTCAATTTCCTACATCATGTTCAGGGCAGGAAATTCCCAATTGGTTCTGGTAATGAATTGCGGCATGTTCAATATAGTTGAACAGTCCTACCCGAGACTAACCCCAGAAGTCCAAGAGGCCTTCAGGCTAAACATTACTTCCTGTCCGGATGTTGAATAGCAGAGAAAGCTTTCCATATGGAGAAGTATAAAAGGAGTAGGCCACCATTCTATGAATTGCGGAGAGCATGGTATTCAACCATACTTAGTCACTAAGCTTATCACCATGTTACTATCATTCATTCTTGCGGCAGCCGCCTTAATCCCGGGGGTCTTCACAGCACCCTCGAGTTTCCTCCCTCAGATTGGAGACCTGTTCCATGGAAGCAACAGCAACTCTATCCAGACTCGACAAGGTGGTTACTATTGGTCTTCTTGGTCAGAGGGCGGTGGTTCTTTTAGATGCAATAACGGCGCCGGCGGCTCGTACAATGTAAATTGGCAAAGCAGCGGTGGCTCAAGCGGCTTTGTCTGCGGGAAGGGATGGAGTCCGGGCGGCAACAGGCAAGTCACCACTCATTACCGAGTTCAAATGAACTGGGAAGACGCCACAAAAATTATATCCTTATTAATTTAATTCGCTAGAGCTGTCAAATACTCCGGCACATACGCTCCCAAGGGACCTAGCTACCTGGCCGTATATGGCTGGACGCGTAATCCTCTAATCGAGTACTACATCATGGACGCCCATGGAGACCTCCTGCCCAACGAGCCTTGGACTTCCAAGGGTAACTTTACCATCGACGAGGGTACATACGAAGTATTCACCAGTACTCGAGTAAACAAGCCATCCATCATTGGAACAACGACCTTTCAGCAGTACTGGTCTGTCCGCACCGAACAAAGAGTTGGTGGGACCATTTCGACCGGAAAGCACTTCGATCAATGGACCAAGTTAGGTCTTAGGCTAGGAGGCCATGACTACAGTAAGTAAACTTGCTTCAGTAATTTACTATTTTTAATCGGATATGTACTGAGACTTTCGGCTTCACAGTGATTGTCGCTACTGAAGGATACACTAGCGGATCGACCACAAGCAATGGAACCTCTTCAATCACAATAGGTTGACGGATGGTTGCTCATGTTGATAGGGTACTTCATACTAGGCTACCTACGTAGTGTTTATGATAGGCTAGGACATAAAGTATCAAAGAATTTGAACATTGGCGTCGAGTTTTGAGATGAATATTGGTTGCTGGAAGTGATTGCTACTAGGGTAGACAGAGACCCCATCTGACTCGTACAATTTTCTATCTTACATACTTCCACCCTGAAGGGACTTATTCAACTTGCGCAGCCTCCTTGGCTGTTATACATGATAGGCCTAATAAATGGACACTTAAGGTAAATAGGGCGTGGGGGGGAATTTAGGGATTCCCACTGAGAGGCAGAGGTTGGCAACATGACAGACTCATACATAGAGTACTTCATCCTTATTAGTACATTCCAGCGGTTAAAGGGGGGTAATTATTCAACCAGGTCCAACCCCTATCCGCATACCTATCCGCTTGCTTCCGAACCGGCCAAATTGCGATCATGTACAAGCACATTAAAGCAGCGAAGCAAAGAGCAAACAATCCTCAGCCGACCAAGTCCGCCGCGGTTTTCACAGCGACCTCTATTATTACGTTTTTCCCCCAAAACTCCTTATCAGACATGTACCAAGCTAGAGCGGATGGACGGAGTCCAGCTCAGAGGGAGTAGTCGTTAATGGCTAACGAGAAACCCGCTCTGACGCAGCTTCTCCACGTCCACGCCCGCGGCACGAATCGCTTCAACGTACCTCTCATTCTTCTCCTGGGCCTCGCGCTCGCGCCGCGCCTTGGTCTTGCTCGACCCGCTGGGCGCCACGCCGTTCATAAGCACCTTCTTGTCACTCGGCGTGTAATTGCAGAACTCAATGGACATGCCCCCACCCCCACCACCACCTCCTCCTCCTCCGCCGCCGCCGTGGGACTCGTAGCCCACGGACCGGCAGGACGACGACCGCACGCGACCGCTGCTGGGCGTGCGCGGCTCGCCGCCCTTCCGGTGCTGCCGGCTCCAGGAGCGCTGCTTGCGCAGGGCGAGCGAGGAGCTCGAGGACGAGGACGAGGTGCGCTGGCGCGGGGCCGGGGTCGGCGACATGGACTCCTCGCGCAGCGTGTAGCATGCCGCGGACGAGGACACCTTGCGCGGGGACGTCATGGGTCCGCCGTAGTGGCGGGCGCCGGACGAGGGGGCGCGCGGTCGCGAACGCCGGTACTCGCTGTGGGGGTGCCCGTGGTGGTAGTGCGAGGAAGAAGAGGAGTGCCGCCGGCCGCTGGTGGGGTGGGGGTGATGAGGAGCAGGCGGAGGGGGGTAGTACCCGGATGGCGAGGACATTATGAGTGGGTCGCTCAGGACTGCAGCCTGGGGCGCTCGCGGTTGCGGCATGTGAATCATGAGTCCTGACATATCCGGGCCTGCGCCGTACTCGTATGGCAGCTCTGCTTGCTGGTTGTGCATCGAGAGATTGAGCGACATGTTATTAATGTGCATGGAGCTGCCGTGGCTGCGGCTGCGACCACTGGTGTGCGGGCGGTGACCGCTGGTTTGGTGTGGTGAATCCCACCATCCAGGGCTTGCTACGACACGCCCGTTATCGGAAAGGTACGCTTGTCCCGCGTTCGGAGAGGATGGTGTATTCCAAATGTTGTTTTGGTTATCATTGCTTAGAATGCCTTCCATTGGCCACTCTGCCGAGCTTGTGCTTCGTAGTTTGGGCTGCGATTTGTGCGGACGGAGTGAGTTCCCGTTTGTGCTGAGAAGGTCAAGTGTCTGCTGGTAGAAGATATCGTCGTCCAGTGCCGGAGTTGCCATCGGGGTACTCAGGTTGATGTCATGTCCTTTGGTTGTTGCGGGCGGAGCCAGCACATCATCGCAAAATGGATCATCGAAATGGCCGCTTACGAAGTTCATTATCTCGTCCGAGTTCTGCTCGCCCGGTATCCGGCCAGTCAATGGCGGAGATAGGGGTAAGTTGCTTGGAATAGATGTATCTTCTAGCTTGATGTCGCCCAGGTCGCTGAAATCAAAGGCTTCTGGGAGATCGTAGCAGACATCGTCCTCCTTCTTCAATATGTCTCCCATTATTGCCGTGCTTACTTCCGTCTCAGGTCCTTGAGGCTTATGTGGCTTTGACCAGTGTGTTGCTCGGCGTAATGCGGAGCAGACCGAGTTTAATACGCGATTATGCTTACGTGGGCTTAGGGAAGTTTTGTTTGTGGGAGGTGAGCCTGGAGGTGCTGTAGCATTTCCCTTCGGCGAGTCGAGTGACAATCTGGAGATACCTTCCAAGCGAAGCAGTTCCGAATCCGAGATTGAACCACCTGACAAGATAGGGTCTGACACGAGAGGAGCAGCGAGCTCTAGTGGGACAGACCTGCTAGGTTCTGAAGAAGGTACCGATGAGAAATCCAGGCAAACAGATGAGGCGGATGTTTCGCTTTGGGACTGCCCAGATTGCGTGTCCTGATCGCTGGACGACGAATTGGGCAGACTCACATCGAGGCTTTCGAGGAGGAGAGATGGACTGGGCGGATCCCTTGGTAAGCCATTACTCCCTTCTGGAGCCGAGGGGTCAGAAGAATCAAAGGCAAGAAACTGCTCAAAGAAGTTGTTATCGCTTGCCGCCCCAAGCTCATCATTTTCAGGCCAATAGGGGACCTGGCTTTGGTCTTTGTCTGTCGGATAGTGCACTGCGGTGAAGGCCATAACGTTGAAAGGCAGGGAGCGCAGCTCCAAAACTGTGTGCTCGCACCAAAAAATTAGAGCTGTTATTATTTGGAGCTTTAAAAAAAACGTGGAAAGCTTTCTCAAGAAAGAGGTTTGATGGCACAACCGGTGCCCTTGTACTTCGTGATAGGTAAGTCAACAAAACATAAAAAGTCTGGCACAGCAACGACAGGTATGCAAATAATGTAAGCCACGGCAAGGCTGATGAGGCTATAAGGTGATCATCCCCAGCATCAGAAACAACGAGTGGAAAATAGGTGGATGGTATGAAGGAATGTGTTTGGAGCATGAAGCGATTCCAAGCATCCAGCAACCCATTCCATGGGGGAGGGTCCTTTAAAGATGAACAGCATCGTACTCAACTCCCAATTGCTTCATTAGACAAACGAGCCACCCCACTTGGGGGGGTTCCAATACACCATGATGTCCCATCGCGCAAGTAGAGCAACAAAGAAAAGCGCTCAAAGAAAGTAACCATAACCATAATTAACCGATGAATAGCTATAATGAAGCTCAAGTTCATCGAGAGGTATACTTCCGCGGGTGGGGCGGACACAAAGAGTCGTTGGAATGTAAGCTCATCTTATGGAGGGTTAAGGTACGTTACGCCAAAAGGAGCATCGTCAACCATCTAAAACCTCCCTCTTGGCTTGCTTCTCCACTAGCGCGGAGAAGGCCGACAGTCACATTAGAGAGCACCTCATAAGCGCGTAATAGATCGATAAGGGATCGTATATATACGAGAAATGCGGCTCTAATCTTAGACATTCGAGATGCCGATGATAAGCCCAATTCAGGTACCGTACTCAATGTATTAGCGCTCATTAATCCATATGCTACTGATTTCTGTAATATGGCTGTGTTTACCTACCCGTTCAAATTTGCTATGCAATCAATTAGAATCTGCAAAGCTATACATCTCTGCGGTCTTTGTCTTCCTATTCTTCTATTCATGGGTAATTTGAGCGAGAAGATATTCTTTTAGCACAAAGCCGACACATGGTCGAGGGACAAGTGGATTTCCGAAAACAATGCAAAATATGACATACAACAGTAGGGTTCAGCACAGACCACCCAAAGAATTAGCCCTCGGCAATGACTTTGAAAATAGTTAGACTCCATCTCAAAGAGAAATTTTATAATAGTTCCTGGTTTCCTGGCCATAACCAAAGCAAATGTATACTCAAATATAACCCATAGAAGTGGCCTCCTAGCAAGAGGATACTGGATCTAACCGCGCATACAACTATCATAAGATTTTCAATTCAAGGTACCCAATTACCTGGGATAGCTAAATTCTGGAGCTTCGCTTTTGATTCTTGGCATTGGCGCAGATGTCTTCTTAAGTCTCGTAGTTGCCACAACCGCATAACTTGCCAGTACTCTCGGCTCCACCACGTTGGCCACGTGCGAACATTGCGGGGATTGGCAATGGTGTTAAAGAAGTCGTACCTACTATACAAAGATGTCGCTATAAAGCTCTTTGTGCGGCCATCGTCAACACCAACAAGGATAGATACGCCACGAACTCCTCGTTCTCGCTTAAATCCCCTCTATCGTCGTCAATATTGCCACTCGTAGTCTCGCCAATGATTCTACCAGTCCTAGCATGTTATGGGAAGGTATACGTAACGGTGCTACCGCGGGTGATTTAGGTATGACAATATAACCGATAAATTTGATTAATTAATATCTACGATGAGGAGTTGGCTTCGTCTTACGAGAAACCTTTCTGTACGACCCTGCAAGTAGGTTATCTATTAAGCAAAGATAATTAATTAAATGAAATTATTTTACTTATATGATGCTGTTGGGTAGGTGCTGGGCCCTGGTCAAATACATATTGGCAGGCAATAGAAAGGCCATTATCGGAGTATAGTGCAACGAGTACAAAGAATATCGCTGCCTTCGACATCTGGGTTGTTTACACCAGATAAAGCAGTCATAATAGAGATCGCTAACTACAAGCTCTGCCTTTTGGGGTATGACTGTAGCTTGATCATCGTTTGCTTTGTCATAGCTCTGCTCTTAGTCTGTCTCTTTTGATAGAATCGATAGCTACACTATGCCTTGCAAAGAATAATCAGATTAGTTATCAGATCTAGCCCAATGGCATTATCGATGATATCAGTAAACAACAAAAGCTAAAGAAATTTGAGTACAGAGTAATATGTTGATTGGATCGGAGTGGCTTCCGACATATTCTCGTGATGAGGCATGGAAAGCATGACTTTCGATTTTCTTCAATTCTCTCGCTTAGTACGCTGCAATCGTGGATTAGGTATTCTTTATGAGAAGATACCAAGGGAGGTCGACAATCACAAAAATAAACATCACGATCTTCGAAAATTTGCTCACTATGATTTGTATCTCCGTGTATTTCCGTGCACCGACTCGAGCAATAACTTCTTTCTTATTTGCTATACTAATATCAGTAATTATGTGCCGTTGACACCTATATTTTACACCAAAAATTATCACTTTCTATAGCCCATTAAAATTCACAATGGGACGGTAAAAATATTTTGTCTTATACAGACTTGAAGTAAATCACTATACAACTCATCGATAGCTGGAAGAGCCTCAAAGTATTGTATATTCTAGGAAATGCTACCAGGGTATCGAAGGTATTGGTGGATGGATGTAGAAAGTTAGACGTACTGTTTCGTACAAAATACTGGGGAAAGTACATTAACCCCTTAACTTTTTCTTTTCTTGTTCAAACTTATCCCTACCAATGGGTTTCAGAATTCTTTAAGAATATAAAAGACCGTCAGATTAGTTGGTTTAATTATAGTATATTAGTTTAAGTAAGATTAGTTTCTACTATTCGCTTGAAATATTTAATCATTTGTTGAAAGTGCTGATTTTTGGTGTAAAATGGAGAGTGCACATCGATTTTTGGTAGTGCATTGTAACTAATCTATGCATATTTCGGGATTATTCTTAAATTGTAGTATATTCAGATAGTAGGTGGACGTATGTAAACTAAACCTGGTGCTTACCCGGATTAGAGCGGGGCGGATTAAGTTTGAGCCTTATTTAGCTCCCGTGCCTATCCTTGCGGTTTCGGTTCTAGCCGGGATAACGTTAAGGTTAAGCTTATGTAGAACCGGAGTCCCAAGGTTGGAAAGTTGGGACTCGCCAACTTTGGGTCCCGCACTCGTCCCGCATACCTACAAATCACACTACAAGTCTACAACGAGTCTACAACGAGTCTATAACGTACATGAAGGCCACCTCATGGCCCACCTGGAATAGTATCAAATTAAAACTACGCGTCTTATTAACAATTACGCGCTGTTACTGAGCACTCATACTGACTATCTAACCTAATACCCTTCCATTATATCTTGTCTCTCTGGGCATTCGGACATCAAGATCCACATGGTTGGTGTCGCTGGAAAGTCGCAGGCTTGTAACACCTGCAGACTAAAGCGGTTGAAGGTAAGCAATCCAAGGCGCATGACATAATCGAAACCCAGTGTCGATCAGGGTTATATCGATATTCCAGGGTTGAGTTTTCAATCTATACCATTCTGCGAAAAAGGAAATTTCCCTTTGTTGTTTTGTCAGCATTCACCACCTACTGAAAAAAGACCTTGCTGACGAGATGATTTGATAGTGTGATATGACCCGACCCTTTTGCTTGAAATGCATCAAATCAAAACGACAATGCACTGGCTATGGTCGGGATCTCATCTTTGTTAATCGGACTCCCTCATGTCCCTCGACCACTGCGATGTCGGTGCTGTCCGAGCTCAGAGCACAAGAGGCGCCAAAAAGATCCCTGCCTAATCCAAAAGCAGAAGCCACCCTGCATCAACTCTTTTCTGAATCGTCGCACAGCTGCCATGAGTTTCGACTGTACGCCGTCGAGCTGCTGGAAGCTACCTATCTTCCGAAAGGGTCTGCCTCTGGTGAGGGAAGCTTTTCGTGGGTATATCATATAACCGATCTCAACGAACCTAGCAGATCCCTTGACACTGCCCTCTTCGCATTTTGCCTTGCTCAGCTCCATGTTACCGGTAAGGGTGGATCCACATTATACCAATGTCTTGACCAATATAATACGGCCTTGCAGCACCTCTACTCCGACTTGGCCGACTCTGAAATGAGGTTTCGAGAAGAGACCTTGGCTGCTATAGTGGTGCTGTCGACATGTGAAGTACGTACTAAGAATCTCTTGAAGTACCCCAACTAGACTTTCCTTTGACCTCAGATTCTACTTACTACATAGATCTCCCTATCCTTCTTAGCTACAACACTGCTAACAAAGACTACAGCTCTTTGTATGCCCGGCAGAAAATGGTTGGAGTGTCCATGCACGTGGTATCGCAGAGATCCTTCGGCTGCGCGACCCAGGAACGAAGAGGACCCCGGCATGGCGGCATCTCTTCTCGCGTATGAGGATTGTCTGCGTAAGTATACCTAATAAGGGGTGGTTTAGTTCTCTTCTAACCCGCTAGCAGACCCTCGAAGCCCTGACGAAGAGACAAGCGCAAATCCTTGAGAACGATATATGGCGACAAATCGTAACGGAGTCCGGTTTAACCGTGGCTCTTGACGAGGTGTACAGAATGGTCGCTGACATTCCCGCCTACCTCGAGCGAGCGGCTGCCCTCCCTTCGATTAGTGACCATGCAATTCTCCTAAAGGAAGCGGCGGCAGTTACACAGTCCATATTGAATATGGTGGACTCTGTAGAATCCTGGCATGATGAATTCTGGAAAGCTTCGTCAACTCCTCGGTCCTGGTCTGTACCGAGCCGCGCAACAAATCCGACCGATGTCGATCCCTCGAACAAGATCTTCCCATTTTGCTTTGAGTTCGAGTCTCTCGCTGTCGCAGTCACTGTCGTCATGTGCTGGTCGGTCTGTGCTCAGCTCTATAGCACTGTTATCCAGATACATAACCTTGTTCAAGCAAGGCTAGGTCGACATATTGACCTGAAGACTATCCTCGATCAGGTTAATACCGCCGCGGTGGATCCAGCTAGCCCGCCAGAGTCTTCGAGCCAGAACGGTCTTATGCCTAGCACCAAAATCTATCGTTCAATACAGGATATTCAGAATGAGGGGGCAAGGATGGCACGATATGTGTGTCAGTCTATGGAGTACTTCCATCGGATAGAAATGGGAACATACGGTGGTCACGCAACGACCTATCCATCTTGGAGCGCTCGCCAGTATTTCCGATTGCACCCAGGACATGAACGAGAATGGCTATGGATACAAAATATGCATATGATGGAGGGACCAAATACACGCTGGGGGCTGTCGTTAATGACATTCGCAGATATTACCGAGCCATTAGGCGGCTGGTCAAGATAAAAAAAGGGGGTTGAGTGCAATGTAGTCCAGCTTTTACTTTGTATAAAAATTGTAACTTGTCGAACTAGCGCCAATATACCCCTGAGAGATATGAAGCAACGAAGAGCGAAGGGATATTCGTGGATATACGTACCTAGTGTAGGATGTTAGCATGAAGATTGAATACAATTAATGTGCACTATTAAGCGACCTCAACATCAAACGGAAGATGATACGAAGTAATTGAATCTAGTTCATAGTATATAGGGAAGTAGCCAGAGTTCCTTGAAACAGAGGGCAGAAAAATATACTTCTAAGTTACTATCGTAATAGAATCCAAGTAGCTGTTCTTTCTGATATATGATGCAGTCACTGGTTCAAATAGTTTCCACTAGTTGGAGTTCTTAATAGAATAAGGAAGTTACTTCACTATCCTTTGCCTATTTCTTATTACTGTACCTTCCATGCCAAGGCACTTGTATGTGGAGATGGTAGCATTCACCTCTCGAGTTGACATTGTTCTCACATTTTGATGGTGTAGCGGTGAGAAAACGATTCTTCCGTATCCGTACAACTGCATGTAGTTACGCTAACAAGTGGGTAGCATATTAGGCTGCGGAACGTATTACAGATATTGCTTATAGAATTAAGATAATTAAATTTACACGGTTAATAAACTATGTGGTGCAAGATATTGGAGTGAGTGGTCTATCTATCCTCAAGTACCGTCGTAGGGAGGCGTGTATATATAAATCGGTATTCATTCTCATGGACAAAATAACTTCTTAGACCAGTGAAAGGAGTTACTAGTCTCATATAAGGTCGTCAACTTTAACTTCACAGTGCTGTGGCCTATAATATGATGGTAAAGAGGTAGGTATACGGAATCTCACAGCAAAACCTAAAAACCTTAAAACGGAAGAAAAGGAAAAACGGAAGGCCAGAAAGAGAGAAGAAAGGGGGGAAATAGAAGACAAAATAAAGGAAGAATCGTCTGCCTTATATAATAGAATCATGCATGAAAGTCTTTGCGGGATTTAGAGTTTGGCAGCATCACCTACCTTTCTAAGTGCCCCATGTCATACCGCACCTCAAGATGTTAGGGTTACACTTTGCATCTCGTACATAATCCCGGTCTAATCTCTGGTTCATGATATAATACTAATTTATATACTTATAAATGAGATTATTTCAATATATATACATTAAGCGACAAAGCTAAATATGAATATCAACTAAAGAAATACTCAACTGGTGAGCCTTTTGTAGCAAAAGGGACTCTGCTTGTCAAAGTCTTAGGTATACGATCACAAGTGAGACATCAACACCGCATATTATAGACGGTGTGATAGGTCAATTTAAGACGTCTGCTAATCAGCCATCTAATAATCCCCTTTTTGTATGTCTTAGTTTATTTATAGCTAAGCCCTCCGGCAAAGTGGGCTTGGGTAGCCCTTATGCAACACTCATCTGCCGCTGGCTCTGCCTCCCCGACCATGGAACCCGGTCCGGTACTTGTTCTGGAAGAGGATCATTAAAGACCGTAGCGTCTGTTGACGCGGCATGAAAGATACCCTGTACAACTTCGCTTCTGCAGGTGACGGCTCTGCAAGGTTGTGGGTTACATATTGGGATGTATCACAGGAACGGTACTTGGAGTAGAGACATGAGGAGCCGCAGTGTGTTTTCAGGTTTCATGTTACGTGAGAACTATTCACTAATCAGAATATCTCCATGAAAGACTATATAACGTTTAAGATTCGGGCACAGTTGTCGGCTGATGGTGGCTGCTTATGGCGGGATGACATCTCGAACAAAGCTTCTATAGTAATAAGCGTCAGATAGCACTCAATCTCATCGTAATAATATAATATATCTTATTCTTAGACATGTAAGCTTAACTATCCTCACTTCATTTCATCCACGTATGTTACTGTAAGTTACGTAGTTATACTAACCTGGTAGTACAACACCATACCCAAATGATTGGGTAACACCGATTATACCTTCGCGAAGCTAATTTGCTATATAAGACTCTTGTTAAGAGAATATAGAATTTTATATTTAACTACCTAACCTGGGTACATTTTAAATCATTTAGTTTTCTTCAGTTTTTCAAAGGGTTGAAAATCGCCTTTCCATTTGTCATCATTATTTTGTCATCACCTTTTTTGATTCGGCCTTCGCAACTTCGCGATGCGTCCAGGTGTTTTTGCTTTAGTCACCACACAATGATATTGTAAGACTCGCCCGCAACCATTTTAGTTGACTGTTTCCTATTTGCGTAGCATTATGCGCGGTAAGAAACGATATTCTAGTTGTCTCGAGAATGAAAGTATTGGCTATTTTGCAATAAGCTTGGATGACCCGCCAATGCATGATTTGGTAAGCGGTTTAAAATTTTTTTTTTCTTTATTTTTTCTTGTTTTTCAACAGGATTCTCTGAGTTTGCCTTTGTCATTCCACAATTGCCCAATTTTTTCTTACTATGGGTATAATGGAAACGCTTCACGGAGGAACTAACTAAATTTTAATAAGCTGGGAGCTTCAGGATCGTTCGACGCTTAGGACGGAACCCACTTAGGAGTAATGTCGACGAAAGATGCTACCGAAAGCGGTATAATAGCCTAAAGTAAGCTGCGCAAGTATGCATTAGGTAAACAGAATAGGGGAGCCAGCCACGCTAGGTTATGAATAATATAATAGGCCTTGGCATGGCGAGAACAAAGCACGACAAAGCACGACAAAGCACGATAAAGCACGATAAAGCACGATAAAGCGCGAATTGACTAATCATCGTGGCCAATTGTGAGTCAAGCAGAAGAGATGGTTCGTTGACAAGCGAAGGAATCATATGACGCGCGGGCAATGCATCTTCAAGAACCTGTTACGCTTTCAAAACATCAATCTAAGCGGAGTTGAATTCTATGGAATTGTATGGATTACCTACCTACCTACCTGGGTAGTATCTTTTAACGAGTTGGAATCCATTTCCGTATAGCTGCGTTGAGGTGCCGAATTATTCTAGTCGCTCTCAACCGATTGGCCAATTGGATACGACAATCTTAAGAGGTAACGTACGGGGAGGCGTGTAAAGCTGGGTAAATAATTAGGCCGACCGTTATATTGTTTTATAATCTAATGCAGCTAATGCAGTGGAATATTTCATCTTGTATTACTTAGGTACTTAGTGCATGTAAATGCCAATGTTGGTTTATGCGCCACAAGGCACGTAATAATCTACATACCTAAGCTTTCATCTGAATTGAAGTGCAGCATCTGAACTTTCAATTGCCAAGGTGCTATTATTTTAAAAATCTGACAGCGTCGTAGGACACGCAGGGGTGCCACATGAAGTGAGAAAAAGTAAATAAACTGTCGGCAAAACGTTATAACCGTGGCGTAGCGATTACGGTTTATAGGCCCTGTTATGCCGTGTTGTGGCAAATTCCCAGGCTGTTGGTTCTAGGTCTATATTATGTTAGGTAGTTAATCTACCCCGATAACATTAGGTACTTATTTCGGGTGGGTAAATATATTTTTAAAAGTTATCCTATTAATTGAGTTACATTAAATAAAGCATGAAGCACGGAATACGTGCTTAACCTATTTATCTATAGCTATTAAAAGGCTGAGTAAAATGAAGTGTGCATTGAAATTGTATAAATTGAGGTTAGATTTCCCGATCGTCTAGGTATGGATCGCAACCTTATTTTACACGTTTGCATGTAGGTACTGGTAGATTCCGTAAAAGACCCATGCATTTTGATCCACCAGTCTTCCTGAATCCTGCAGCCCATCTGCAGGATCCATGTTTTCCGTTTCCCTTTTCAGTCTACCCCACTCACCGATGCGGCTCTTGCATGCGCCAAGCTTTCCCAACGAAAGATGGTACCGTTTTAGGCTTAGACGCGATATCTGCGCTAACATGCGCCAAGCTCCCTCTTCGACGAAAGATGGTGCCGAATTAGGCCTAGGGTGTCATCCGAATAGTTGCAATTTCTAATCAGGTACAGCTTATAAAAACAAGAGAAAGGCTTCATGCTTGGAATCCCACACTCTGTCGACAATTTACTTCTCGATTCCTTCCCTTTACCTTCGCTTGTGAAATCGCTTTCCCAAGATGAAGTCGAACGCGGATATTGAGTCTCAGGCCCCGACTGTCCTAGACGACTCGTCCGATCGTAAGTCGGAGAAGTCTGGGAACGGCCTACCCGAAAATGGATACTCATCGGAACCTACCTCAGAACGAGCCGAAGGCACAACTCCTCCAGGCCCCGATCCTAACGATTTCCCGGATGGTGGCTTCCAAGCTTGGTTCTGCATTGCTGGTGGATTCTGTACTGTTTTCTCGAGTTTTGGTTGGGTGAATTGTAAGGTTGCGCTGCGAGTGGAGACATACGATATCGTGCTGATAAAAGATTATAGGCATTGGTGTCTTCCAAGATTACTATCAAGCCAACCAGCTCGCTGCCTACACATCTAGCGATGTAGCATGGATTCCGGCAGCAGAGTCATTCATGTTATTCTTTTTGGTAAGACTTCGGTTAAGCACCCTCGTCATTAGTTCTCTTTTAGCTAATCATCTCATAGGGTCTGGTTTCCGGCAAAATTGCTGACAGCTATGGTCCAAGATGGCCTATTCTCTTCGGTTCCGTTCTACACGTGTTGGGAATGATGATGATCTCGATCTGCAAGGAATATTACCAGTTCTTCCTCGCCCAGGCCATATGTAGTGGAATTGGAACCAGTTTCCTATTTTATCCTAGTAAGTAACACCCATGGAACCCTTAATAGGAACCTTGTAGCAGTTACCTAACCATTTTTCAGCTATCGCTGCCGCTGGAACCTGGTTCAAGAGACATCGGGCCCTAGCGTTCGGTATTATGGTGTCAGGGTCAAGTCTTGGTGGTGTTGTGCTTCCAATTATGGTCCAGCACTTGATCGTCGAAGTCGGTTTCGGATGGGCAATGCGTATTGTTGCCTTCCTCATTCTCGGACTTCTCATCTTCGGCAACATCGCGGTCAAGTCTCGTCTGCCCCCTGCTCGAAAGCCCTTTACCATTAAGGAGTATTTCATTCCTTTTACCGAGATTCCATACCTCCTTCTTGCCATTGGTTCGTTCTTTGTTTACTTCGGTGCCTTCTTGCCTTTCAACTTCATTATCGTTGAGGCGAAAGAGACGGGCATGTCTGCCGACCTCGCGAATTATCTTGTTCCGATAATCAACGCGGCAAGTATTTTCGGAAGAATTTTCCCCGCTCACCTTGGCGATGTATACGGAGTTTTCAACGTCTGTATCATCTTCACTACTTTCTGTGGAGTTGTCACACTTGCGCTCTGGCTCCCAGCGGCTTCAGTTGCTCCCATTATTGTCTATGCGGTCTTGTACGGATTTGGTTCCGGTTTGACGCTAGCAATCATTCCCGCGCTGGTAGCTTCGATCTCTGATATCCAGAAGTTGGGCTTCCGAGTGGGTACATTATACGCTTTCTCCTCATTTGGCGCCCTCTTCGGCAGCCCTATTGCTGGTGCCATTGTGACTGCCCAGAATGGCAGCTATTCTGGTCTTAAGATTTTTTGTGGTGTTTCATTGCTTGTTGTAAGTATTTCCCGTGGAAATTTCCTCTCAATTATATCAGTTGTTAACATTCTTAGGGTGCGGCCGCCATTATTGCTTCGCGTGTCATACTAGTTGGCCCTGGACTGCTGGTCAAGAAATAAGCAGTATGTTCTTGACGAGGGGATGAGGAGGTAATAGGGTATGTTGATATGTGGCACGGCTATGTGGGGGATATATCGAATAATTCCGTCAAATGCGGGAATGTGGGGGAGAGCTTAAAGATACCCTACGTAGTATATTTTATCATAGTATTTTAGCATTTTGAAGTTGACAAAACACTGGGCTGGAGCATAATAGGCGTATGATACAGGGCCATGCATATAGAGCGGCATAATATTATTGTTCAAGTTGTTTAGAATCTAGTTTAGATGCTCTATTCAAGCCCACATATGGGTCTTACCTAATTTCCACTGCACTCACTACCTTGATGGCTTTAAGAGCATTTAACTCGCTACCAGAAAATGCCTTTTTTTTTTTTTTTTTGACAAGATTAAAATTCGGAAAAATTCCGCATTGCACGAATTTCGTTTAGGTGGTGGGTGAACTTAATGTGCATGGGCGTCTAGCCAATTAGGACCTGCATCAGGTGCTTGATGTGGCAAGTGGTCTAGAACTTTCGAGTTTATCTCATAAAGATAGCAAATAGTTAGCGCCAGATTTCACGTTACTATAACCAGATCAAGATAACTATCTCTGAGGTAGGTATGTATTCAAAGTTGATTTATCACCTGGAATGCGGTTTCAAGGAGTATGATAGATTATAAATACCTAGGTACCTAGAAGGTACCTAAGTAATTTGATAATATGGCCGATTTACCCCTTGCCACTGTTTTAAAGTAGTGGAATAATTATTCGGATGCAGGAGTCTAAATCCTACGCGTTTATCACTATTAGTTAAGTGCCTGCCGAGTAGTTCAAGTTGAGTTAGTTACCCTGCTCTAAAGACCGCATGTTATGCTAGGGTTAGAATGCATGTAATACTTTTAGTTTCTTTAAGGTCCTTGTCAAGTCCTAAAGTACCGTTCTTCAGGAAGCGAGTTTGGACAGGGTCGGCTCATAGGGCTTGTGGGGATCTACGCTGCAGTGTCAGCCGTAATATGGATCCATATGATAATCGTTGTAAGATTTTAAAACGGCCCATCAGATACTAAAGGCCCTCGCTTCAAATCCTGCCAATATACTTACGGATGTACTATGCATGCGCCATAGCTCGAAGAAATCCTGCCGAGCTCACCGAGACCGAATGCTAGATGAACTATCATCAGGTTAGACACAATTCATAATTCTAGACTTAAATTATCTAATCTTCTATCTCCGATATTGAGTATATCGTTCCTAAATGCCGATACAATCCCGGTAGATAATTGCCACCACACCTTAGGCCAATGAGAACTGATATACGTGGCAGAGCGGTTATACCCAAGTATTCTACCTATATAGTGGATTCTCGAAAGTTCTGGCTACGTAAGCTCGTTTTAGAACAGAGTAATACTTTACAACAAGTGCTTGATACTCTCCACTACACCCACGACAGATTCCCTGAACGGCCTATACTTCATGCCGAGAACTTCAATGCTCTTCGTGTTATCATATCCATTCACCCCTGTTGCTGGCCTCTCGCCAGGTTTCAAGGCCTCGCCAACTGGCATTCTATCCTTGTACTCGGGATATTCCTCGCCTATGATCTGAGCAGCTTCGGCGTTACAGTAGTTTCCTGCGGTAACTAAGAAGCGCTGCCCTGCCGCCTCCGGCTTCTCCAAAGCACGGACGTGAGCAACGGCCAGGTCTCGCACGTCCACGAAAAGATAGTTTACAGTGGGGGGGCATGGGGTAGTGGGGCTGCCTTTGAGTAGACTGACGAAGCGAGCATTGCTTGTGTTAATCGAGTCGAGTGAAGAGAGCGCGTGGATAACGGGCCCGTAGACCATGGGTGGGTTGATGGTGGTGAGAGAGAACCCAGGCTTCTCATCCTTCACGAAGTCCCAGGCTGCCTTCTCAGAATAGGTCTTGCTCGCTAAGTAAGCGAATGGGGCGCTCGAATAAGCTTGTTCCTCAGTAATTGGGTTCCAATCCACTTCGGTATAGACATGCGTCATCGGCTTGCCATAGTCGACCATGGCCGCGTATGAAGAGGTGATCACCACACGCTTCACCGTAGGGGCATGGGCTTTGACAGCCTTGAGGATGCCGGTTGTTCCATTGATAGCTGTGCTGAGAAGTTGTTGAATCTCATCACGTGTTTTGGCGTTGAAGTGGTATGGACTGGCGCAATGGACAACTGCATCCAACGGTGGGTCTGCTACCACGGCGGAATCAAAAGCTAATTGGTTCTACGTCAGTATACCGTCTATACCTAATACTCATTCGAGAAATTAACAAACCTCCAGGCTTTTCGATATCTTCAACAACGACGAAGTCAAGCTTATCTTTGCCGTATTGTTTGTGGGAGTCTAAAATCTGTTGACCCTTCTGCGCAGAGCGAACAGTAGTCAACACTGAGTAGCCATGCTCCAGCAAGCTCTCAAGAATGTGAGCGGCAATGAAGCCTGATCCACCAGTTAGAAGTACTCGAGTCATTTTGTTTTCTTTTGTTTCGCCAAGTCGATGTGTGTGTGCCTAGCAGGTTTCTCCTGGTCTGATGTTCTTGATATCTTAGGCTTTTTAAAATACTCCATGATGGAAGAGAGGACCTTCACATCAAACTCATCTGGGTACCGTCCCTCTGTGATTGGACGCATGGTGCGAATACGGCGCATAGGATGTCGTCTCAGGACGAGAGTGTCTTACGAAACCAAGACACTGATTCTGCGCCACTGACCGCAACTTAATGATAATGCAGGCTGTTTAGCGTAGGATCATGCCTGTCTTACAATGCAGAGTAGTATCCACAACCCCTGTAAATAACCGTGCTGCATTCGAATGATCCCTCCAGGGGGTCCACCGTAAAGTTATAAACGTGATTGAGGCTGATCTTGATCAAAGCCCGTCTCCAAAGCCCGCCAAGAATAGCATATTCGCCCCGCATCCATTCACTGCTAACTCAGGTTCACTGTCGGAGTTTGGCGCAATAAAAGGAAGAGAAAGGATTCTACCATCTAAATGAACAATTGGGCACGTATTTTTGCGACTCGCTAAGCTTTCTGATTTACTGCAAACAATCCAAAGGCCTCCGGCCCGCCCCGTAGTCTAGGTTTTAGGTACATTTAAGAGATAGAGACGTAAGCGCTAGGGAGCGCTTCCGAAGAATATACACTGCCAGGCATGTCATCAAGCTAACCGCGCAACTAGTAAACCTAGTAGATGTGTCAAGCTTTTGATTCCGCACTAGGGATACGGGAGTCGTGGGGGGGTTTGGCATGGTATACCCCTACTATCAACGGGCAAACGGGAAGGAGTCGTACAGGGCGTAGGACAGGGCCAGTCAATGTTCTCAAGGTTCAAACCAGATGCCGACTTGGCTCGTAAGGTCGTCTTGGCTTGTAAGTGGGCTGGTTTATCCGCGGTTCTTGACTGTCTCAACGCAAATGTCCATACTTTGAACTGATGCCTAAGGCCTAGAAGATGACAACAGGAGAGGCCGGGCAACTGTATCTAGTACTTGGATAGGACGTCGGAGTCGCAACACGCCGGCTTCCCATACAATAACCGAACCCGCTCGGCTCTATATCGGGACGGAAGAACCTGGGGGAAGGGGACAGGGAAGCACATGCCGGGTCTATCCAACCCTGCCTGTATAAGGGTCTTATATGGTAAGGGCCGAGATTTAAGCTTCTAAAAGGATGCGGCGCAGTATCACAAAACGGATAGTTGCGAAACATACAATGATCATCGATGTTATCCCGAGGCTTAGCTATCGGTGTTTGCTACTTAGGGCGTATTTCCGTAGGAATACAACGAAGTAAAGACTAGACATTATACTCGATATCAATCAAGGGCAGGGGCCATTTCTGCAACGACGGAATAGGCGCCAACAACGAAGCTAATGGATCCGGTATCTATGCAATGTTCTTCGTACGGTAGCGCCAACACCCGGAACATTTACTGGGCACCTTGCACTTCCGTTTGACCCAGTCCTTGTACAATGCAAGCTTAACATTCCACTATCCCGCGTTCTGGGATGTGATTACGAAGTTATACTAACGTATAGCTCTCGATGAGGTAAGTCTAATCGAATAGGCATAAGGCTAAGAAATGTGATCATGCACAGCTTGGTCATCAAAAACATGTGAATGTAAGGGTAACGCAGCCTGCTGAGATTCTACGATGTTATACATACGTGTAACGTAATCTCTATAAGCTCAAAGGACCAAAGGATCACATAAGCTTAGCACCTAGTTATATGCTTACCTTAGGTAGGCATAGGTATGTTTCATTTAATGAAACACTATTTACGTTGGGTAAGTGGTATGATAATACGATGGGGAATACCATGGTATATTATTATCTAATTAGAGCCTTAAAGATTTATCTGGTACTAAACCTAACGTATCTTGTATACGTGGTACTTATTGACAGTAGAAAATTCCCGATGTATACAACGAGTTGGAAATAATTAGCAACTAACCCACATCGCCCATGTTTCGTTTAAGCTTACTACTTCCTCCACTACAAGTGAGGCACCTTAGTAACCTATAATCCCTTTAGACCCCCAATGCCACGCGGACCTAATGTGTAGTGTGCACCTACCAGAGGTAATCTCTCCGAAGTGCCCACTGAAAATGTAAGATTCGCGACCCAGTGATATTCATCTATCAAGATCAACATAAGACTAGGGATGTAGTTTATACTCTTTCAGGAACATAGCTGCAGGGTTATCAAAACGGCCCTGACTGTAAAGGTTCCTGCATCTACTGGCTAAGATTCGGGAAGATGGGATATCTTGCTGCCGACTCTGACATTAAGTCTCATCCTGGCTCTACCACAATGGCTTGAAGGAAGGATGGGATCATGCATAGCCTTCTAGGCCTCGCGGTTGTACGCTCACCTTTCCTAGATTGTGTTATCTAACCCTGTCCGTGTGTCTGAGATGTGGGACTATCAGACTGTTGTCTGTATAGGTGCTCTTATCTTCAGCCTTGTAGGTGGAGGCGATATCGCAAGAAGGAAGGCACATAGACTCAAGTCGTGGTATGATTTGAATATAAAAGGGACAGGAAGACTCAGTATACTCTCAATATTCACTTCCAAACCATCCTCTTCACTCACCTTCAATAAAGAGTCCGCCCAACAGAAAGGACGAGCGGCACTGATAACTTCACTCCAGGCCTTACCTTGAATCACTGTCTTCATTCACTTCACACCACTTTGTCAATCACTTGTCAAACTATCTTTTAAACCGACAAAATGAGTCAACCAACTGGGCGTTATATCGAGCCTGTGGCCATCTGCGGTATGGCCATGCGTCTTCCAGGCGGCGTCAAGACTCCTGAAGACTATTGGGATGTATTGTACAATGGCAAGGACCAGAGGTCCCCAGTACCGATCTCCCGTTACAACATTAAGGGATTCAACAGCGATATGGGCAAGACGAACACCATCTACCAGCAACACGCCTATTTCCTGGAAGATGACCTGGCTGCCTTTGACGCTGGTCTATTCACAATGACCAGAAACGAACTGGAAAAGGCAGACCCGCAACAACGTCTTCTCCTTCTCGTTGTTCGTGAGTGCCTGGAGAGTGCGGGTGTAACTGATTATCGAGGAAGTCTTACGGGCTTCTTCGTTGGCACATTCTCTGAGGATTGGTTACAAACACAATCCAGAGAAGAACAGCACCCTACTGGATACGTTCTTACAGGTCATCTCGACCCGATGCTGGCTAATCGGGTTGCTTTCGAGTATGATCTTCGTGGCCCTGCGTAAGTTGATCCTTTACCATAAACGGATGAGTTAGCTGCTAATAATATTGTATAGTTTTGTCATCAAGACTGCGTGTTCCTCATCCATGATTGCGCTTCACAATGCAGTCCGAGCAGTCCAGAACCGCGACTGCAATGCCGCAATTGTGTCGGGATCTAACTTGAACATGGGTCCCACAACTACTGCTTCTATGACACAGGAAGGTATCATGTCTCCGGAGGGTTCGTGTAAGACCTTCGACGCACGTGCCGACGGATACGGACGTGGTGAGGCAGTGAACGCTATCTACATCAAGCCCCTTTCCGATGCTATCCGAGATGGCAATCCTATCAGGGCAATCATTCGCAACACTGGTGTCAACCAGGACGGTCAAAGTACTGGTCTGTTCGCTACCAGTATCGTGGCCCAGGAGGCTCTCATGAGGAAGGCATATGTCGATGCGGGTCTGGACCCTGCTGAGACTGCTATGGTTGAATGCCATGGAACTGGAACTCCAGTTGGAGATCCCGTCGAAGCAATCTCGGTTGGAAATGTCTTTGGTCAACCCAATGGTATCTACATTGGATCCGTTAAGCCTAACCTTGGCCACTCGGAAGCCTCAGCGGGTATCTCAAGTTTGATGAAGGCGGTCCTGGCTTTGGAGCACAAGACTATCCCTCCTAACATCAAGTTCGAGGTTCCCAACCCCAGAATTCCTTTCGAGGAGAAGAAGATCTCCATTCCTGTGAAGCCTATGCCTTGGCCTAAAGGAAAGGCATACAGGATCAGTGTCAACTCATTTGGTATTGGAGGTACCAATGCTCACGTTATCGTCGAATCTGCCGAGCAATATCTCAAGGATTTCACCAAGTCCCGTCTTGGCGCCGAGCTTGCAGTTGTCTCTGCAAACTCTCAAGATTCCTTGAAGACTGGAATCGAGAACCTCAAGCAATACGTTGCGAATAACACTGATCGTCTACCTGATATTGCATACACCCTTGCCAGGCGCAGGGAGCACTTCAAATGGAGGTCATTTGCGGTCCTTTCCGACCCTACCGCAGCAAGCTTCGCACCCCCAACCAACAAACCCGCCAAGAAACCTACTGTCGTTATGGTATTCAGCGGCCAAGGTGCGCAATGGCCGCAGATGGGTTACGATTTGATCAATTCGTATCCTGGATTCAAGGAAGATGTCATTGCCATGGATGACATCTTGCAGAGCCTGGGAGACCGCAAGCCTTCGTGGAGGGCTATCGAGGAGTTGAGCAAGCCCGCGGGCGAAAGCCAGTTGGGCCGTGCAGAGCTAGCCCAGCCTCTTTCCACAGTTGTTCAAATTGGTATCGTTAATGCTCTGAAACGCCTTGGCGTCCGGCCGCAGGCTGTTGTAGGTCACTCAAGTGGTGAAATCGCTGCCGCATACGCCGCAGAAGCCCTGACACTGCGCGAGGCTGTCACCGCAGCTTGGTACCGTGGTCACGTTGCGAAGAAGTCTACTACTCCCGGTGGTATGGCTGCCATTGGCTTGGGGGCTGAGGAGACACGCAAGTTCCTCCCTGAGCGAGTTGTTGTTGCTTGTGAAAACAGCCCTTCGAGCACGACCATCTCCGGCGATGTCGACCAATTACAAACCGCCTTGCTTAACATCAAGGATGCACTACCTGATGCTTTCGCTCGTGCCCTAAAGGTCGAAATGGCCTACCACTCTCACCACATGGTAGCCCTGTCAGACGCATACAAGTCGTGCTTGAATGATGAGTTTACCAACTTTGCTCAAGACCGGGAGACACTCGAAGTTCCTATGTTCTCCAGTTTGCGCGCGAAGAAGATCACCGAGGCGAAGGCATTCGGACCGCAATACTGGGTTGACAACTTGACCTCCCCAGTTCTTTTCAACTCCGCTGTCCAGATCATCACGGAGGAAGTCAAGAACCCTCTCTTCCTCGAAATCGGACCTCACTCTACCCTCCAGGGACCGATCCGTGAAATCTGCGCCAGCCGCAATTCCAAGTTCGAGTATGTCCCGACCATGCTGCGAGGCAAGAACTCTACGCACTCTTTCCTCTCTGCACTTGGTCAGCTATACCAGCAAGATGTCAGCGTTGATTTCGCATCTCTGTACCCGACTGGTCAGGTCGTTACCAGCCTTCCTAAGTACCCCTGGTCTCTCAAGGAAACCTACTGGTATGAGCCCAGAATCTCCAAGGAGTGGCGTCTCCGTCCGTATGGACACCACGAACTCCTTGGTCGCAAGGTTGCTGAGAGCACTACGCTTAACCCCTCTTGGAGGTTGGTGCTTGTTCCCGACCACGTGCCATGGATCACTGACCACAAGGTCCGCGAGGACACCGTTATTCCTTTTGCTGGCTACGTTGGCATCGCTGGCGAAGCTATTCGACAGTTCACTGGAATTGAGACAGGATATGGCATCAAGGATGCCCGAGTTACCACGGCCTTGGTTATCGGCGAGACGCCCAAGGAAATGTACACCTCTCTCCGACCGATCGCAGGGTCCGACTACTTCGAGTTCATTATTGCATCTCACAACGGCACAACCTGGATTACCCACTGTGAAGGTTTGGTAAAGGCCATTGACGGTGAGGCACCAGCAGCCGAGGAACCTGCTGAGCTTCCTCGAGCTGCGGATGCCACCAGATGGTTCGACACCTTTGCCAAGGTCGGCTTCAACTATGGCCCCAAGTTCCAGCTTTTGAACAACTTGTCTGCTGCCACAACTACTGACTCTGCAGCTGCATCGGTCACCACTAGTGATGAGATCATGAAGGGACCCTTCCTTTTCCACCCGACCACTATGGATGCTTGCTTGCAACTTTCCATCATTGCTGGGTCAAAGGGTCTCCCCCGCAACTACACCGAGCTCAAGGTGCCCACGCATATCGAGGAACTAGAGGTATACCGTGGAGCTCCATCAATGCGAGCTGTCGCTAAGAGCACAGCCGATGGCTCATCTATGGATGTAGACTGCGTGGCTGATGGTAAGGCTCTACTGCGCATCCGTGGTCTTCACTTCACACTTCTGCCCGACGAGGATGCTGGTCCTAAGCACCACACTGACGGTGCTTACCTCGAATGGCGTCCTGACTTCGACTTCCGTGATGAGGCTTCTACCCTTGTGAAGCCCCCGTCTGATGAAGCTGCCACCCGCCTCTTGGAGGAGTTCACTCTGCTCTCCATCTTGGATTCGGCTGAGCGAATCAAGGGCAAGACTGCCACCAACGGCCACTTCGAGAAGTACGGAAAGTGGATTGCGCTTAAGGCCGAGGCTGCTGCTAGCGGCAAGTCGCCAGTTCTTGGGGACATCTCCAACCTTCTTTCTCTATCTAAGAGCGAAAGGGCCAACCTTATTGCTGATGACTACGAGAAACTCATCAAGATCCCCTCCAGGGCTGCCTATGCTGTTGCGATCGGACAGATTCGTGAGAACATTGAAGGTCTCTACACTGGTTCCGTGGATGCTGCACAACTCCTAATGGAGAACGACATTCTATCCAACGTCTACACTGCCATCAACTTCGACTATGCTGGATACGTCAGCGCCTTGTCCAACTCCCGACCTGCTCTCCGAATCCTGGAGATCGGCGCCGGTGCAGGTGGTACTACGGAAACGATCCTGTCCCAGGTTGTTGAGGAAGGCAAGCTGCCTCCTTACTCCGTCTACACATACAGTGACGTTTCGCCTGGATTCTTCCCCCAGGCCCGCGAGCGCTTCGCCAATGCTCCTAACCTAGAGTACAAGGTCTTCGATGTTAGCAAGGACCCCATCGCACAAGGCCTCGAGGCTCACTCATATGACCTTATCCTGGCGCCTTATGTCGTCCACGCCACTCCTGTCCTCAAGGAGACTCTGAAGAACCTGAACACAGTGCTGAAGCCGGATGGCCGTCTTCTGCTCTCTGAGCCTGCCACCATTGGAAGCTCGCCCAACTTCATCTTCGGTACCTTCTCCTCCTGGTGGTCTGGTGAGGCCGATGGTCGTGAGTGGGAGCCCTTCGTTTCCAACGCTCGTTGGGACGAGGACCTCAAGGCTGCTGGATTCACTGGTGCAGACAATGTTGTATATGATGCACCTCTGCCATTCCGATACTGGTCTACTATTATCACTCAGCCCAAGGTTACTTCGGCCGAGAAGAACGCTCCTGTTGTCCTAGTCACTGAGAACAGCGCAAGCAAGTTGACTGCTGAGCTAGCCGACGGACTGTCCAAGTACGGCATTGATGTTATCAAGAAGGGCCTATCGGAGGATGTTGCTGATGAGCACAATGTTATCTTCGCTCTTGACCTAGAGAGGCCATTCTTCGAGGATATCTCCTCTGAGAACTGGACCGTCTTCAAGAACCTCCTCAAGAAGACTGAATCCATCTCGGGACGCAAATTGCTCTGGCTCCTCCCTCCTGTCCAGAAGAACGCCAAGAACCCCAAGGCCGGTCTATCCATTGGTCTTCTGCGATCCATCCGCTCTGAGCTTGACCTCTCCCTCAGCACTTTGGAAGTCGACCCGGCTGAGTCCGACCTCGCCAGCTACGTCGCCAATGTCTTCAACAAGGTTGTTGATGAGGACCTGTCTCAGTCACTTAACCCTGACAGGGAGTTCTTGGTTGAGAACGGCACTATCAACGTTGGCCGATACCTACCCTTCTCCATCACCTCTGAAGTGGCTAGCAAGGCCAAGAATGTAAGTTTTCAACACTCTCGACTATGGAATCATGAACTAATAATCAAACAGGGCGCTGCTGGCGAGTTGAGCTTCGACCCCGAAGCTTCTTACATTATCACTGGTGGTCTCGGTGGTCTTGGAAAGGCCATTTCCTCTTGGATGGCTGAGCGGGGTGCTCGCTACATCACTGCGATTTCCAGGTCCGCTGGCAAATCCGCAGAGGATAAGGCATTCATCGCTGAACTCAAGAGCATGGGAACTGTCCTTACTCCCGTTGCTGGTCCCATCCAGGACTTCGAACTTGTCAAGTCTGCTGTTGCCCAATCGCCCAAGCCCGTCAAGGGTGTTATCCACTTGGCTATGGTGCTTCGCGATGCCCTTTTCCCTGAAATGACCCACCAGGAGTGGACTGAAGGTCTCTCACCTAAGGTCGACGGTGCCTGGAACCTGCACAATGCTCTTAAGGATGCATCGCTAGACTTCTTCGTTGTCACCAGTTCCATTGTCGCAACCATCAACGTTCCTGGTCAGGCTAACTACAACGCCGCCAACACCTTCTTGGAAGCGTTCTGCCAGTACCGAAACGGACAAGGCCTTGCTGCATCTGCTATCGCTGTCAGCCCTATCGATGACATTGGTGTCGTTGTCGGCAACGACAAGGCCCGCCGCAACCTCCGCTCCAACGGTCTCCAGTTCCTTACTGAGCGCGAAGTCCTCGAGTACATCCACCTCGGCATCCTGCACCGCGGAACCTCCCCCATTATTATGGGTCTGCACTCCGACACTCACCTGGAAGACGCCAGCAACCACGTGGCCTGGAAGAAGGACCGCCGCATGGGTCTCTACCACAACATTCCTAAGGAGGAGAACGCCGACGCCGGCTCCGGCGAAGGCGATGGTCTCCGCGAGTTCATGGCTAACGTCACCGCCAACCCCAGCGAGCTCGACAAGCCCGAGAGTGCCGAGTTCCTCGCGATGGAGATCGGAAAGCGCGTCTACTCATTCATGCTTAAGCCCATCGAAGAAGTGGACCTCTCCGTCAGCCTGGTGGATGTCGGACTTGACTCGCTCATGGCTGTCGAACTCCGACGGCTTTGGACCCAGATGTTCGGCACCACGATTAGCGTGCTGGAGATCATGTCCCTGGGCGCACTGGAGAATTTCGGAAAGCTTGCCGCCCAGGGCCTCAAGCAGCGATTATTGGAAGGTTAAGAAGAGCGAGTGGAGAACCTTATGGGGGCGTCAGGGGTACCTCAAGTTATTAGAGATTTGTGATTATTTATGAAAGCGTTGTACTAGATAAAAGATGTTAGATGTTATGAGTTTTGTTTTTTCATACATAGTTATTTAGGGTATTTGGATGTATCAATATTACAAAGTTCAAAAAAATCCTTGCTTTATTTCGTTTGTGACACTTGACCCTTTAACCTTTGCAATATCTTGATGCTGAACATTAAGGAGAAGAGCAGTGTTCATTGACTTTCGACTTAGTCGCTACTTGTTCCCCAGAAGTAGAGTTTCCCAGAACCGACATAAAGGTTTAAATGTTACTATAAATGTTACCAAAATCTACGAATTATTACAAGCATTCGCTATTATAGGAGCTACTATACACGGATACGCACGACTACCTAACTGCTCCATAATGGTTAAAACCCCTGGTCGGAACGGATGTGTTGTACCCGGTGCACTGCGCCGCCAACTTACACAAAACTTTAGCTAAGATGAAATTACAACCTGATCCAAGAATATTAAACACCTGAATTAAGCACTACGTGTTGTCCTGGTTCGTAATTGAAATGAACTGAGTAAAATTTGCATTTTATTAATTTTGAAATCGGTCGTGAGGTCTTTGCCCAAGTCATTGGACATCGGCCTTAAGTCGAGCACCATAGCTCTCTTAATCGACATTTGTATGTAAATCGCAAACACTATCATAACAAGGTACCTTTATATACAGGTAAACCCACATCATATGTAGATACATGACAGACTCCTAGCCCGTCCTTCGACCAACCTCATCTACAATTAAATCATAGAGGAATTCGTGTAGTTTAGGTTAAGTAGTTGAATAAACCCATGTAGCCTTTGAATAGCTTGAATCCAGATGCCCCCCAAACGCCAGATTGAATGCTATTTGACGCTCCCATATGGCCCATTCCAACCTACCCAGAAACTGATGGTCCCCAATGTAATATGCAATGCTATCTTGTTGCCGTAACTCAACCACCAACGCCAGCCTCCAGCCTCGGGGTATATGCGATAAGACCAAAGAAAACCCATGAAATAAAGCAAACGTGTAGAATAACCCGAAATCATGCTACCGTAGAGCTCGTCGGAGTCGTCGTTGATGCCGGGTCTATCGGAGCATCCCTTTGTTGCGTTTCCTTCGGCTTTGGTCTCCTCCGCATTCTTGGTGCGCTCTTCCTCATGTTCTTGCACCGCATAGCCGTCTCCAGCGACGTTCTATATTTGAGGTGCCCGAGCTTCCTTATGCCTTCTGGCCCCCTAGCATCCCTTAAGCCTAGGATTTCACTAGGCGTCTCCTCCTCGGGCTGCGTGCAAATCGCCTCGTCAACCTCTAGAATCGTGGTGGTATCGCATGGCAGCGGCCGACCGCTACGTTTGGAAGGGCCGGCGGAAGGCACGGGGTCGATGGAAGAGGGTATTCGAGATGCTGGAACCAGAGAACCTGGTCTCGTTATGCGTATATTGCATTGTTCTTCGTTGTCGATCATCTTCGCCATTAAATCGTACCTACGTAGGGTGGGAAACCGCTTGTTAAGACTCATTTCAGGCTGATTCCGTATTCCTTCGGCAACGATACTGGGGGTTAAGGCCCCATCCATAGTTGGATCGCTAGGTTGATCGGGTATTCTGTCCAAGTTCTGGGGCGGTAATAAATGTGTTACATACTGGTCGCTCGGGCGTTGAGAGGTGGTTTGGTGACCAGAACTGGACTCGTTCGAGAACCCGTTCGAAAACTCGGGTATATAAGGCGGCGTTTTCATGTCTATTTCAATTGGCTCTGAATTGGTCGGATTTACTGGTAAGTTGGAATTGGCCTCGTAGCCTTGTGACTCGATCGCCGATGCCATTAATGACTCTCGCACGAATGTCTGTTCGCTCATCCTTCGAACAAGACAATCCATGCGCTCTCCTTCTGAGCGAGTTGGACTCTGAGCCGACAGCGATATTGTAGGTGAGGAAGGCTGGTACGGTACGTCCGGTATGTTTTCCGGAGACGGAGCCGGATCGTCGTCATCTAGAGAGATGTCGGAACCCATCTTCTGGTTGGAAGCGAAAGATCCGGGCATGGTTCGACGAGCGAAACATCTGGGCAGCAAAAAGGGTGGATAGAGATGAACAAAAGTAGGACCCCCGATTTCCAGCGAAGAGGTCACTGGGATTTAGTAAGTGGTACCCAAGCACGATCTGCACGATTCGACGAAGCTTGATCTACCAAGAAGCCGGTTCGCGCGCTAGTGTAAGACCTAAAGCAAACGCCACGGCGTGCTCAGCTCGTGGCCGAATGCCTACCCGGGATCCTTCTTTTCCCTTTTTATCCGATGGAATGCACAAACCAAACATAGAGCAGAATATGAGGTAGCAACGCCTTGAATAGATATCTCAGTCGTTTATCAATGGAAGCAAGGCATATGTTCTTAGTCTGAGAAACTGGGTATGACGAACATGGCGTAGGTGGTGCCTAGAAAGAAAAGAAAAATTCATGCATAACCGACTTTTATTATACGTAGGTAGCAGCGGGACGGTGGCGAAGGGCGTTAACACAGCTTTGAGCCGGTAGGAAAACGAACCACACCCTTGGGACTTTAGGTACATGGATACTGTATAGTAGTATTCCGTTTGTACATGTGGTGCTGGCCTGGCTTTTGGCGATCTGCATGCTGTTTGATTGATGCGCGTACAACCCTTCCTCATACCAAATGACCTTACGAACCGCTCAACCGGGCCTAGTCCCCATGTCGCTGAGCATTAGCCTTACTTATTAAAAACGCACGGTTGGGACAGTTGACCGTAACCGAGCCTAGATCAGGACGGTACTATGTAGAAACCAGCAGTCCATCCCAGCTGCTAACTAGCCTGATCCCACTTGGTTAGTATAAACAGATCAGCCTAGCACACTTTAGGCAACTCGACATGCCTGCTGCAAAATGCAAAATGGAAGATGGATCCTTGGAACAGTGTGAGAAGACAAGGAGCGTCGGTAAACTTACCTATACGAGAGAAATGTGAAAGAACGTTGTATTCGGGTAATGGCATGCCTACAACCAAAGATCGCAAGATGGGCGAATCCATTGCACATACAACATAGCGGAGAGAATATTCAGTACTTTGGGAACGCTATTACGCTATTCGAGACACAACTCTGGGGACATAACAGTGGACCAATTATATTATGCCTAAACACCTGATGTGGCGCTTTTCCCGTCCTGCTGGAACCAAGGTGGGGGGAAACAGAGAAAAGGGGGGTGTGAAATGAGCGGAATGACATAAAATCCGAGATTTTGATTCAGGCTTCCGTCGGCGATAACTGTGTATGTATGTATGAAGCCTAGTAGTGTTTACGTTCACTTTGAACTCCGAATTTTTCGGATGTTTGTTTAGACATTATACTTAAAGTAGGATGTGTCAATCAGGAGGATTCCGCAGGACGGCCCATTATTAAGCATTTTCCTCTTATTTACGAACTTTCTTTTAAAGTAGCACATTACACCGTTGTTGTGAAAATGGAAGCCGCTGGAAAATCTTCTACAGTGCTATACCGAACGTCATACATGTGCTAAACGACAAATTTCCACCCCTTCATCTCAAGCCATTGAAAGAAGTAGGCTGATAGCCGAATTAATTAAAACATTTGAAGCGACATATGTACTTAGATATGACACAAACTTGAAAGAGAGATATGACTCTATGTCATAAGATGCCGCCTGCAGCTTGTGGTGGAGGTAATATAGTTTGTGATACTCACATTTTGACGGATTGAGCTCTCCGAGTTGATCCCGAGAAACAAATATCTGCATATGCATACATTGGGCATGTGCACTACCTAAGGTATGGAGGGTCGTGCAAAACGCGCCTAAATAAAACTTCAACGATTATCTTATGACCTGCCCTTTAGGTTATACCACCAGAAAACGATAAGATTGGGAACGGTCTCTTTGTTCACGTTGCGTAGCTCCTACGTTTCCAACCTGGACTAAAGACTAAAATAATGACGTTTCTAAGAACTCAAAAGTTGAGCTCCTAAACAAACAATTTCAGATAGGCACTTCGGGATGCAAAATACATATGATGGGACTTTCGCCTCCGTGTTGGACCCCCGTAACCTTTCAAACTGGCTTTAAGATTGACAAGTAATTGTGGAACATGGTTTCGATTGTTGAAGCCACGTGGATATATTTTGGAATGCGAATAAAAGCTACGATACTAGTTCGAGGTGAAGAACCGCTATCCCTTGGAAGAAAACAAACGTAATACGAGCTCCAAAGGTACACGAAGGAAACGCGGCATATTGGTAGAAAGGCCCACAAGATTCGAGGAAACAAATTTAAGCTGGGAATAGCTAGAATAAATGGGATACATCTTTTAATGCTTGCCCAGACATCGGTAACGGATATTCCCCACCAATTTGAGTTGAGTTACAATTTCTCCTCTCTCCAACATCACGGACCATCTCTCCCTTACACCAACATGCGTACAGGCGTGGGGATGATGTGTCACAGATACCCAATAACAACAAGGATACAACAACTTGACATACTCTGTCACATGACATCCCCACAATTAAGTACCATGATGTACATAGATATTTTACCAACCTAGAGACCCCGCTAGCTACTTAGACAATACAACATCAAGGATCTTTACATTGAACAATCATAACATACTCCGTAACCCCGACCGCTAACTTTACCCGCCGTACCCAATAAACGGCTGACACCAGAATAGTGGCCCGTTCCGGGGTTCTGGGTCATGGATGGCCAATGTAATAAGCTCCCTTCTACGTATCATCCGTTCTACTGCGTACCTGTCATTAACTTCAAATGCGCACGCAGCTACAGCGGGTAGGATTAAGCCAATTAAAGAGAGCTAACACGTTATGAGATACTGTAAGTACAGGAATGAACAACAAGGCCCGAAGACCAACTGTCAAGTGGATGATCACAACCAACACATAGACTATGAACAACGTTTGCTCCAGGGCCGTGGATGCCCACCTGTCAACCACTCAATGGGTAAACACATCGGATCCAGCACCATAGCTATGGAAGCCCATTCATACTGATAGGGCGTGGGCAGCTGTTTCAAATTACCTCATATGCCGGCGGCAGTGGCTGCAGCTTACCAGCTGCAGGGTCAAGCTCTCAGACTCGCCTACTAGAGCTTGACAAGCCCAGATACGATGTCTTGGCTATCTTCGATCGTATATGGCCCAAGCTCGTTTAGACGTTCGAGCCCTTGCGTTAATTGTTTGACAACTCGTCAAAATAGCCGATCGTCTCAAAGAGGTATCAAAGCAGTCCATCAATCGATCTTCTACTTCCATAGAAGGGGCGATTTTATTCTCTTCATTTACTATGTATGTATTCGCCCCTTATTCCCGACCGTGTGGTTCGGGACGAGCGCCTACAAATTACACAAATTAAGCAGGAGCCAATCCCTTCTTTACTCACGCATCTTGCATATCAATACATCCTTATGTTCTTCCAATGTTCTTTCGGTATTGCACTCGGTCAGCCTCAGTAGTAAGCAAGGAATTGTGTTCCGTTTCACTTTTTTTTTCGACGGAATGCCCGATATCTATTGCTCTATAAGTCTCCAGGAATGCAGTCAACCAATTGTTCATTTTCTCGCTCGTGCATTTGCTCAAGTATTTACGCTCGTACGGCGTATTAACTTAGGTAGGATCAAACCACTTTTGTAGTACGGTTTAGGTAAGGGTACCTATTGTAGGTAACCATCTTGAAGTCTATTGTTTTTAAGATCTATTTTCTATAGCCTAATTTAGGTGCAATAGTATACTATCGTTTGATGCAATCTAATACATACGCCAATAACCTCATTCCAATGAGTGAACCACGTAACTGGTAAAGAGTGCTGTACCTAATAAAAGTGATTTTGACGGGCTGTTGGACACAGATCTCGGGGTAAGTTGAAGATGATGAACACCGCCGCCAGTAGTCTCATCTACTAATTTTCAACTTCATCCTACCGTAGACTTTCTCTTTCAGAATCACCTGTCCCACCCATAGTCGAGCAATCCTTTGGAGAGGGCTGTTTTGTTCCGCTGTAATTACCGCTTTCCGTTATATTCTTCCCAGCGCTACTGGCACTGCTGTTTCTGCTCGCCTGATCTCGCAATTCATCCCCAGGCATGCCGATGTCGCCATTCGACTCCTGACAGCCATCCCGGGGCTCGTCATAGCCCGTATCTTTATTCGTGGTTGACTGTTTCCGCAACACTTCTTTCCTTTCCTCAGTTCCTCTATTCTCAGTTGACCTACACCAGTCGGTATTATCAGAATCATCTCTGTCCCCTCTGCTCTCTTCGTCAACTTGTCTCTTCTTTCGTCGTCCACAGATTTTAGAGCATAGAGGACTGATCCCTAAACAAGTGGTGTTGATTGGGCTATCGCCGGTATATATGAACATATCATATGCGATAGCTCCGCTTATGGTAGCAATAAAAGGCACAATAATTGGAATCTGAACCAATTTTAGCCAAGCCGTACGAATTCCAAACTAAATCCAAACATGTACTCACCCAAGAATAGCTATCAAATGCTGACCATGCACCCTCATAGCCGAGGATGGTCAGCCAGATTCTCCCCGTAAAGTCGCGAGCTGGATTAATTGGCGATCTGCACACTAGATAGTCAGCTAAAGCGACATTTCATACCTAAAGGCTGCTTACCCAGTCTCCCATCCAAAACTACTTATCATCACTATATTTAGGAGAAATAGGGCCAACACAAACCAGCCGCCTCCTTTCTATGAATGAAGTTAGCTGGGACTAAGCATCAACACCAAGACATGACAAGGCGTGCTCTTACCAAGTCAGCCCCATTCTCATCTCTCATCGCAAATATACAGAACATAACGACAAAGTTGGCGATAAACTCAGAGAAGAATTGGCTCGCTTTGGGCACAAATGTTGCGGGAAAGGTGCAAAATATGTTGGCACTTGATTTCTCATTCGGAGGAAGGGTACGGATTCCTCTTCCCTCATAGTTGTTGTCAACAAAAACGACGTCGTAATTGCCAACTAGCAATTACGCCTTATATACACTACGTGACAGTTGTCGAATGCAGATATGTAGTTCGCATATACCACACCCGCAGCACAAAACATTCCAAGCAGTTGAGCAACAGCGTACGTGGGAAAACGCCTCAAGGGTAGCCTTCGAAAAAGACAATTGGTGAGCGTCACCGCCGGATTTAAATACGCGCCAGAGTCACCTGGGATTCAAGTGAGCGATAAGTTGAAGTTATATAACTTGAGTAATCAGCCTTATTTAGGGATTGGACAACCGTACCTGCAACATATATACCAAAGGCCACACCGCACGCCCACCTATCCCGTATTAGCTGACATCGTTAGGGACAAGATTGAGAGAAGAGGCGACTTTACCCAAAGCATATGTTAATCCAACTCCCGTACTCCTGATTACTCAGATAGGTTTGAGCAAGGACCGAATTTCCCATCAACACCATAACGAAGCAACCCCAGAATTCTAGAAACGGTTCCCTCAGGACCAATCGTATTCTGCTCCACATAAAGTGTTGAGGGTGGGCATCCCCAGGGCGTGCAGAACAGTTCCCATCCAAGCCAAGACGCTGCCGGCCGCGGTTAAGTTTGTCGCATCCATATTCCTCCGTCTCCTTGTTGTAACTGGGAAATTTACGAAAAAGTTGCAGAGACTTTGCATGAGACCTTAAGGCTTCGCTGAGCGGCTTTTTGTGAGATGACATGGTGAATCTAATGGGATACTGTCAATCAAAGTGTGTGATTGAACAAAGTTAAACGGCAAGTCCACCAATATACTTTCAACTAAGCTATTACTTCATATAGATAAACGCTTACGGTTTCTAAGGCATATGCGATAGGCACTTCCAATAATTTCTATTATCGCTATTCTATTGCTGAGGTCTAGGATCTTGTCCGCGATGTCGTCACCGTGAGTAAATAAGTGTTGTACTTCTTTAGATCGCCCCTAATCTTGGCGATTTCTCAGAAGGCGTAGTTAACGAAGAGTACCGTAATCAAATCACATAATAAACAGTTTACGTGTCTTCTATGGGTTGGATATTAATAAAGTTGGCGCTACGGTTCCATTTCCCATACGACGTAACAATGTGTGTCGAATGGGCTGCGCACATCTGTTCCCAATATACATATCCGCCGCCTATGTCATAGAAACTTCAGATTAGAAGGATGTGCCTTAGGAGAAAGAATATTCCAATTACATCAACAATATATAGAACTGTATACAGACATTTTACCAATTGGGATTCAACTTTTTAATGAGACTCCATTCTCAACAACGAAAACCGTTTTCAGTATGTGGCAATTTCCAAAAAGAAATCTGTGGATTCCACAATATAGAGGATGAGATATTATCTTATTAGCTTATGTACCTAACATATATAATCTATATTTTCCTCTTATATAACTCTATAATCATGTGGACTGTCGGGGATTTACTGTCAGAGTGAGCCTTAGAATCGGGAACTAGATGCCTTGTTGCTATATTAATTGGAGTGAGTGTTAGGCTGGTCGCTCATATATCAAGTATGCATCAGGTAGGCAGGTAGTATTAGTAATTTTAGTTGACAAATAATCTCCATGAGTAAAAAGGAAAGCCTGACTTAGCTACATGCATGTCCTCTTGAAGATGCACGTACGGCATTTGACTGGAGCTGTACTACTTCACATTGCAACTACCAGGTAATAATCTATAGATACCTCTAGAATAAGAGCCGATATATCAATTCCATCATGCTAGCTCATCATATCCTATGTGTAGCGTAGTAATGAAGAGTTTACTGAGCGTGTTCGCTGCTGTGGGCATTGCGGCCCATGGAAGCGTTACACCATGAGCCGTTACAAGTTACCCAGATTGGTATGTGTATGCAAATGACTATAAAATAGCGCAACTATTAGATTTCCTGTATCAATAGCCTTTTATAATCGAGAAATTTCGCTAAGGTAGCCACGTTGGTCGCGGGCTCGAATATATGCAAAGTTGCCGTAAGTCGGCTTAGCAAATGAGGAGCAGTAGTCAAATTGAGTATGCATTGAACAGTAGACCACGTTGGAATATGTATACACCAATTGTCTTGAGCTCGCCTTGTTGGGTGAAGTTTTGTGCCTAATTATTAGAATAGGGTAATAGAGATAATTGAGCAGCCGCGGAAGGAGTTTCTGTTCACATGATGCCGTCAAGTAATGAGGACGCACAGAATCATCTCCTCATATAGGAATTGAATATGTATTATCGAATAAATCCCTGGTATATTCACAAGCTGCTGAGTAATTGGATATAATCTGCGAGAAAACCCAGGTTTCCTTGTCCTACCCGCTATCCGAAGCCATTTCGAGCCGTATACATAACACTGACATTTCCCCTGGATTCTTTGAAAGGGGCCGTCAAAAATTCAGCGACTATCATGGCAAGGTGGCCTTTAAGACCCTTAATATTGAAGAGGAAGTGTTCAACCAGAGTTACAAGCGTGAGTCATATGATTTTAATCATCGCATCCAGCGTCCTGCATGCGATACGGCGGCTGGAAGACGCTGTGCGGAGATGTCACAGTCTTCTGCGTCCAGGCGATCATACAATATCAATAGAAACCACTTTTGAATCCGTACGGTTCCGGTTCATGGGTACGCTCCCTGGGTGGTTTTTTGGGCATCGACGATGGTCGTGCCTGGGCACCGGGCGTCAACGAAGAGCGCTGGGGTACTATATTCAAAAATACAGGAATTTTCAATGTTGATAGCAGTTCGCGTTTTCTCTTCAGCGTTATTGTAAGGGTTCGGAAGATAGCTATCTAACCGCTACACTACCAAAAGGTAGATCGATGTTAACTCGAGGGGTTGACGATGCTATCTTCACCTATAAGGACAGTACCATGACAGTTATGACATCCCAAGCTGTTGAAGATGCCACAACGATCCTCTGCAAACCTCTAGCAGCCCCCACCAAATCATTGCCTGAGATGAACGATCTTGTTATTATTGGAAGAAATAACCCATCATCCTCGCGGCTTGCTAACGGTGTGGGAAAATTGCTTGAACCAAAAGTTAACAAAGTTTCTACTGTTACCAGTTTTGAAGATATCGCAGAAAAGAAAAGTGAAATTTCATCCCAAGCCATGATTCTCTTGCTTTCTGATCTCGAAACGGCATTCTTCTACAACCTACTTATGAAACACTTCCAAGGATTACAAGAAATAATACGCAAGAATCCTAAAGCTCTACCTACTCTAGGTAACACATGGTGTAAAATCTGGTGAAAGCCCTGTCAACAGTATGATTAATGAATGAGGACAGTGCATCCAAAATGAGAGCTCCGACATCAAGCTACATATTCTAGATCTCGACAAAAGAGACTTAGCTAACTCTGAATTGCTTTCTGAGATGCTTCTCCGATTACTATTAGCTGATCATCCTGAGTTCAAGCATGTGCGCTGGACTGTTGAACCTGAAGTTGCATTGATTGATGGTGCCATACACTTCCCGAGGGCTTGGCGGAACGAGCAACTTAACAACAGGTACAACTCAAGAAAAGGGAGACCAAGCAAGAATTATGTTTAAGAGATTAAAAGAAAAAGCGTTGAGTTCTTCGAGTCTAATAGGTCTTTTGATCTGCGGGAGTCGTTCAGCGAGTCAACCCAAATAGAGATGAACGTATCTTCGGCATGGCCGCTAAACGGCTCCGACGGCAAAAGAACCTGGTTGTTAGCCGATACTGACATATTCCCTTGGCGGAGCCAAAACATCAAAGAAGATCTGTATGATTTACTAGCGATTGTTCTTATAGAATTGACCTTACTTGGAGTTAAGAGTTCGATATGGGTGTACGGAGCCGATTGTTCCCTCTCGCGCGTGATTCGTAGTGCTGCTGAGTTTCGTGGCATAGACGTGTTCTTTTCCACCACTGAGACTGCGAATTCTAACCCAACTGCATATTTTATCCATCCCTTTATCACCCACGAACAACACGAACTATCAACGTTGAGGCATCTGTAAATCCAGAGCTATCAAGAAACGAAGCACTCAATAGCATGATCTGCTCTTCGCTGTCAGCGACGACAACAGTAATCAAAGGACTTCAAACAACATTTGAAGACGGGGCAATTCTGCTGTGTAGTTTCTCGGTGCTTTGAGATTATATTAAGCATTATGTTCAGATTACACAAAGCAACCTTCCGGCGTTCATGTCACAATTAGACTCGTCCCATGCAATTGGCATCGGCGAAATCCATACGCTCAGCGCAAAAACGATGCATCCACTTACGACCATTAACTGGCGCGCTACCGACAAGGTTTCTATTCAAATCCGCCCCCTCCAACATAACGGGTTCTTCCCGGTTAAAAAAAAAAAAAAAAAAAAAAAAGCGCTTGCTATTTGGTTTCACTAGGGATCTCGGTTTGTCTATTGTTAACTGGATGGTAGACAAAGGCGCACGGTATGTTGTGTGCCTGGCCGTTTTCCTAAGGTGTCACAAACATTTATTAATCATATGGCACTTAAAGGAGCGACACTTCACATTCTCACTCTGGATATCACGAATCGCAGTACTTTACCTAGGGGTTACGCCGAGATCAAAATAATTATGCCGCTGGTCGGCGGGGTAGTAAACGGCGCAATAATTCTACAGGATCGTACCTTCGCCCAGGCCTCTCTGGACAACTTTGCTGTTGTGATGGCGCCAAGAGTACAGGGAAGCCAGTACCTCGATGAGCTCTTCCACGATACAGATTTGGAGTTCATAATATTCTTCTCTTCCAAAAGCAAACATAGGCAATCCCGGACAGGCCGCTTACGCTGTCGCTAACCTTTATGACAGGCTTAGCAGGCTAGCATCGTCAACGTGATGTCCCTGCCTCGATACTGTATCTTGGTATGATTGTTGGAGTGGGCTACATCCACCCCATCGAGTCCAGGGCTAAATATGAATTACAACTGCAACGAAACGGCTGCACTGCCATCTCCGAGGCAGATTTGCATGACATAATAGCTGAGGCTATCATATGTGGCCGGCCGGATTCGGCACAGCCTGCCAACTTAATTACAGGCTTGCAGAAGGTGAACACAGCTGTATGGAAGAATAACCCAAGAGTTGGGCTAAATTTCGGCGGAGAGGGGGAGCACACGCAGAACTCTGAACAGCCGGAGAAGCTCAAAAAGAGAGGGTGGCTGCTCAACCAGCTGCCGTAAATGACGACGAGGAGGCGCTGCAGATCATCCAAAAAGGGCTAGGATGGTTGGAAAGATCCTCCAAATCAGAGCGGACCAGTTGTACGTGGATGTGTCCCCTTCGAGCCTCGGAATGGACTCGTTAATAGCCGTGCAAGTGCGGTCGTGGTTCGTAAAGGAGGCCGGCGCCGGTATTCCTGCTATGAAGGTTTTGGGGAACTACATATTGACGCAACTGTGCAAAGAGGCGTTGGGGTTGAAAAGACGATCTCAGGACTACGGATTAAACGCCATGATAAATGAGCCGATCCGAAAATGCTGTAGCTTATGAGGTTTTGCCCCACATTTCACCGATCGGTCGTACCGGAATCACAGAGGGTCTAGAAGTAATTCGGCCGGGTCGGCACCGAAAACTAAAAAGAAGCAGCAACGGAGGTTAGGGAAATCGGAAGGGGCTTTCTGGCTTAGGAGTAGCCAATCAGCCACGGCGTTGCTTCTAATTGAGGTATCCTTGAAGGGGCGGCCGGCAACACCTGTCAGCTTATTAAATGTCAAAGGACGCTTATCGATAAGCCATTGATCTTTATTCTCCAATTCCGTCAAATCGGATTTCGAATCGTCGGCGCAGCTTTCATTGTAGAATTACTAGTATGCTAATATGTCCCAGACGAAGAAGGCATCTGCACTTGCAGACATTTTCCAGACCTCTCTGAGCTCCCGGACAGTTTATCTCAAATGCGTTCCAGCCCCAGCCAGCTTCTCAGAGCGTCGCGCTGTTCTGCGCGCCGTTCAGAAGATCACACACGAGACTGTCCAGACATTCAAGAAGCTTGAAGTATGCGACCCACCTCCCTACTCTTGCTAAAAGTCACATTTCTCCTAACTATGGTGGCGTAAATTAGGATAATTCATCATTTGTCGTTGTCACGTCTATACCAGGCACTGCCACGGCTTTGGTGAACGATTCCCCCTTCACTCGTGTCATCATTGAGCAAGATCCGAACGCTGCCTCTTCATCATCGCCGCCCTCGTCTGCATGGGGCTCTCAATACGATCCCCGAGGAAATATCGCTACGCCTATCAACCCACATGCTCCCTCCAAGTTATTATCTAAAGAAACGCCAGCCTTATCCGATCTAGGCGTGTCTTATAAAACCTTTACCTTACATATGTTTGCTGCGAATAGGACATATAACCATAAAGAAGCCGTTAAAAGAAACCCACTCCATGGGCCATGGCCATCGAACAATACCAGAGACACCTTCGTATCAGCCGCTTTGCGGAAGTCTTTGCCCCCGAGTCCCATGGCTCCGGCTTTGCGCGACTGGCATACTGCCAATCAGTTATCGCGTGATTCGGTAAGCTTTGCCGATGAGGGTGCTGAAGGAGCAGGATCTGTGCTCTTGGGCATAAAACGCCCCTCTCCAAAAGACGTCTATGTGCTAGATCGTATCAGATCACGAATGAATACGAAGGGAATACCAGCCGTCATGAAAAGTCTAGCTGCGTTTGCCAATGGGGATGCTAAAGATTCACCGTCTAATGCTATCAACCCGACTACAACCTGGCGCAACTTAGCGTATCTTTCTAGTACTAACGCAAATTCCGATACATCGCTTGAAAAGTCACACGATGATGCCCCCTTAGATCAAGAGGCGCCCTTGGACCAAGAGGCGTCACCCGCCAGTGAAGATGGCGAGAATAAGGTCAATTAAGCCACAACTCGTAAGAAGCACATGCTCTACAGGGATGTCGCTGCTGTAACACCATACAGAAGACAGGTACCTAAATGCAGCAGGCATTGGGCTATGTCTTTAAAGCCTAAGAGGTTGAGAGGTGTCCAAAAAACGAAAGCCGAAGCCACATTTCAGTGGTCGGGTACAAAATGGACTTTACAGGGGTATTCCGATGTGGCAGCTCCAATTCGTCCCAATCAGTGTCGGGAATTCTATATCGACTTGATTATTGAATTCACACTTCACTCTGAAGTTACTAGAATTATCCAGTTTATGTGTATCTACTTCAGCTGGCACGGCGATAGTAATTGATGACGTGTTGTTGGCTTTGACTCGGCCGAGACCGTTGGTACATCTTGGCTGCAGACTGCCGTCATCAGTTAAGCCAAAACAAGGCAACGGGTCAGACAGCCCAGAACCCTGGCTGCTCCCCACCAAGGATCCTACAGAAGAATACCTTTCCCAGCTTTTTCTGAACTAGGCCCTACCATGCGACCTACAAGCCACGACGTCACAAGTTAAATAGCTTCGTTTCCCAGCTGGGCACGTATGGCGGTGTTCATAGGTCACGTTCCGTGGCAGGGCACAGCCCAAAAACAGGGCTTGCTCTCTATTTGTATGTTTTGCCGATTATCCGTTGCCGATTGTGATTGATTACTGGGATCGCCAGTTTCCCGTATGACGTCGCGACGGCAGGTATCAATGAAAGCCAGTTCTCATAGGTGTAACCAGCGTCGGATTGCCACGGTTCACACCCGTCTTTAACATCATCGATTACCCGTTAGGGAGACTTGGATGTGAATATTGCCAGGATTTTTGAATATTGGACGAACAGGATTGTTTGCCCAATGGCTTTCACATATAACTTATGGTCGTTCCAGCTCTGTGCCCTTCGGCACGTCGACTTGCATTTGTCAATTTTAGTTACATCTCTCTGCCACTAGTCTTCCATTTGTATCTATCTACAGTACACTGCTACCTATCCAACTTATTATAGTTCAGATAGTTGGGTGTCTACCTCCTAAAGTAATAGCAGTTAGTCGAAATGCGGCAGACAGGCTTCTTCCACCACATCGGTTCGTTCCTGCTATTAGCAGCTACGGTACTGCTGATTATTACCGACATCTCAGCCCCCGTCGTGAACCATATTTCGATGCTAAGAATCAACCTCGATGACCGCAATGTGTCCCCAGACCGCCACCCAGCTGTGACCTTCGGCACTTTTGGCTACTGTGTGATAGATGCGACAGCGTAAGTCGACTTTTACTCACGGCTTCTTGTTACCGCATGATGTATTGCCGTCGCTAACAGCGAGTACTAGTTCCGGTCAGGATGACTGCACAAGGTCGCACGTCGGCTACGACCCAGTTCCCATTGTCCAGAGCCATGTCCAGAACGTGGATTTCTCAGACTCTGCGGCGGACACGTCCAAAGCTTTGACGCGCGTCATGATCTTGCACCCGATCGCGACAGGATTAGCCTTCATCTCATTCCTCCTAGCACTCGGTGCCGGTGTCGTCGGTAGCCTTCTCGCGTCGCTGTGCTCGCTTCTCACTTTCATTGTCACCCTTGTCGCGCTTATTTGCGACTTCGTATCCTTTGCCATTATCCGGTCTGAGGTCAACGACGCTGGTAATGGCAGTCACGCCGAGTGGGGTGCCGCGTCTTGGACTATCCTCGTCTCCGCCATCTGCAGCTTCCTCGCAACGTTTGTAGTCTTCTTTACGTGCTGCAGCGCTAGAATGCACAGGCGCCGAGATTCCCGTCTCGCCACCAAGGATGTACCTGATGGATATGGCGCCCCAGTACGTCGCAGGAGGTGGTGGTAAACCATACTTATCTAGTGGACTTGCCTAGCCTAAAAGCCTTTTGTCACTGTCGCATCGACGCCGCGCGCAGCCTTCGACCGACAGCCACAAGGTCTAACGATGAACAATGACGAAAAAAACGGATACATGAAAACGAGCGAAACTACGACAATTTTTTATTTCACTGATAATGATGGATGTACGCATTCACAAAGTATTAAGGGGGGGAATTCGATGATGTGGGGGCCCATCTGTTGGCCCATGATATACCCTTCATATATAATCACTTTTCTTTTATACACGCCCATTGCATGGGTCCGATACCAATATTTATTATGAGATATGGCGGTTCTGTACGATTAGCGGCATCAGTTCTTTACATAATATACCTTACCTTTCCTTGAAGCTTAGCTTGAACCGTCGAATACTGAACGTAATACCAGTATGCTGAATCCTGCGGAGTTATAAGTAAGGTAAGGAAATCGGAATGCGTGACTACATGCTTCTCGTTGTTGCCAAGACTACAACTTGGAGCCTACTTTACCTTACCCCTGACATCGCGGAAAATGAAGGTTTGAAGCAACCCCTTTCATTATAAAACGGAATACTTCCTAATTATGTGATCAATCGTTCAAAGTATCTTACAAGACCCTCCAGAACGGTCTGCGATAATGTACCATGTTGCACGCATCCACTCGAATAGCTTCAAGGCTATATCTGTGATACATGTGGGGTTGGGTGGAGCGTTCGGACAGAGTCCGCGCGGTCGTCCGCCGACCTGGTAGTACCTGTCCACGCCCCCTCGCCAAATAGATCGGCATTGGACGTTCCAGACTCTGTAATCGGCAACGAGCGCATCTCGTGTGAATCCCAGTCGTCCAACGTCTTGAACGTCTCGACTACGCTGACTTGGAAGTGTTTCACCCTCGCGTGAAATCCCGCGGGCCGGGCTCTTTGCTCTTCTCTTTCCCTCGCGTACCCGGCGAGTCGTTCTCTCTGGACAAATAGGGAGCGGAACGAGACGAGACACGCGACGAGAAATGCTTTCGATGGTTTAGCAAAGGTCTGAGGAGATGGAAAGTTCATTCCAATAGCATATGGTCACTTACAGACTACCCATTCGGTAACAATCCAGAACCAAACCCATATAATATCTGTAACAGTCTCTCCCGCCCCGCCATACGCGCTGGTTCTCACTACGGTGACGGCAATAGTGAGAAGTACAAGGCAGAAGATAGTAGAAAGCAGTAGCTTCTTTCGCAGAGATATCTTGGTTCCCCAAAGCACGAACGCCGGGAAGAATATAACTATTATCGTATGAATTAGCCAGGCTGGGAGACACCCAACAGAGTCTATACGCGAGTCTTACTCATGCCATCTGTTATAACATCAAGAGCCACCGAAGCTTTGAATATGGCCTTGGATTTCAACTGATTCGAAGCTTCGGAGCAGACCTGTATGATATATTCAAACGACCCAAAGAGACAGTCGAACTCCCCGGTGCCCATTATCACGGCGAAGCAAGCCAGCGTTAGCACAAGGAATACCCACCAAAGGATCCTAAACTTGAGCACGTTGTTTCCAAGGCGATAGAAGAAGACGAGAAAGCCGAGCTTGATCAGAAAGATTCCAATGTAGCACAATATGAAAAAGACCCCGAAGAAGCGCTGGACTTTCTCTATGATGGAACTGATGTCCGTCCCGGGCGCTTCCAGCCCCCCGAGTACGGCCTTTTCGGTATAGACATAATGAAGAGTTATTTGACCCAATATAGCGGTGCTGAGGAGTAGCAGTAGAGATATTATCATAAGCCAGTCGTCCAGCAGTAGTTTGCGGTGGCAGGATATACGAATATACGCTCGCCCGACGAACGCGACGGTACAAAGCGCGAATCCGGTCCAGTAAAGCCCCTGCAGGATCAATCAGCTGCGCCCGACAAGTATAAGAGCAGCAATCATGGTATACATACCAGAAATGCATCCAGTGACACAATATTGGGCTTGGCATACGGTTCATACTCCATCGAATGGATCTCTATGTGGATATACAAACGTTAAATAGCTTGCTTAGGTAGGTATGTTCGTGGCAGAGAGTATGCTAATCCGCACGCGTGAGATCTAACAAAAACAAGTTGATGGAGATTTTTCCCACGCGAGCTAACAACTGGGGACGTCACATTGATAACAGTAAGAAAATAAGGATATGCGGTGCAGCATACATGGTAGAGATGGGAAGGCAATCAAGGAAGATTACCTAATTGTTTGTGTGGAAAAACAACAGAATGTTCCCTCTGCTGATATTTTACGATTTTAATATCGTGTTATGTCTAAACGGGCCTATGGAATATTCTTCGGAATTTGCCTATGTTATATCACGTACCACGAGGCTCGTGTAGCCGCCCCTCGCCCAAAGTTGCTGTTTAGAGCAAAAATGCTACCTAGTTGCTTGCGCATAAAAGGTTTTCCTACTGGTCCTCGACGTGCATGGACGGGCCTGTCGGCGGCTTACTTGGTGGGCAGCATCACTGTCTACCACTTCACTTATCTGGGAGGGACTTTGTAGTTGTCGGTACTTCTATCCCGGGAGTTTGATCAGAGATAGGCCCTTAATTCTCAGCTTGAGAATAACGGTGTTTCCTTACTTGCTTCTACCTCCCTTAACTCCATATGATGGTTAAGCGGGATGAGATTTCTGTGATAAGATCCTTAATGAAACATATAAAGCAGGGAACCTACTCTTAACTTCACGCATTGCCAACGCTTGATAAAGCTCTGGGTTAGATCCCTTGCAGTATAATCAAATCGATTCCATTTCTTAGGGGCCACCTCGTAATATCCTGACCTGGCGGGGTATCATCAGGCCTGGGCTAGAACCTCACAATACCTACACCTGCGCTCCCTGAGGACAATCAAGAGAATACATATCAATACTTTCTAATTTAGGGCTTGGTGCTCTGATCGTGCATGGCCCCCACTAGTGGCGATAGTCTAAGATTCTCAAGGCTGAGAAACGTGTCGGATGGTACGGGGCTTCCACGTTAGTCCCGGCTTCACATGCCGTATACACTTCACCAGGGGGGATGGTCTTACGTTGAAGTGGATATTATGGGCTTTTTTTTTTTTTTGCTTATAAGATCTGCGTAATATTAATGCATTCTAAGAGTGAAGTATTAGTCTACCGAAGGTAAGATACAGGTGAATATAATAGCGCATTAGGATATCCCGGGTCAAGCATATTCTGAACCCCATTTCTTGGTTTTATTAGGCGGCTTCTTAGGCCGTCTTCTTCTCTTCTTCTACGCCCCCCGATTTAGAACGTCTATCCTTTTCCAAACACCACTGTACAGATTGCTTGAGGACCTCATCGAGGGTATAAATGGGTTCGTAGCCTAGTAAAGTCTTCGCCTTGGTGATGTTGTAGTAACGCGTCATGCAACTAAACGCGACTCTTGTCCTGTTGAAAGTAGCCGGTTTCCGAATAAGCGCGAAGAAAATCTCACTAAGAAGTCCGAGAAACAAGGCGACTGCCTCTGGGATTACCCAGACGCGGCGCATGTCGTAAGAAAAACCACACGCGATCCATACTGCGCGTGCGAAGTCCCAGAAGTACATGGGGCTATCATTCGTGATGAAGAAACACTGGCCGTCAACACGACGGTCAGGTCTGGTCTCGGAATCGTCTGTCTTTAGGAGAGCTTCCGCGGCAAGTAAATGGCCATGCGCCACGTTGCCCACGTACGTAAAGTCGAAAAGGTTCTCGTTGCTTCCCACTTGTATGTAAGCGAAGCCCTCCTGGTAGATGTTGATAAAACGAGGCAAGATCATCCGGTCACCCTCCCCGATGATACCGGAAGGGCGAATAACCGCAGTGAGCAACTTGAATGGTTCTTGACGGTTTGCAGCGATGACGATATCTTCGGCTTGAGCCTTTGCTCGATTAAAGTACCTTGTTAGCTCATACAATTTATAAAAGTAACTGATAGATCTCACCTTCGATTCGGCGTAGTATTCAGGTTGGTCTTGGCCTCTTGGACGGGGCCATCTTTCGTCGGCATTGATCAAGTTGGAACTATGATCGCTGATAACACTTGCTGAACTTGTGTAGACCAATGCCTTCACGCCGTATTTTTGACATGCTTCAATGATGCATTGAGTACCACGAACATTGACCTTGTCATATAATTCTCGGGTTGATTGAACATCGACTTGAGGCAAGGGAGAAGCAGTGTGAATTACCACATCCGGAAGACAGTCCCCAAAAACCTCGAAGAGACGAGAAGTACACGTAATGTCAGCTTCGTAATACTTCACGCGGTCTGTATCGGGCTGTCGGTTCTGTGAGATGCAAAGATCAACAACAAAAATGCCATCCGTCCGATAGCGCTTCAGCAATAAGGCAACAACATGATGGCCAAGGAAACCTGTTCCGCCTATCACCATAACCTTTCCCAGGCTAGTTCCTGATGGATTGGGAGGTGCCATCGCTGCTGTAAGTATTCGAATTGGTCGACGTTACTCGTGGAATTGATGAGAAGGCTAGGAAAGGGAGAAGGAACAGGAGAGATGGATGGTAGAAGCAGTCTCAAAATGGTCAGTGCTCTCGGATATTGGCCTGTTGGCATCAACTCAACAGGGTCTCGGGAATGGTAGGGTTTGTCTTGCCAACGTGAGCACCGCCGCGATGTAGCGTTAATGTACACGGGCAAGGGTAGTAAAAGGGTGGTAAGGGTGGTAAAAGTGGTATGGTGGGCTAGGTTACATGGCAGACCAGTTACACAACATAGATTCATTAACCACTTATACGTAAAGTCGTTAAACCGTTGAAAGCTATCTGTCACATCTCATAGGAGCTCTCCCGTATTTCGAGCGGGTTGGAGAACGCTATTCGTCGTCGGAGTTCTTTGGAATGCCGTGTAAGACCCGAGATATATGCAGCGTTTCTTTCAATTTATGGAGTTTTTCTCTTTTGGGAGCACAGAAACGCTGGGACTTGTCTAGGTGTAGCGTAATATGCCCAATTTTAGCTAATCGAATATTCATAAGTTCCATCTAAGCCAAGAATACCATTTCCTGGGTTCCTTTTCTTGTTCGAACGTTTTACTACCAAGCCTCCGTAACTATAGCTGTAGAGATATCAGATAGTAGGCCCAAGACTAAACGTGCCCAAACGTCACCATACCTTATCGCAATCGAGGCAACTCGGGACAGAAAATAAACTTAGTAATAACTTGCGAGTGCAAGGTAAAACAGGTGAATAAATAACAGAAAGGAACATACATTCCTCTAGCTGGAGAGCGCGAGAGCATCTGTCGTATGCAGCTCTCGTTGAGTCTCTTCTTTGGAGCTTTCTATGCTCTTATTAGTCGCATCCATGTATGACCAGGTTCGCTCCACAATGCTGATCGAGTCATCCCTGTTAGAAGATGTTCAAATTCTGCGTGTCTTTTCATTCAGTCTCCTATTCATATTCGGTGTCTGGTGGGCTAGGTCCCTATCCGTCCAACTCGATCCTCGCGAGCCTCCAGCGCTCAATCCTAAAGTTCCGATTGTAGGGCATGTCTGGGGATTAATGAGGCATGCTCATGGCTACATCAACTCGCTCTAGTATAATTAACCTACCCTATATCTTTCTATCAGATTATGCTGATATTTCCCAGCCGTCAATCGGGCCACTCGATCTATACGCTTCCCCTGCTTCACCGAAAAGTATACGTTATTAACTCTCCGACGCTAGTACAAGCCGCATTCGCGAATAGAAGACTAAGCTTCATGCCGTTTGTTGTCGATTTCGTCAGGCGCATGGATGAGCTTTCACCTTCTGCTAGGGGAATCTATGCTGATATACACCCCCAAGTTATGCAGAGCATCTCAACGCACATGACAGGGAAACAACTGAAGCGGATGAATTCGGTGCAGTTGAAAGAGTTCCTCCCGTATTTACCCGAGGATGGCGTTGTACTAGAAGTAGAGAACCTCTGGTTCTGGCTCAGGGACATATTAACTGTAGGAACAACAAGTATGCTCTTCGGTGCAAGGGACAACCCTTGGAAGAAACATCCTTCTCTTGTTAAGGCATATTGGTAACTTACATCTTATCTATGTCTCCAATATACAATCAAGCACCTAAACTAACGCTCGTATTTACGCAATTCAGGAACTTCGAGGCCGGTGATCCCTCCCGACGCTTTAACCTTACAGCCGTCGGCAACCGACAGACGACCATGTATCACGCGACTATGCACGCTGCCCTAATTGAATACTTTGAAACATGTTATGATTCTTCGATTGCCTCGGAGGATAGTGATGTCGCTGAGATGATACGCGACGCCGTGGCGTTACAGCGCAGAAGTGGCTTCAACGTCAAGGATGTGGCTGCATCCCAACTCGCTATAGTCCACGGATCTATCGTTAGCACAGTTCCAACAGCTTTCTGGGCCATAGCCTATGCGTTCAGCCAACCTGAACTTCTAGCCAAGCTTAGAGAAGACGCTCTCGCTGCAGTCACCTTCGAGGATATCGGGGATACGGGCATGCGTCGGGCAATTGTCTTGAATGACCAAATTGATGTTGTTTGTCCGTTGCTAATGGCAACTTTACATGAGACTCAGCGGTTAGTTAGTATTGGTCTGTTACATCGTCGCGTCCTCGAGGACACACAAGTCTCGGAAGGTGTAGGAGAAGCCAAGAGGACCTATCTTCTTAAAAAGGGTACAGCTGTCTTTCTTGCTTCGGGGCCTAGTCATCGAGATGAGCAAATTTGGGGAGAGGCGTCGGATGAGTTCCGGCTCGATCGGCTTGATCGGCTTCAGGAGAGCGCGGTCGGTCAAGCTTACCCGAATGGTCACGACAAGGCCAAACAGGTTGTACGGTCACGTAATAAGGCATATTTCCCGTTCGGGGGTGGTAAGGAGTTATGTCCCGGTCGTAATTTTGCAGCTTCTGAGGCGTTAAGCACGCTTTTGGTAATGGTACTAGGGTTTGATATAGCCGCGCCGGATGGAACACCATTAAAGATTCCATCTTTTAGTCCCCCTAAGATGACGGCGTCAGTTGCAAGACCTCATAAGGACGCGGATTTAAGGGTTGATATAAAGCGGAGGGTAGGTTGGGAAAATGTAATTTGGGGGGTTAGTCCTGACTGAAAGAATTATCAGCATATCATACCTTAGGTATCGAAACAAGCAAACAAGATACCACTTTACATGTACCCCCGGTATCTAGGCACATACTACGGAATATAGGTAGGGTCAGTATGTAGGTGCATAACAAACATGTAATCCTTGAAACTTGCAAGTTCGGGCAATTTCCAAGGCAACTTGAGAATTGGGGTGTACTTGCTCAATACCTATCGTTACCTTTACCTCCTATCATCAATTCAAATAAACAAGCCAGTGCTAAGAAAGGTACCAGGTTAAGGATGGAAAGAATCTCGGGATGAATCTTGGAAAGAACCTTGGAAGGAAATGGGGGAAGAGGAGATCAGGCTGTAACGTACCCTATACATACAGTACGTACATGATACACCTAATCCAACGGCATCTCCAACTTCCCGTTGGTAGGTAGTACAAGATCTACTTCTAAAGAAAGCATCAACAAGTTTTATTGGTTCACCGCGTAACATATTAGGTACCTAACCTACATACCTTTTATGATCTCCCAGTTCCCCGGGGATATTTATTAGAACAATACATCCAGCCCCTCAAACTGTTTTTCCCCTTCATCCCTCAACCACCACCTACCATTTCAAATCAAAAAGATGTCTGATATCACGCGAACCGTTCTGTCTTCCACTATCTTTAATGTTATTGGTGTCTGCACCGCTGCCACTATACTTATCAAATTGTCCTCTTTAATTAGAAACTACACCCGTTCATCGAAGCTATACAAGTTTGCGCATCCATCACAAACTGGAGAGTCGCCCTGGGCCTTGGTTACGGGCGCATCAGATGGCATAGGCCGGGCTTTAGCTGAAGAATTGGCTGCCAACGGATTCAATGCCATAATACATGGGCGGAACAGCGAGAAGCTCTCTAAAGTCACGTCTGAACTTCAAGCTGCATTTCCTCAGAGGTCATTCAAATATCTCGTTGCAGACGCCAACAACGTGCGCTGTGCGAACTGCGTTAAGGCTTCGCAGAATGGCGGGTCAAATAAGATAGCAGGCGTGGACTTTGAGGCGATCAAGCATGAAGTGGAAGGTCTAAATCTCACCGTGCTCATCAACAACGTTGGAGGAAATCCGGTCGATCCAATTTTCATGCCCCTGAAAGATAAGGGGGAGCTCAAAACTACGGAGAACATCAGCCTCAACGCTCTGTTTCCCATACATCTAACCCGCGCTCTTCTCCCGAACCTGATTCAAAACGCGCCAGCACTCGTCATCAATATCAGCACCATGACTGAGGATTGCCTACCACTTCTCGCAGCATACGGCGCTAGTAAGCGATTCCTCTTAACCATAGCAAACAGCATTCGCCTAGAGCTGGCGATGGAAGGCAAAGAAGACGATGTCGAAATCCTGGGTGTCCGGACGGGAAGAGTCACAGATGTTGTGGGTTGGAAAGAGCCTCCAACCTTTTTCATACCGACCGCCAAGAGATACGCCAAGGCCGTACTGTCCCATGCCGGTCACGGACATGGAATCGTAGTTGGGTATTGGGCGCACGCGCTACAAGATGCAATGTCGTTCTTGATGCCATCGAAGGTGAAAGACAAGGTTATCATAGATATCATGCGCCGGACCAAAGAATGGGATGACAAGGCTAAGAAACAATTGTGAGCTACTTTGTTGTAGTGAGACGGATTCGAGAGTTCGCGGCCCTAATTGGAGATCCAACCCCACTCCCCCCTTTAACCTGTCCTCGTATTCCTTCTTAGGCACATTTGCATTTTTGCTTCGTTACAGAGAAAATTGTGCCATTCGGGCGGAAAGCAGTAAATGGTGGGAGGGTCAGGGGCTTATTAAGAATAAATAACTAATAGTTCTGGGGAGCCTTGATTCTCCATTAACGGTATCCCTACGAGTTAGCAGTAGAGAGAATAAAAATTTAAAAAAGGCCTAAATCGTTGCTCAGATAAGCTTAGATTCCCATCCCGTAATATGTTAAATACTATGATCGTACCTCTCCGAGGTTTAGCCGTGATCAGTCCTGAGTCATTCTGATACCAAATTTTTCAGACACCATCGGCCTAGGAGGTAGATGGGAGGGGTTGATAGCTTCTTGCATCAAGTTGTGTTGCTGTAACTGCTGACGTGCTGTTGATCCTTGTTGTGAAAAGCGAGGGGCATTCCGGTAGCGAAGACCAGGGGTGTGTATAGTATAAAAAAAACAACAACATGGTAATGGGTAACATCGTCACTCAACAACTACCACGAGTAGGTCAAATTAGAAAATTTTGATTTTGAAGATTTAGTAATAAAATACTTCTTGCATGAGTTTCCTTGTATTGACGTGGTGTTGGATTAAAAGGTTCAATGATATTTTCTATAGGTGTGGTAACCATAGCCTGCTTCATAGAGGCTGTGCAGCTATGCATGCATTTTTCAGCTCTCTGCCCAGCCTGACGTCAAAGCGTTTATTCGGCCATTAAATGACAAGTATCTACGAACTAAATAGGAATAGCAACCCTCCATTTTGTATTGCAGTGAATAGATCGCTCGAAAAATGCTCAATTGTGAATATCTATTGCGGTGAAAGTGTATCATGAGGCTAGTTGTAGTCGTATCCCTCAGGCATCAATGGCGAATTTTGCCGCCATGTGGCATATTTGAAGCCCAATAAACCAAGTGTATATCGCCACAAGAAAGAGCCGCATTCCGTGGAAAGGGGAGGCCTTTGAAGAGTAGTGTCACTGTTATGGGATGTGTCGTCGATTAATACCCTAGGTAAGTACCTGTGAGAATGCTTCACCCCCTTTCAGACTTTCTGAGCATCCTCAATATGCCGACTACAATCCCTTACCCTCCAGGCCAGTTTTGCCTATTTGTTCCATTGCTCCTTCTTGCCCTTAAATATGGATGGGTTAAATCCACGATCATCTTGGTTTCCTTCGCTTGTTATTATCCCATATGGAACAGTCGATCACTCCCATCGTCTCGCCAATCCAATGGCGATGACAAAATGACAGCCAATTTGATTACTTTTCTACACGCTTCCGAGAGCCCTTTCGACACTAGTTTGAGTTATGGACGCTCATTCGACAATAACATCTATACGGCAAAGCAGATTGCAGATTTTGTCTTGTCCATTTCACAACTAGCCGAGGATGAGATCAAGAACGCTCAAAGTCTTGCTAGAAACCATGGAATCTTAGATAATTGGGAAGTTCCAAATTACGTCCCGAGTTACGACGAGATCTATTCGTTTGGCTGTGTTATTGCTATCGCACATTTCTACAATAAACTCTCCGACCCTACTTTCCGCAATAAAGACATTTCCACGATCTACGAAAAGTGCGTCCGCGCTATCAACTCTCTCACCCATTTCCTTCAAACACCGCATGATAAAAGTGCTCGACTTCCAAGTCCGGTGAAGCTGTCAATGTGTGAGCGGTGGAAGCTGGACCGCACTTGGGACATCTCAGTATGTCTCTTGGGCGCTATCAAGGCTCGGTGCGGTTTCCAACGACGGATCCATCTCGGCAATATACCGATTGTGCATAATATCAATTATCGAAAGGCAGCGAAGCTAGCATTTGACGAGAATAAAAGATTTGGGAAAGGTCGAATTTGTCAGAAGACTCTAGGACTTCTCACCCGAGAGGATATCGAACCCTTCGTCCAACCCATGTGTTTGGTTAAGAAACTCCAATATAAACAGGATATCAATGATCCTGACAATAATCATTTTAAGCATTCTAATTGTAGGCCGGAGTACTGTACATTCGATGTTGAGCCCCCTAGTAGGGATTACCATGTTCCAGGTTGCCCCGGTTGCAGGAAATCAAAGCCCCAAGACGAGAGATCTGCCGACTTGCGGTTTAAAGAGATCGCGAATAAAGAAATGCCGGCGGTGAGCATCTATGATCCAAGAAACTACTGGGTAGCGGCCGACAATAATACTCTGGTTGTTTCTCACGTGTGGAGGGACGGCATATGGGGAACAAAAGAAGATGGGATAAATAAGTGCGTCCACGATCAGCTTGTTCGAATCGCTCGAGATAACGGCTGTACGAGCTACTGGATAGACTGCGCTACAATTCCAGGTGAAGACCAAGCGATCCGGGAAAAAATGATCATGATGATCAATTGGACCTTCACGAACGCAAAGCTAGTTCTATGCTGGGATAGAAACATTGCTGGTTTGGGCTCAGACACCGAAACGATGTTACTGTCGCTAATCGTCTCCTCTTGGCATCGACGGGCTTGGACCCTTCTTGAGGGCAACAGAGGTCAACAAAGACGGATAACGTTTCTCAGATGGGTAGACACAAGCAAGGCAACATATGAGCTCTTCCATCTGAGCGATGTACTTGACGCTGTCTTCCGCAAGCCAAATATCCGACTATGGATCCTTTCAGCGTTAGTTGAGCTTCTTCCATATAGCGACATGCGTCTGTCGGCCGATGCAGCAGGGCTACTCTTATCCGGACGCCACGCTAGTCGTCCAGGCGACTCTGAAGTCATATGGGGCTTGCTCCGACCTATTGAAGCTAGAAATGAAGCCGGTGACTTAAGTTACAATGATCCGTACATGTATGCGAATAAGAAGGTCGACGTCGCATTCATCAGTTCCAACGCAGAAAGGTTCAAGAACCGGGGAACGCCGTCCTGGAGGCCTGGTAAAACCAACGCTACTACCTGGGTTCGGACAGCGTATGGTGGTATCAAAGCTGACATCATTGACAGGAATTACGGTAAAAAATATCTGTACGGCAAATGGTGGATAAAGACGAATGTAAATATCAAAAAGCGATATGTGGACTGGGCAGAAAGCTCAAGACTCGAGCGGAACGAAATAGAAACCAATGCCAATGACTGCGCGCTCATCTGCCCTATTTTGATGGGGGATCCACGGAGTGATACCAGCGGGAAACATTCAACAGACCCGATAGAGGGCTTTTTCCGAACCAGCGTTGTTATGGAGTGTAAACGAGCGATATTTATTACGCGGGCGGAGGACGATGTTTGGCTATGGCGAGGCATGGTGAAGTTTCAGAAAGGACACTCTTTATTCTTTACTACGGATGAAGCCAAGGAGATCACGATTGGTGGTCCTATACCAGATTGAATACGGCGATCTGGGAAGAGAAATTGGTGAGCACCTAGGTGTAATGTATTATTTTGGATAGGTACCTCTAATCTTTCCTTTTTCTACGATGGACATGAGCGAGTTTACGCCATAGTAATTTTAGCAAGTTTATTAGGACATTCTCCACAAACGCTGCCTACTTAATGTATTTCTAAATGGTCTCTTTTATCCTTCTTCGTAGGTTGTTAACCTACGTACTTAGATACCAAAAAACGCGTCAAATTCTTTCACCATTGAGATTTGATATCACCTGTAATAAAATGCGTATAGTATCCGAATTCATCGCGCTCCCCCCCTTACAGTCATTTGGTCATATAGTTCGATCCATAATTCTGTATTGCTTATGGTGAGAAGTTATCTCTAAAATGGGAGTATAGAGGCTGTGAACGCCCCCCCCCCCCCAAAAAAAAAGAGGTCCTTAAGCCAATATTTTGGTTGGTGCTAGGCTCTAAACTAGGGTTGGTTCGCTGTAGGATATCCCCACCGCTAGATAGGTAGGCAGATAATGCCACCTTTGGCTATTGTTGGTATATCGGTTTTAGATTGGCTTAAGGCTCTTCTTCGAAGAGAGCGTGGTTCGATTACAGATAGCAAATTAGATCCTGGTGGCTGTAGTTGGAGTGGTCACCAGTTATAAGAGTACCTGGCATAAGTGTAATAACTGGAGGCGTGAGGGCTGGAACCTCTCATAATAATCCCCTGGCCCTATCGGCTTACCAGGAAACAGGGTTAACAACGACCTTAGCCAATCGGGCTTGCATCTCCTGCTCGTCAGATGTACAATTCATGCAGGCTGTCATTTGCTAGGCGTTTTTCTCACCACACATACATGATACAGGGGTTCATATTGCATCCTGATTCTCAATAACTACCTAGGTACCTAACCTATGTGAACTCTCTAGGTATTATCTAAGCTCTGGATTGTCTTCCTCTTATAATATACTTCCACTCACCGTTTTTTTTTTTTTTTTTTTTTTTTCGAACGCTTAAAAGCGCCTCTCATTTCCGGTCGTCATTCACAAATCGTGAAATTCATTATGCCTATCACTTCGGATGAATTGCGTTCTCAATGGGATAAGCCCAATGAGGTTTTTAGTGTGCTACTTATCCTCGGCGGCGATGTGGTTGGTCGGGCACTCGCGCAACTGGCTGGGTCGGGGCTTGCACCTGTTACTTTCTCCTTCGGTTGGTCTCGATCTACCATTAGAACATAACACTGCAATGTTACAGGCTAACCATATCTCTTGTAGGATGGGTAGCTTATTCTGTTTCGGCTCTCCTCTCTGCTATTGGGGAGAACAAGCTGATGCCTCCTGATCCAGACTGTATATGCAAGGTTATTAATAGCCGTAATGGAAACAGTAGAGAAAACACTAGCTGGATTATAGGAAGAATTATTCGGGATCATGAATTCTGGATGGATGCGAAGGTAAAGGAAAGAACGAATCAGATACGTTCTGAGAAGATGGTGCAGCTAGGATCGTCAAAAAAGCCTACGATAGCAGGCCTCGTAGTGTCAGTCTATAAGCCCGATGACACAAAGCAACAAAAAACAGCAACGAGGGACAGAGTTTATTGGAGCGGACTTGCCTCAATTGCACTACAGCTTGGTATTTCGGTTATACCTCTTGGTCTACACGGCGATTGGGGTGTCTTGCTTATCACCGCGGCTGGGACTTGCCTTGCCATAGCAACAGGCCTGTTGCCGCAGTGGAGAAGAGAGAAGTGGGCGTGTCGCGAAAACTCCAAGGACACCTATATTTTAACCCGCGGCAATGGATCGCAACACGCTATCGTTATCCTCGGGAACAGGCATGGCCTCAATTTAGAGGACCTTGCGTCGGGGCAGACCAATGTTTCGACCAACGCCACATACTTCACTTGTGTGGCTCTTTTAATACTCTGCGTGCTTTGGATCCTACTGCTCATAACGGCAGCCGGGGTATCTGAGAATATATGGTATCTTTTTGCGAGCGGTGTTATAGGAATTATTCAGAACACGTTTGCTGCGGGTGCGCCGCGGAAACCGAGCAACTTTGGCATTCATCTTCAATTGGAAGAGGTAATAGGCGAGACGAAGGTTATGGAGACACTGTATGCCACTGAAACAAAATACCCAGGCATTGGTGGAAGACTGAGGGATGAGTTCTTCCCAGGTGAGATGCGCCCTGAAGAAATTGAGAAATGGAAGAAACTCGAAAATTTACAGGGTTAAAATACGTTCATTACTATTTCAATTACAGTTATAGGATGATATAACCGCCCATTTAACGTTATAATATAGAGGATACCATTGCGCATTTGGGGGGAACTTGTCAAGCCAGCCAGCACTAAATGTAACAGTGCTGACATTTTTCGCCGGGTCCCTTCGCTTTACAGCTAGTGCCATCTTATTATCGGTGAGGCTTTTATTATCGATGGCTATCGTCGATCACGAAGCTCTGGAAATTCTACCGGAATAGCTCCTAGGAAACCTCACGAGCTGCTCAACCTCTCAGGCTACTATGATACAATATATGCCCGTGACCTGATCAGCTATGATAATCACATACTTAGCAAACACTTCAGTGCAGATACGGCGCGCTCTCTGGTGTGCGACGATTGTTGGAATGGTCTTTTTGCATACGACGCTTTTCGAGATGTATGGGAAAATCTAGGCTTTTTTCTAATAGTCTGACGGCTAGACCTTATACCTACACGTCTACTTGGAATCAAATAGAGCAATCGAGCAAAGGCGGGTGCAACTGGTGCACCTTGCTCGTGAGCACTGCTAAATCAGATAAACGATGCGAGTACCCCTACGACAAGGACGCATTCTTCCGCTCGTGGAGCCAAACTTTTACTGTATCATTCAAACCACCGAATTATGACGGAAAAGCCTTGGTCGGCGCTCAGCTTGTTTGCGTTCGAGTGAGGGACTATGAGTTCCTCTCCTTTCCCTTGTACACGTCCTTAGATTCGTGCCGATGGACATATCCTTTCGGTTTGCTGTACGGTTCACTGATGCATCGCGAGAGTAGATGACCCATGTGCTGACGAAGTACTGGCTCGAGATAGGGTTTATCGAATGAAATCGACAGAAATGTGTCGTCCGGCCCTTGATCATTTGTCGCACTGCGTTAATAATCATAGCGCGTACCCAAAGCCAAGCCAGGTTCGACCGCTTCCTACTCGTGTCATCTATTGCGCCGACCCGGAACGGCCGAGACTATATCACCGGCGACAATGTCAATGGGTCTTACGTTGCGCTGAGTTACGTATGGGGCGAGAATCAGCCGCACAAAACAACCCAGAAGAACCTTGACGCGTATACTCGCGAGATCCCTGCCGATCTACTTCCTCAGATTTCTCGAGATGCGATTTGGGCGACGAAGGTGTTCGAGGAGAAATATCTTTGATTGACGCTTTATGCATTGTCCAGGCTTTCAAAGCAGATAAGCGGCAAGGAATTTCCAAGATACTAGCGAACTTCTCCAATACTGCATTCACCATGATTGCGGCGCGGTCGTCCAAGGTTAGCGACGGATTCCTGCAAGACTGCCCACCGCCCTCAATTTCCATATGACCTCTGCCACTTCCGTGCAAGGGCGATACTCCCGGTTTTGGCACCATGTACGTCGAGCAAAACTCATATGGCAGCTTCGATGGTAACGGCGACGTGCACGATACGGTAAACAAACGGGCTTGATGTCTCGAAGAACGTCTACTTTCCACCCATGCGTTTGCGTATACTTCCACCACCCTTCGCTTTTATTGTCCAATGGCCCGTATTAACGTCAACGACGCCGTGCGTGAGATATATGATCTTCCAACTCAGTCTTAACATCAAGTAGATGCCTGCGCCTGACGGAAAACAATTCGATCCGAGGGAAGAAACAGCATTTGGCCATAATATAAAGACCACGCTATGGGATAACATACATATCACGTTTATATGACTTCTATGACTTCTTGATTGGTGGGTAACTGATTTATATAAATGACCAACTAACAAGTGATAATGCTACATATCAACTAGCTACCAACCTAATGAAAGATATAAAAGGTATCTTAAACAATTTCCAACGTATGAGACTCTACTCCTGAGAATCCGGATTTCGTCAAAAGCCGTTCCACGGCATCTTGCCGGATCGGGCACCATACCCCGACGACTTTGAATGTCGATTTCCCGGATTTATTACTTCCCTGGACCACTTCATACAGGACGTCCCCAGGCGATGAAGCATGAGAGTCCTTGTTCCCCAGACTAATAGTATGGACTCTCCCACTATGCTCTGGATGGTCGTTCTTCCACTTCCAAAATCGGCTGTTCATAAAACCTATTGCCGTGGGCGCACCAACTGCGACCACCAGTACCATACGCTTCTTTTGGCAGATTTCGTAGTTGAAACCCATCAAAGTAGCAACCATTCCAGATACATGTGAAGCCATATCTAGCTCTGGGTACCATGGAGCCCAGGTGCGAGTCTTATGTGGACTTAATGGCCTTTTCGCTAGGACACACTCTATGATCATTCCTTCGAACATGTGTCGCTCGTCAACATCCTCGTCCGCCATACCATTTAGTCGCGCGTGTAGATACTTGTCAAACGTTAGTGATGGGCATTGCTCGAAGATTCCTCGAGCGAAAGTGAATACGTCGGCGGTTTTCCGACCTATGCATATCTCGGAAAATAATTGAGCCCTGTTCGAGATGGGCGTTGGAAGGCGAGCGTTGAAAGAAATCGAATCTGCTCGACGTAGGGGTACAGCAGAGAATGGGTGAACCAAAGGACCGTATATCTCATAGCAGCTGGTAACAGCAGTCGAATTGAGGTACCTAGACGGCCTCCATAAACCGGTTGCGCGGGTCGCCTCGAACAGCCCGGATGGTACAGTCGTGATAGGGGATACCCCATGGTTTTGCTCCAGCTGGTTTATTGCATCTTCCAGCAAATCTCCCAGTTGCATTGCCTTATATTTCACTGGCAAAACATAGCCTGGGCAATCAATCCACACGGAGGCGACATAGTCCCGCGCGTGAGTAGCCGACCGTAGCGAAGCCGATAGTGACCCCATTTCGGAAAGGAAACGTTCCAACTCAGTTAGCTGGCGGTCCATTTTCCTCATCGGAACTCCTGCTAGGAAACGTAGGGAATTCAGGACTTGATGACCCTCGCCAATGCCGGAGGAATCACCATATCCCGTGTAATCGCCGATACTTAACCTAGCTGCATTAAAAAAGCTTCCGGCTACCTGATGCCATCGCGCAAATGCATTGCGATATGAGTCAGTTTCGAACCTAGATTTGCTGAACAACTGTTGTAGATACGGGCATAAATGAGGGAATGCTGCCTCCATTTCCCGTTCATCAGCTTCATCGTTTCTCTGCCTTACCACAGCCTCCACTCCCTCGTCACCAGGCAGTCTGACTGGCACACATGGTGGCTCGTCGTCCGATGTCCACACCACTCGTATCGTGCTGGAATACATCAGTTCTTGTCGCGTCCAGATTCTGCTGAACCAAGAATTGATCCCATATCCATTATAACAGGACCTCAACGCTCTATCTGCTTGCATTGCCTGTACAGGATTTCCTACTGGTGTAGCGCTCTCCAACTTGTCAAGCTCGCGATGCAAACATTTGCATGGCCGCCCAGGCATCAATGCTACGACCGGTAGCGTCCTGTAGATGGTTGGGATACTGGCGAGTGTAAGCCTGATCATCTCCTCTTCCTGCGGGATGCATAGCTGGTCCATCCAACACGCTTGGTGCTCCATGGTCAGACACGCGAGCTTCACGATCAAATCCTGAAGCACCCATTCGCTTCCCAATTCAAACAATACCGGATCATTACTCTTAGTATGGCCGACGGCTCTTTTTTCTCGGAAGAATTCACCCCAAGTGTAGCTATGCTAGTCAGCAATAGATCATAACGGCGAAAGAGTCCAATGGAAGTCCATGCAGACACTCACCTGATGGCAACGGCATTTTCAGGAGCAAGCTCGGTCTCGCAAGTCTCAACTAGGAGATGAATGTCGCTCGAGAATGCGCATTCTAGATCATGGCAGAATTGAAATTTGGCAACTTTGACCTTCTGTGTAGACGGGTGGTTTCGCAGCGACATCTTCACTAGAAGTTACACTTCTGAGGTAATCAGGGATGGAATTGGTCCTAGCAAAGCCAACATAGTTTCGGCACGTTTTTCGACAGCAGATTTTATAGGATACAAATACCGAAGCAACCAGGCATCTGACGTAGATTCATTTGCTTTGCTTTGGGTATCTGATATGAGCCGCATTCGTAAATGCGCAACTAGTTGTGTAGAATTGGCTAAAGGTAGCCAGTTGTTCGCACATCATAGGTGCTGGTTTGATTTAGCTGGCCAGGGATTATTCTTGCTCTGTTCTATCAGCGCAATAAACCATCGCGAATAAACTGCGCTGAAAATAACGTCGCAGGCTTCACGGGCGAAAACGATCACTCAGCCTACAGGTAGTTAGTCATACTTTGCTATCTTCTCGTCCAATTCCTTGAGGCAACCCAAGATGATCGACCACCCTATGTAGCTGTCTAGCCCATTGGAACACTACGCGCCAAATAGTGGATAATTGGCTTCGCTAGCAACGTCAGTCTTTGAAAGTTAACAAAACAGTAAGGCTGTGAGCAACGTGGCACATAGTGGGCCATTCAATACAAAATATAGAATCTGATGAAATTACAGCTTCGAGGCTGTGAACCATTTATACAACCAGCTAATCAAGCCAGGAATTCTCCTTTCACAATTTTGTTTTCCAATGATAGGTAATGTTCGCTTTTTCCCTAACCTGTCGGACGGGCATAATCAAAACCAATCATTTGCCAAGTGTTAGCATCTGGCACCCTTATACTTGAGCCACTCGTTTTTGAAGCGCCAGCTCTTTCATCTTTCGTTTCGGACTGACAATGTGTTGGCCAAGTTGCCTTGGACGACGACGTAAGCAGGCATCAAAGCCCATCACTTACGATGACACTAGCCAAGATACACAGGTACACAGATTGAATGATAATCATTGACACACGACTGATAAGTATCGATGTTAGCCATTACCTGGAGTGAATTCAACTTCGGTAGGACAGAGTGGTGAGAGGCCTACGACAGAATCCCCAGTAATATGTCTCCAAGATAAAGTATCGCAAAACCTTGGGAGACACGCTACAGCAACGCTTCAGCCTAGCACGCCACGGCAGGTGTACAACTCCCCACTGGACTCTCTATCCAACTCTGTAATCGATTTTTCGACAGTCGCCAAGCCCGGTCACTGCCGCCTCATTGACTGCTCTCATTTCGTTCAGCACAAGCGTCTTATCATCTATGAATTTGACGGCTCTATCAGTGATGTTCCTTACGCTGCAATCTCATATATCTGGCGCGGCAACGAGTTCGACCCCGCCACTGCCGAGTCAGATCAGGGCGCTTTTGCCGTCCGAGGTGCTGAAGACGGCGATCAAGTTGGCATCGATGTCATTCACCATGCGTGCTCTACCGCAATCCAAGAGGGTGCTCAGTACCTCTGGCTTGACCGGCTCTGTATCATACAGACAAGCCGGGCAGATAAGAACTGGCAAATCGTACAGATGTATGGTATCTACCTACACTGTAAAGTCTGCCTAGTGCTTCCAGGTGGAATTAGACAGCTCGTCACCTTGGAAGATGAGACTATGTGGATCACTCGTGCGTGGACCCTGCAGGAAGTCATGGCCCCAAGGCGGGTTTTGGTTCTTTTCAAGTGGGAACGAGGATCTGGCTCGTGGCAAGGCTATAAGGGCGGTGTTAAAGCTATCATCAACGAAGTCATTCCCAAAGAGTCAGCTACAACCGGGCTACGCGAGATCCTCGAGGCTGGCCGTTACGCTCAGACGCTGGATTGGATACCCGCCGGTAGTCCTACGCCAACTGCAGACGATATTTCCGTCTGCATAACAGGCGATTCGATGGGCGTCGACAGTATGCTCACTGAGTCGCTCTCCCGTATCATAGGAGTAGACGCCCGTCTGCCTGAGGGAGCGCTCCCAGCCTGGCAGAACGCTTTCTGGAGGGCATCTTCGCGTCCGGTGGACATGGTGCTGAGCATTATGGGCGTATTTGGCGTTTCTTTGAACCCAGTTTCCTTCCATAAGGACGATCGTATCGGCGCCACAATTGCGCTTGCCCAGGAGATATTGCGAGGTGGAGGGAAGCCTGCATGGCTTGTTATGGCTTTTGACCTTCCGCCGAGTCCATTTCTTTCTTCTTTCCCAGAATTCCCTGAGACAGATGTCACAGGCAGGGTTGAGATAAAGACAGCAACTGATGAGCAATGCTTCGATCTGACTTTATGGTATGTCGCCGATCTACCTGATGGTAGTATGGATGATGACGGATACCTGAGAATTTCAGCCAAAGCCGCTCGGGTAGTTTATACAGGCGAGGATGTGCAGAAATTGAACTTTTCATCCGGGCAGAATGATGATCCTAACGATATCTGTGCCGACTATATTCGCGTGGTTGCAAGGGACAGGGGAATCTGGAATATTTACCGTCCTAACCACTCGAGTTCCGCCCAGAATAGCCGGTCATTTGTTGCCTTCGTAGGTCATGCTCAAGATTATCAGAGGGCAGAAAACTCTGCGACAAATATGGGACCTTGTAAACTCCCTACCCTAAGTCCACTTCGAGCGGTAATACTAGAGGAGCATGCGCCGGGAAAATTCCATAGGGCCGCTAACCTAACTCTGGGCGAGGTGTTTGAACCAATTATCCATGATGAATGGCAAGAACACGATTTTGCTATTGGGGGGCCTCTTCCGCTCCCTCTTAGAAAATAGATTACCCGATTATATTTGAGTGCCGCAAAGTTATCTAGATACTTAATCTACATTGACTTCATGACTTGGCGTGGCGTGCCCAGTCAACTATCAATAACAATATGGAGCATTAAACAATCACAAGCGATTTTGAACGACTCAGCGGAGAAAAAGGTCACAGTAACAGTTGTCGCAGGCCAGTTTCTTGATTCTTGGATCTATTAGAAATTTGGTGTTAAAAACGCCTTTCCAGATGAAACAATAAACATATCCCCGATTTTTACTTAAATTATTCGTGCCGGACCTACAATGAGGGATTTAGGACGGGAAGGTGTACGTAACGGTAAACATTTGTAGCTCCGAATCTCCGTCATAACCTTTGAAGCTCCGGTCCGAGAGCCGATAAAGTGGGGTCGCCCGAGCCCCCTAACACAGCCCCGCTACTCCGCCAATCATGCGGCAACGAGGATGACTTGGGCGTTAGCGTCGGTAGCCCCGAATAAAGCCTAAGCTATTAAATCGCTCTACATTTGCATGCACATCATGGCTGGGGAAATAATATGCAAGATTCCTCTAGAGACTATCCTAGAAACTAAATTATTGGATATTACAGAAAATGCTACCCCCTGCCGGTACCGCCTCCTCAGCTGCGACGACTTCATCGAGCATAAGCAGGTGACCATTCTCGAATTTGATGATTTTCCACAAGTCCCGTATACTGCCTTATCCTATGTCTGGAAGGGCAACATTCCCGATGCGAACTTTGCTGACCCAGTATTCAATGTACCCGTCCCGGAAGGACAAGAGCCAGGTGACGACATTGGGGTTGAAGTGCTGCGAGAGACATGCGTGGCGTCCACAGCCCGAGGCATCAAGCATCTCTGGCTCGATCGCCTCTGTGTCATGCAGATGAGTAGAGAGGATAAGAAATGGCAGATATCTCGGATGTACGATATTTATCGACATTGTCAGATATGCATCGTCGCGCCTGGAGGTCTCCAACGCCTTGTTCGTCTCGACGAAGTGACCCAATGGATCCACCGAGGCTGGACGCTACAGGAGGCCGTGGCGCCTCCGGCTGTTGTTGTCTTGTTTTCTTGGAAATTAGACTCGCGCAGAGTTCATGCTGGTGATACGCAAGGAAATATCGATGTGGTCACTCCGGCTAAGTCTGCAACGACGCCCATATCACTGATCATTGATGCGTGCACTACCGGAACACTGCTCATTGAAAACGGGGAGACGCGCTTGATACTAGAAGTTAAGTTGTTCAGCTCACATCCCGCCGATAGGTCCTACAGGGACTTTCCATTCTGGAACGGAACTCGCCGAGTCCTTTCCCCTAATGTTGGTGCTCTTGCACGTATAATGTCACCGGACCTCGATCAGGATATGAAGGACTACTCAATCTGGCAGAGCGCGCTTATGCGCACTTCATCCTGGCCGGTGGACATGGTTTTCAGCATTATGGGGCTCTTTGGCGTCACGCTGGACACATCAAAATTCGGTAAAAATGACCGTGTGCAAGCCACCATAGCGCTTGCGCAGGCTATCATGAAAAAGGGAGGGCAAGCCACCTGGCTCGCTGCTGCTTTCCGTATTCAACCATCACGACAAATTTCGACCTTTCCCATATTCCCTCGTACCTCCGTATCTGGGAAAGCATATGTAAAAGTAAGAGACATCAAAGGGGTACAGGAGGTGTCCTTGTTGATGGAAAATGACTATCCTATTGCAGACGCTCTCGTCCCGCTGCCTGGAGGTTCAATGGATTGGGACGGATATCTTAAATTCTCCTCGAAGGCTATCCCTATCCGGCCTCATCTATTAGACCCTGCAAAGACCTCTCCTGACTCTGCTAAGCCAACTTATTTCCAAGCTGTTGATAAGTCGTGGTGGGAGGTTGAAGAAGATATCACTGCTAGCACACAAGGAGAAACATTCGCAGTACTCATAGGCTTTTTCGTAGGATATTATCCTGGGAGCACCACCGCCGTCAACGACAACAATGTTCGTGCTTCAATCATTAAAAAGCATGCGGCAGATAGATTCCACGTACATACGTACCTAGGGCTTAGTCACAAAGCCCGGGCCTGGGTAAAAACGTGGCCCGAACGGATGTTCTGTGTTGGGGGCCCGGAAGTGAATATTTTCGAGGACCTTGGAGAACAACTACCGGTGATTTCTAATCCGAAAGAGCAGTATCTAAACAATCCTCAGAGTTCGCAGCCTAGTAGGGTCGTGCCTTTGGAAGATAAACTATCGCGTCGTGCTCGATGGGCTATCTCACAGGAGACACTGGAACAGCATGTGAAACCGAGATGATTTTCTTTCTCTTACGTTACTTCGTATATCATTTTTTCTTTCATGTCAGTGGCGCTTCCTTGGGTGGCAATATTATCACACTAGCTTTACAGAGGAACACGCGCTACGCGTTTAACCTTTATATATATAATCCTCAAGGATCGTGGGGGTTTCTATAGCCCTTACATTTGACACATTACACTATTCTACTCTAAGGTACTTTTCATAAATGTTTAAACTGCTGTTAAACCCAGCATATGTTGCTTGATAAGCCGAACCGCCTCTTTGGCCATGACAACATCTCGCTTGACTCTTTGCTCATCAAACTCGTTTAGTTCTTTGGGGCATGGCGCAGACTTGTTTTCTGGTAGCATTAGCGACTCGAGCCAGAAATCACGTCTGGGATGGGGTATTATGATGCTGTCCATCCAATGGTCAATTTTCGTTCCACTCAATATCTGAACTGCGCCCATAACCGCATGTCGGCCTGATAACTCAAAGCTACCCACCTTCGCTTCGATCCCCTCTCGCTCCATCCAGTTACTTACTAGCGCGTCGCGGCCACAGAGCCAACAGAATACGTAATGAGCAGCTAATAGGATGATCAAGCAGACACCGTCCCATCCCTTCTGGGCTGCAACAAATGTCATAGCTATAAGTTGGCCGCCATGTGCGCACCGAAACCAGAAGGCAGCCACACGCGCCATCCTTCCCTCTGGAGGTACGATCATCGGTTTGTTTAACAGGGTGTCGACGATTCCCCGGTCACCAATGTAAAGATGCCACTCCATGGCGTTTTCATGCGCTGCTACGAGCATACAGGCATCATGAGTTTCGTTGTTTTTCAGGTATCCCACTGGCCGTTGAACCGTAACTGAGTGGATGAAAATCTCGGATATCACACGAATAAGGACTACAGCCGCAGTTCCAAATGCACCAGAAATGATGCAAAAGACGCATAGTCCGATCAGAACAAGGACCTGCAGTGCCTGGAATAGTCTAAGTGCTCGTATTTGGCTGAGCATATATCTCAGGGGCTGGTGTTTCCGTCTCCTTTCATCTACTCTGTCAAAATTGTAAATATTCAGAACCTGCGGTCGGTATTTTATGTTGCTCGCCTTTTCGGCCTCCTGAGTGCTTCGGACCGACGAGGCTGGAGAGGAAGGGCTCGGATTGGCCAATGCGTCTATTTTCACGGTTGCTGGTCTGCGCTTTTTTGTCAAAAACGAAATAATCGATGCGCTGGCGGCGCCATTGGCCACAGGAAAGGCACTGCCCCAATTGACGTCCCAAGCCTTCTGGCTAAATCCACCCTTCATGCTGGCATAATCCAAGTATCCGGCCCCCTGCTCGAGGAAGCGCACAAGATTGGAAAACGTGCCCAAGGCTGGGAATAAACTGGCGGGGAGTCTCCCTAGCAGGGAAATATTGCCAGTCGTGATATAGTCATCTTGGTAGCTGGCGAGATGAATGGCTAGAGGTATAAGAGCTACCCACTCTGCCACAATCGTTGGTAGACATGGGATGGTAATTATACCAAGAGAGACATCCAATAACCCGAAAAATGCGTTATTTGAGGCCATTGAAAAATGTTGTGTATTGATTGTAATGAATTGTTCACGCTGATGTGTTTCTAAGAGACCAATCAACTCGAATTAGTAGCACCTATGTGTTGTCCATTTGGAAGGATATTTTGATGTTAAATATCTTGAGTTTTCGGACTTTGCGTTTGTATAGCCCTCTTAAGGCGTTCTAGTACTCGCTTATGTGGATTAACCCATGTAGTCTTTCGATCGGTATAGCATGCTCAAATCTGCAGTTCTTTGAAGCTCAATCGAATTATATCAATAATAACGCTGCCACAAAGAGGGGTTGGATTGCCACTACTGCAACAACTTTGATGATGTCACCTACTGGCGTTTTTCACCTCTTCTATCAACCTCTTCCTGTTCGCATAGAGTCATCCTAGGTAGTTCAGCAGCAAAAGGTGAGGGGAAAAGGAGAAATAGGGGCAGTGCAGAGGCACTGGATCTAGATCGGCAGTAAGTTAGCCTTTTCAGCTCATGCGGGAAAGCAAAGTCCTAAGCGGATGTGACTGCAGGTTACCTCTTACGCCTAATTTTGATGATAACTTTCAATCTTTGAATATCATTCGATAAAATACGCTTTTTAGCTGCCCCGAGTACATCGCAGATAGTCCTTTTCGTGAATTGGATTTTCCGATGTTTACACTGACCTTTATGATGAGCTTTTCCTTAGTAGGTTCCTTGAAGAGTTTCAGTCATCTCTTACTCTAGAAAAATCCAAGGTTATTATGGACAGAAACTATCATTTTAAGATGATTAGAGAACTAAGCTGCCTTGAAGTTTATATATGTTCCTCCGTATGTCTTTGAATCTGAAGTCTTCCACCTACAAGTAAATTCCTGCGTGTGTTACGTAAGCACGGATGTCACCCAAGATCTTGAGACCTTGGCCCACATTTAGAAACTTAAGAAGAGTCAACAACACTTATATTAATGCTATCTAAAGACTTATTTTCGGGATTCTTTGGTTCAACTTGCTTCAGGAGCCGTTGTATGACACTTAGGCCAAAGTCAATAAAGATGCCGAGGTATTTCTTACTTTAGGTACCTAGGTACCTAAGGTAACATTGCAGTATTTTTACAGTTAAGAAAACAACGTTTTGATATACCTAGAGGAGAATACGCCATACTTCAAACCGCTCTCAACTTGGGAAAGACACGCAACTAAAATTCAGTAACAAAACTGAATCATTTAGAAACTAGATACAAAATAAGTACCTAATATAAGATATTCTACGAACGTGAAAGTTTTTACTTACATAGGTACCTCTTAAGTTAAACTATACGTGTTAGGTATTATTATGGCAAAAGAGGCAGCTGTGATAACTCAGATAATATGACACTTGACACCGCGTAGACGGTAGGACCTCCAGGTATCAGATGAGTGGAATGGCAGTTAAGGGAACGAGGTTTTCTGTTTCTTTTCTGATCCTCAACGAATAGAACAGACCGCGGTTTACCACACCTGTGAAACAAGGTAATTGACTAGAGAGGAATGGATACACGTGTCACGCTACCTATATTTCGCAAGAAGCGAGATTATTGTAAGCCCACGTCTCGCTCTACTTGAACACCACGACTCAAATTACGCGTCGGTGCCGAAATCTTCCCAATTCCGCACCCCCCGATTCCGAGCTCCGAGCCGACTTCGGATTCGGTCTAAGTGCCCACATAACCACAATAGGAAATGTCGAGACTAATTAGGGGCGGGCAGCCTAGGGTCAAGTTGAACTTAGCGTGGCCAGTATGGTACGAGGATCTAATCTTATCAGATCCGAGAGGGAAAGGATATAAGTCATCGCCTCCCCTGAGTCTCTCGGGAATTACGGTTTTACTTGCAAGTCTCATTGACTCTCCCTTGTTTTTCGTATTTATTCACCTTTCTCCTTTCCGTTTCCATTCTTCTTTACTTAGACTTGTCTTTAATATTAAAAATTATAATAATTAGCCTACTCTTTCCCTTAGGACTTACAGTAGCTAAGCCAAGCAGCCAGCCTAATAGATTCTCCGTCTCCGGCTTCAACATTGAATAAGAAAGGCTCCGAGGCATAGCCTGTCACATCTTATTCAAAATGTTAGAAAAACCACTACTACTAGTCGATGCCGGCGGCTTCGCCGTATCCATGTTTATTATGGTACTTCGTCACTCTCTAGCCTTCCGCCTCAAATCGATACGGCACTCGATATTCCCTTCGTCCCCATCATCCATAGACTCAAAAAGGCCTCGTAACATTGTCATTATAGGTGCCTCCATCGCAGGGTACTCAGCCGCCAGCAATATCGCGAGGTTCTTATTACCAGATTCGGAATACCGAGTTATTGTTATCGAACCCCGCGAGCATTTCCAGTTCACCTGGGTTCTTCCACGATTCTGCGTCGCCGAGGGCCATGAGCACAAGGCGTTTATTCCTTATGGAGGACTACTACCCCGCGGTGCACTCAACGCTGACGGAGGCAAAGTGTCTTGGATCAAGGATCGTGTTACTAGTATCTCGCGAGATAGTGTACGCTTGGCTGAGACCGGCGAGGAGATACCATATGAGTTCTTAGTCGTTGCTACCGGCGCAGGTGCTACTGATACTTTACCCAGCCGTGTCGGGGCCGACGATAAGACCGAAGGAATGAATCTAATGAGAGAGATTCAGAGGCAGATTCGCGAGTCTAAGAATCTAGTTGTGGTTGGCGGAGGCGCTGCAGGTGTCGAGTTGGCCACCGACGCGAAGTCAAAGTACCCAGATAAGCACGTCACCTTAGTACACTCGAGAGGCTCAGTAATGCATCGCTTTGGGCCGAAGCTACAGGCTTCTGCGACCGATGGTATCAAGGACTTAGGAATTAAGCTCATCACAGGGGACAGGGTAGTCAGTGAAGACAAAGAGAAAGGCATTGCTGTACTAAGGAGCGGAAAGGAGATTGCATGCGATTACCTGGTTTGTCTCCCATCGCCATCTTTTATCATCAAAGCTAATAAGTTCCAAAGGTCAATTGCACCGGCCAACGGCCCGACTCCAAACTCATTGCAGAACTGAGCCCGTCATCTATATCCGAGTCAGGCCATATCCTGACCAAACCAACTCTGCAGATCCATGACGACTCACTGCCTAACGTTTATATATGCGGTGACGTCTCTGAGACTAACACGACGCATCCGAATTCGAGATCTGCTATGCGCCAGGCTACGATCGTCGCTTTCAATGTGTTATCCGCCACGGAAGGCAAGAAACCCCGCGACAAGTACGTGCCACATTGGCTTGACGGAGTGATCAAGTTGACTTTGGGACTGGTAAGTATAACTATTCTAACCCGTCTTACTGTTTTACACGTGTATCAGTATTAAATATGGCCTTCGCCTGTAGGATAAATCAGTTTCTACCGTGGGTGACGAGAAAACCGAGTTCCTATTCCCAGCCAAAGAGAAGAACGAGGCCCTTATGGCGGCGGGAGCCTGGCATAGGCTAGGGGCTAAGCCTTTCGAAGATGACGGGGAATTCCTGAGGAAGATTAAACCAAAAATCTAAATGAGCTGTTGCTATTGTAGTTAACCAGTGTATAAACTATATCTCTATTGCGGAAGCATAGAAGTTAAAAATTGTCGATTCAGCGTTAATGCTATGAAACAAGTGTAAGCTTGGCATTTGAAGGGCTGGTAGAATAGGATATCTTGGTTATTCATGGTTTCGTCTTACAGAGCAACTTAGATAGAACTGCACTCTTATAAATACGATATTAGATACCCCTGAACTATTTAAGTAATCGACAACTCTAGGTTAGCAGTCCCATATTTAAAGCCTGACATCCCAAGCATATAGTAGACCAGTTATACATCGTTAAAGAAAGCTATTAAAAATATTTTAGACGCTGAGCTACAGAGTACCACATGTCTAAAGTAAGCCGATTAACAAACGAAATAACCGGGCACCACAGGACACACGTCGGATAAACGGGCGTTGTGGACACCAAGAAAAGAATCTATATATCAAGCCGTCAACCTGGGAGTCACTTACAGATCATAAGTACCACTATATAACTTTTCATATACCAAGGAGCCACAAGCACCGCGATCATACGCGGTCCCCGGATAATATCGTGGCCGCTCCATTGGTCGATGCCCTTGCCGAGTAAACCTTCTCCTTTAACATCCGGGTATTTTAACCACGGCCTCACGTCGTCCCCATCATTAGACTAGCCCATGGGGTTCATATCTGGGGAAGCAACAACGGCACCACGATTGGCTGATCTGATAGCGCATCGTCTTGGCGATAACCTGTCCCCCGGGACTTGACATGTGTTTTCCGTGGCGGTATATACCACGGCAGCCTGGTCAGGTATATGAACATATAGACCTTTCCCATTTCTCGCAGCCTAGCGCTTCTCCCACCGGAAATCGATAACTCGTCCAAGTCACTTTCTCGACGTCCACAGCAAAGATGAAGCCGATCACGCTCCTAGCGCTGGCAGCCACTGCCCAAGCCCACTGTGAGTTGACGGCGGCCCCTTTCCTACGGCCCTTTTTTAACGAAGATGACTCTTTCAATGGCTAACACTTGCGGACACCAGACCGCTTCTCGAAACTCGTCATCGGCGGGGTGGAAGAAGCAGCGGAATGGACGTCGGTCCGGATGACGAAGAACTACCAGAGCAACGGCGGGGTGACGAGCGTGGACAGCCCGGACATGCGGTGCTACCAGATGCGCGCGGGCACGGGGACCGCGACCGTCGCGGCGGGGGACGTCCTGGGGTTCGTGGCCAACGCCGCCGTCACCCACTTCGGCCCCGTCCAGTTCTACATGGCCCGAGTGCCCGACTCCGCCAACATCAACACCTGGGAGCCCGCCGGCAACGTCTGGTTCAAGGTCGGCAGCATCTCCGCCGTCCCGCCCCTGGGCTCGACCGAGGCCACTTGGCCCGCTTATAGTGGGTGCCCTTACTCTTATTCCTACCTTTACTGCATACTTGACAGGAGGCAACTACTAACGCGACACCCTGCTAGACAAGAGAGTCGTCAACGTAACAATCCCCAAGAACGTCCCGAGCGGGAACTACCTCGTGCGCGTTGAATCCATCGCGCTGCACCAAGCGCAATCTATCGGCGGCGCCCAGATGTCAGTTTATCCCCCCTTCCCAACCAACGTACTAGCCAGTAACTATGCTTACGAGCCGACAGGTATCTCTCATGCGCACAAGTCAAGGTAACCGACGGCGGCAACGGCACTCCCGGCCCGCTCGTCGCCTTCCCCGGCGCCTACAAGGCTAACGACCCCGGCTTGCTCTGGTCTTACTACCCCATCCCGACTACCTATACTGCTCCCGGCCCGGCCGTCTGGAAAGGTTAAGGAACCTGGTAAGTTGCGTGGTGGTAGCATAAGCACCTAGATGTCGAAGACTAGGTAGTTTTAACTAGAGGCAAATATCATTTGTTAGTTATCTTAGTGCACCATGTATGAAATGTATATATAGTATATCAACAGGCCAGTAAATACGTTGTCGTGACACATTCTGGCATCTCACTTCCACACTTAGCAAGTAAAGCAGATAATCACTTCTCATCCAGTTAGTAGCATGGGCTAAGTTCTTCGTATGAATTAAGTCAATAATAGTACCCAATGAGGGTCAATTTTTGCATTACAGTACATGTGCTCTTCGCAGAGCAAAACCATCGAGAATTAACGGAAAGCAGACGCAATTTCGCCCCCTCCATCTCTTATCATAGCCCTGTTTTGAAGCGGCGGAATAAAAAAAACTCGCAAACCATCTGACCAGCGGCTTAACGCAAGAACTGGCTAAATAATAAGCATTCCGTACAACCTAACTCCAGATGGTCCCTTGTCACCCTACGAAATCGAACCTACGAAACTCGTTTCTCGATCCTCAAATATACATCCCTAGTTACAAGGGTTTGCATATTTTAGACGAAGATTCTAGTGACGTCGCTTCTTGTTACGACCCCGATCTTCCTCGTCAAGACCGCTCTCTCGATCCTTTCGCTTCGCTTTCTTCTCCAGTTCATCCCAATCTTCGCCTTCCTCCTCGTCATCGTCTTCTGAGCCTTCCTCGCTAGCGTCATCGGATGCATTGCTATCGAAATCCGAATCGTCCTCACTGGACTCACTAGCTTCCTCGAGCTCAGATTCGTCAATCTCGAAATTCGACTCCTCTTCCTCTTCTTGGTCATCTTCGTCGTCGCTTTCATTTTGTAGGAACGACCATCCGCCGTCGACAAAGAATTGATGGGTGTCGGCTGTGACTGTCTTCATGATGGTAGGCCAGTTCAGGTTCAAAGGACCTTCACTAAAGGCAATGTCGCTGCTGTCAAGCCATTCCTTCACCTCTTCCAACGACTCTACAGGAATCGTATTGATGTGAACGGGAGGCCTGGTAAAGTCCTTGAACACAAAAACCAAATCGAAATTCTTCAGTCCGAACTGAACACGCTCTAGATGAGCAATTTCGATGTCCTCTAGCGTGATGACTAGGAAGGGCGGCTCTGTGATCTGAATAAGACAATCTGTAGTCGGTTGGATTACGACATTGCTTCGGAATGGAACACCGTTGAAGCCAAGCTCTCTGAGCGGCATATCCACCTCAACACCCTCGTTCTTGCCAGCCTCCGCAATCTTGTCAGCAAAGCTCTTGAATTGACGATCCAGCTCAGCCCTGTGTCGGCGGTCTTCTTGTTCTTGCTCGAACTCATCCTCATCGCCGTGTCGATATTTCCGTTTTCGATTACCAGTTTCATCGAACTGGATATCTGTTGCTTCTCGGTAGAATTGCACATCTTTTGTCTTTTTCTTGTTGCCAATGATAATTGGATCTTTGAGATGCAGATGGATAATGACAATAAGCTCATGGGCGCAAGGCTGGAAGAACAAATGACGGATGTTGGAGAAGAGCACATCGACTCTCTGCTGCGGGTTGAGAGGTGACTGGTACCGGATACCGTTCTGGTGGATCTCAACCTTGCCAGGAACTCGCTTTCCTTCCATCGCAGGGCGTATGAACACGTTGTCCATAACAGGGGGTCGTCGATCTAGCCGATAGTTAGTATAGACATAGGCAAAGTATATATGTACATTGACTTACTTCTTATCTCAATGAGCTTATCCTGTTCGACGACATCCTCCATATCTTTCTTCTCTTGTTCTTTCTTAGTAGCCTCTTTCTTCATGGCAGAAATCTGCGCTGTAATCTCTTCGTAACGATCACCATCGCGAGAACGGAACGTCAGGCTCCTAACGAACTGTGCCGAGGCATCCTCAAATGGCTGATCATCCTTTCTACCAACTCCCTGACCCGGAGAAAGGAAGTTTATACGCAAATAAGACCAATCTCCTTCATCGTTCTTGCTAACATTTTTGATAGTGTGGATGTGGAAAGGGACTGGTCTCCCCATGACCGGTAATACGAGGGTGTGATTCTTTTGGTCGACCAAAATTTCGAGATTCTTAACTTTCAGTGGCATCTGATTGTCTCTCTTGTACGACTCGAACTTCTTGAACTTCTTCACCTCTGCACCATCTTGGCCACCTGTCGACTCGGCAAACCTAGCCAGTCCCTCTTTCTGTTTCTTAAGAGATAATTCTTTCTGATGCTCACGGCGCCTCTTCTCTTGATCTTCATCTACCTGGGTGGTTCGCTCGGATCGCAGGCGGGTACTCGTGATGTTCTTAGTAGCCACAGCACCCACACGAGAGTCTTTCTTCTCTTTCTTGGGGGTTGGTTGCATCTCCTCGTCGTCCTTGAAGAAGAAAGAAGTTGCATCGAGATCGGTAGGAGCGTCCCCAGTAAATACAACAGGGTCGCTATTGGTAACACGGATGGTATCAGTAAGAACCAAGGAATAGGTTTTGCTGAGCTTGTCCTTCGGGGAAGGGTTCTCAACGTCAGTGAAACCAGTCGTTATGCACAAGGTCATTCCGTCCTTCAAGGTTCGTCCATTCTTGGCACTGAGCACTAGTGTAGGATCTTTGCTCTCGATGCCGATACCTGCACCGACGTTCTTGAGGAAGTGCTTTTCCAAGTCAGGTTTCCTGGATCGGATATAACTCAAAGCTTTGTTATAAACATCCTTGGCGACTACACCATCCTTGATCTCCTTCAGCACTAGGTTGTGGACCGAGTAGAGAAATTTGTAGGTACTTTCTTGCGTCTTGTTCGGGTCGACTAGGTAGGTTCGCGCAATAGAAGAGCAGTACGTCTTGTATCGGAGACCCATACCGGCGATAATAACGCCGGGATGGAGGTTGTCGCCGGTCGGCTCTGCCTGTAGCTTCAAGTCATATGTACCGCCACTCTGGACTGCCGGTCCTAAGTACCAATCCAACGAGGAGGGGTCGAAATCCGAAGGTAACCTCTGTTTGTTAGGCAATTCGACCGTCTTCCACCATTTTTCATCGTCAAGCTTTCGGTCCACTTTGTCGGCAAGCGCACTGTGCTTCACTTTTTTCTCTTGGTCCAAGATGTCCGACATCTGGTCCAGAAAGAATGGCGTCATCAGTGCGACACATGCCTTCGACGCCGCTCGCATAGAACGCAATTCTGTCTCGTCTTTGACTGCGAAAGCAGCAGTCGATAAGGCAACGGATATATCGACCTCTTCAACATCCTTGCACTTCTCGCTAAAGACCTTCTTCCACTCGTCGACGAAAGGGCCGTTTGATTTGTCCTTGGTAAGAACGCCGACTTTTTTCTATTCGCCAAAACATGTCAGCTCAAGGATATAATTACGTAGTCAATCGGAAGGTAATATGACTCACTCCTGCGTTGGTGATCGTATCGGCAATTTTGAGGAATTGCTTCTCATTCGCAGCTGCATCCTTGCCTCGGACCAAAACTTCAATCGGAAATCGGCCACCCTTCAATTGTTCCAGGTGTTTCGCTACGTAAAGGTTAGTCGCCTAATCGCGCAATAACGGTAGGTTGGGATTGTCGCTACCTTTTTTCGCCGTCGTAAGTATGAAGAGAGTGTCGATAGTAAAAAGCATCAACGTAGTCGGGAACTCGTAGCCTAGCAACCAGAACTAAACAAAAAAAAAAAAAAAAAGTCAGTTTCTTTTCCAAACGCGATATAGCTAAATTCATAAAATACGTGAACATAGAAGCGTGCGACATACGTGCATAGCATTGTTCTTCTGGAATTCGGGATTCTCCTCGACTTTGCCCATCATGATGAGGACGGAAGATACACCGCCGAAAACAGCGTCACCGGCGCGTTTATCAGCCTTCCAGGCATTAATGAAATGATTAATGCGCTCCTGGAAGAGCTTTCCATCGATCTTGATGTCTGCCATCTTCGTAGATGACCCGAAAGTCGTTGGCGAAAAGATGGCAGATGGAAGAGGTGATTGATGGAAGTGGGAAATAGGGAATTAAAAAAAAAAAGAGGGATGAGAGAAGGCTGAAGGCAGCATCAAACTTTGCCCCAGAAAATTGGGATGTGAGGTGACGCGAGCTTGGAGAAGGACCCCACTTTATTTCGCGACGCGGTTTAATGGGTTACAGGTACCTAGGTACCTACCTAACATACAAGGACAACCACCTGCATTATGTACCTAGGTACATAAGGTAAGCAAGAGAACGTATCCCCTCAAGTACAAAAATTTAATTAAGGATATTGAAAGAAGTAGAATTAAGTAAATACGTAAGATAGAAATTAAAATGAAGAAGAAAGAAACAAGAAAAATTAGCAAGTAGTTAAAGCACCGCTTGGTGCAAGTTTCACCTAGCATAGTATCTTGGCGTTTAGGTCAGGTAGGTATACACAAATCCAAAAAGGGGCTTTTGAACTGACGATGATTTTCTAGATTCCACCAAGAGCCTTACATATTTTCTACAAGGCCTTATATACAAGAAATAATTCCTGAATCAAGAATTAAGCTAGCGAAGGAATCAGGAGATTGATTACCTAACTTCACTGAACAATCGAGTGACTCCTGACTATAGCACTAGGTATCAGAAAGATTCCGTATAATAGACTCGTTATCGAAACTTTGGCGGTTTTCAGACGCTAGATGCTCGAAGCTAGTATCTGCGAGCACGTAAGGAAGGACACTAGATCAGGTAGCAAATCAGCGGTAATAGAGAACAAATTCTCAATGGGAAGACTACCTAGGTGCTGTACCTGGTAGTCACGTAAGCCCCTTTTCATCTAAGCAATACCTTCAAAACAAAATTGTCAGGTTTACCAACTGGTTCTTAATCACCCAGCTCGGTCAATACACTGTCGAACTTGATCCATCAGGTAAAACAAAACCAACTAATATAATACGAATATAATTATTTGGTCCTATAGGCTAGAGATAGGTGGCCACCAATGAAGGATATCGACGCCCAAACGCCCAAACGCCCAGGCAACCCAAACGGACTGAATAGCGACTTTCAAAGCCGGGAAACAGCGCTCAGGTGCATTAAAGTTAGTACGTGTTTTCTTTTTTTTTTCTTTTTTTTCACATACCCATACTTATAACCATCAAACCAGCTAACCCAAGGCTATCTACTCACGCGAAACCACCCGCTTCTCTCCTCCGACGCCCCGACATAGGTATTTATAAACCCAGCCTAGCCTATCAAGGCTCCAACAATACCCTCACGGCCACCACGGCCGCACGAGCCCTCTATTCGGGACAGCAGCGGCAAGGACCAATTCCGTTCCTCGTAGTGCTATTGGTGCCGCAGATGCAATTGCAATTGACATAGCCGTTGCGGATGCGATTGCACACGCAAAAACTGTTCCCACAAAGATTAGGTAGCCCCTGGTAGGAGGTCTATCCAGGATATTGTCCAGGAAAATTGCACGGTCTCCAGTGGCTCTCTCCCATATAGGGCTGATCCACCCCATGGGGCAGAGGGCTCGACATGGAAACGTCGACCGAGACTGACGAGCCCCTCTGGGGCTCGACGAATGGCATAAACCCAAGAACTTCGCCGGGTTTCTTGCTCGCTTCTACGAAGTCCTGTCGTTTTGGTTATAGATATGGCGAAGATAGTAGCCATCGTCATAGAAGGATTGTTAGTTATCGACATGGTTGTTTTTATGGTTGTGCTTCTTGTTTTGTTTCTTGTCGCGGCTCCCGCGGCGATTGTTGCTCGCCGACGAGCGCGAAGATGAGCTCTTGTCCATTTTCGAGAAAGGTATGTATAAGAGGGGGTGTGTTGCAGGGAAGAAGAACGAAAACGAAGTATATACTAGGTATTTGATATGAGTCAGATAACTGAAGTTGTATGAATTGGAGTGCATCTTGGTGCGTTGTGCTGAGCCAGATTGCAGGGAGGATGGTTGGGATACCTACCTATTTATAAGAAAACGGGACGGTTAAAGAACCAAAGACTTATATCTGGTGACACGATACAGATATTGAGTGTGGTTGCAGGTGCCTATGTGTATTATGATACGCAACCTACTAACATAGCTTAAGTCTGTGTTTGAGCCGACGTCTTTAGCCTCCCTTCAGAGTCGACGATTCATCATGAAAGCAAAAAGGGGTTTCAAAATATATATAGTTCGGTGAATGCTAGACTAGCTACCTACCTAAGGTATGATTAGATATTACATTGTAGAGGACATATCTCATACATCGTGGCTGCGTGACGATCTGGGTTAAGACATATTTCCTACAGCAAGAAAGAATACATCACAATTTCTCGATTAATGAGTCTAAATATACAATGCTGGTATATGATTAAGGGGTTTTCCTTGTTGGCTCCTTTTGACTACAGGTAGATGCCTAGACATGTCAGTCCTCACCGATCACGAACATGAATTAGCCAATTCCAAAGAACTATCCTCCTCCTTAGAGTTCAACATAAGAGAAATAGCTAAGCTAAATGCATTTTCACTGCATACCTATGTAGGTATGAAATCCACTAGTACTTATGTGAATCATCGTGACTTGAGCCGTTATCACTTCCCTTTGACTTACAACATCGTAAATACAAAATCTTTGTTGAGAACTTAAAAGTAATGTTCGTCGGCTACCTACCTAGGTAGTTTAGTGATGTTGAGCCTTAGAAACAACTCAAGCACCTACGTTATTGGTAAAATACATATATAGGTATTGTGAGTGGCAATACCACTCATAGGTCAGATAGACAATTGTGCTATCAAGAAATACACTTTTGGCTCAGTGGTATGTTCTCTCAGGTATTAACCGGAATCGACTAGGTACGTATACACATGAGGTTACTTCATTTTTAAAAGTAGTGTCTTATTGGAGCGTTAAATAGTTATATGATAGGAAACACTGATGATACGGAATAATTGTAGTATTTCGCCAGATACTTCATAGAAAGCTGCTAATATAAAATCAAAAGGACTTATGTATTTTCAAATTACCCTAATGTTTCTCCAAGTCAGGGTCGAACTCCCTTGCCTTATACGCCACTTCAGCTTCACGAATAGTGCTAGTTACACAAAACTGGAATTTATAGTTTATATTCGCGCGTCTGAAGACTCCTCATACACTCCCAAGGACTGAACCAGACTGCTCCGTGCACTAAACAAAACTATGTAACTTGTCAGAAATACACTTATTCCATACACGCCGGCATCCGAGCGCTCGCCATTTCGCCCGCCCGCCAGCCTGCTGGTTGACAAAAAGGAAATATCGCTGTAAGACATGATTCTGGGGTATCGAGCGTCGAAACACGCTCTTCAACCTCAACCATAACCGATACCAACATGCCCATAACGCCAAAAATTCGTACACCTGTTTGTGCTGTCTTGTTGAAGACATCGTGAATCTGGCTCGTTGACCCCGAAAACATGGGTCGTCTATCCACTCATTACCCACCATTGCCCCTCAGATTATCATATCCCCCCACCTTCATCCATCCTTGAACGCCAAAAAGAAACGGAACAATGGAAAGCGAGCGGAAATCGACCACTAGAGTAAGAGCGCACCTGCTTCTACATCTCCATTCTCGCCGCGATGTCTTCACTCATACCCCTAACCGAATGTGCGACATGTTCGTATTCACTTTCCTCCTCCTCCTCATCGTCCTCATCATATTCATCGCTGTCTTCATCAGACGTGAGATCATGTAACGGATCGATTTCAACATCCTCGTCCGGATCATATGGAATCATATCGCCATCGTCATACTCGTCATCATCATCATACTCACTGTCCGTAATAATACGACTCGCGAGTTGATCTCCTAACCAGAACTTAGCACGCTTGTTTGCGCCTAGGCTACCAGGTAAGGGTGTCGCATGGCGTTTGGATAAGCCATTACTTCCACGCCTATGGGGCACAAGCGCTGGCGAGTTGACTAAGATCGGTAAACCCCGAACATAGAGGTATGCAACTCGCTTTTTATTCTTGTTGAAGAAGAAATAATGCAAGCGCCAGATAGCGGATTCGTCACCGTCAAAGGGATCCTCTTGTGGTTGATACGAGAATACTGTGCAATCCTTCAGAGCCATTTCCTTATCAATCATGGTCCACATGTGTGGGTTCCAAGCGGGACTGATCGAATCACCTCCCGAGGCCAGATTAGGCGAAGGAGAACTGCTATAGGAACGATAGGAAGTGTTTGCATTGGGAGAAAGGAGCGAGGAGCCTAGTGGCCGAACGCTATTCAGCGTGTTGTCAATGTTCGCCATCACATGTTGCAAATTACGCTCGCGACGGAAGTCCGTCGGGCGCAATACATGAGAGAAGTCATAGTCGGGATGACTCGCATTCAGTGTTGCAATTAGGTAGGCGAAGGTGCGACGACTCGAGATCTCACTGAGGTTACCAAAAGGGCTCGAACGCGACAGATTAAGTGATGCGGCCATTTCCTTCCGTTGTGGCGGTGAGAGAGAAGCGCCAAATTTAAGAAGGGCGGCATGTTGTGTTTCGAGAGATGTTTCAATTGATTTGTATAGCTTCTTGTCGGAACCGGCGGCTTTTGTCGTATAAAGATCGCATCCTCCTTTGACGCGACATTCAGCCGTGCTGAAATTTAGCGCCGAGGTGATGACGTCGAAATCGCGAAGCGGGAGAAACTACGTAGAGTATCGTCGTTAGCGAAGGGCCCTGCGATGACTCCGATTGCAAATCTCCAAATAATCCAAAACTAATGCGACGAGTGTACGAACCTTCATCTTTGCGTCGGTGATATTTTCGCAATTTCATAAATCGATATATCATATGATGCGATGGGATTAATGGTCGGGTGTGTTAACCAAGAAGTTGAGACGAAGCGGAGCTCGGAGCTGATGGGAAATAGTTTTGTACGGCTTCGGAGGGTCGTTAAGAAGATTGGAGTCGACCAGTAAACGGCTGACACCTGGTCTGGAGTAGCGAATTGCTGGTTAAAAGATAATTATCGTCCTGGCGATGTGTTCGTAGTTGATGCAGCAATCCGTAAGCCGATAAAGAAAGACAACGAATGCGCACTTCAATCCCTGTAAAGCTGAATCAAATAAGATAAACTAGACGATGTACCGTCTAGTAAATGCAGAGAAAGTAGGACATCACGTATTATAAGTGTATTCGAAGTTGGGAGATAGCCGGTGTTTTGGTGATCGAATGTATAATTGAAGCCTTTTGAAGGTGGAGGAGGTAAGTTGCGACGGTTCTCGGATTGGGAGTGCCGGGGGGGAAAGATAATGATGTGTTGCGGTGATTGATCAGGTGCTTGGGTGCTTGTCTGACATGGCTGACAAGGGGCCTTGGGGCCAACTCGCAAGGAAGCCGGGAGTTTGCCGTGTGGCCGTTTCCTTGTCTTCTCAAATCCGGCCGCAGTTCGCAGGTCGCAGGGAACTTTAGGGGGGGAACTACCTATCGAACCAGTGAACTTGGAGGGGGTGTGGCTTGATACTGGCTTGATGCTTGCTCGCTTTGATAACTAGCAAGCTAAGGGTGATAAGGGTGCTAAGGGGTTGGCAACCTCCCACCATTGCCCGAAGCCACCAATAGTTGATTACCGGGCCCAGCCAGAGGCTAAACGAATGAGATAACGTCAAGATCCCACGAGCGTAAACGGCGCCCTTTGAGCTAAACATACCTAACGCCTAGCATGTTTACCATGCAATAGCTTCGTCACCGATGGACGCTTAATTAGCCATTCGGATAAATCTTGTGTAGCTGAATCCCACTTGTTTCCGGTAATATGCATCATTTCGGCCTGGTCAGGTTGAGTAAAAGTGCGTGCGCGAATATATGCCGGAAGACGTCCTAGAACTTTCTGATAAGCTCGTAGCAGAAAAATATCCCGAAGTGCTGTTGGGTGATAGGCTGGAGAAAGACGGAACTGAGATTGCGTCACTTCAAAAGTGACCGTCATATGTTTAACAAATGCGACAAGGCTCATCCAACGCGAATAACACTGCAAACTGTGGGATCATAAGAAGCCGGCTTCCTTCAACGCGTCCCTAATTTCTTCAGATTCCTGTAAAAGAGCAATTAAATATAAGCATGCTTGTAAATGCAAAGCGTATAATACTGTAATTTGAAACCCGTTGCGCCGTGCCCTAAGGGAACCATTCTTGGACTGCAATCCGCTCGGAAAAAAAATACATTGTAACTTGTTACATGATTTTCGTAACCTCGTCCTCGACCTGAATCGAAGAAAAAGCCATGTCAGTGGGACTGAGGATTGATTTTTAGGGGAGGGCCTTAAAGTCTGTGTAGGTTACCGAGACGGTGATTTGAAGCGAGAAAAAGAAGTTTTAACAAAAGCCCGAGTAGGTAACTCACCTCCATATCTTCGAGAGAATCCTGCTGCCCTATGCAGCGGAGTACATTCTTTTTACTGCTTTCCTGCAATTCTCCCGCCAGTAATATCTCATCTAGAATATAGTATGCTTTCGTGAAAGAGAATATAATGTCGAGCTCGCAGACGTTGCCGTAGTATTTGTCCATCTGTTCGACGTATCGGTGAATAATCTCGAGAGTAATTAACTCGTTGTCATCTGAAGAGCATCCGGCGATGAAGAATAGCGAGGCATAACGACGATATACGATTTTGGTATCTGGTTGTTTGGTTGGCGGTCAGCAGCCTTGTCTAAGATTGGTAGTTAATAAGGGGTCGAACCTTTATATTCGAGAAAGTTGCACATGCGAGTTCGTCTGGCGAGGACTAGTTGAGAGACGTCCTTGACAATCTTCGCCTTGTCCTTGGGAGACAAGGTGGTAAACCATTTGGCCAGGCGCTGTTTTCACTATTAGTTTTGATGGAAATGCGACTCAAAAAGAGTTTCATAACATACCACCTTGCCCTGCCGAGACAGCAGGATCAAGTAGCTATCATGCCAATGGTTAGCTGTAGCCTTATGTTAACGGTGATAAATCTGATGGCATACTTAATAGCCATTTTGACGTTTTTCACATTAACATGGCAGGATGAGAAAGGGAAAAGTTTTGTCGGGAATCAGATGTGTTTTGCTATTTTGTTATGTTGATGTTGGCAATGATAAATGGTAAATTGCTCTAAGGGATTGAGAACAGCAATAGCAGAAACAGAAACAGAAGCAATTTCTTAGCAGCCGGTAGTGGGGTTGGGCACGAGCTTGTCCAATTCGAATTTACCTAAGGTATGCGACCGCATTAGGTGCCATGGGGGATACTAAGGTACAACAAATTGAAGGTACATCCAATTGCGGCCAGCCGACATAAGATTTGCCGGTCCGATTCAATGGGACCCCCACGGTCTTAGGTACCTAAGTCAATGCCTGCAAACACGGGTTTCCGCGGCTGACCTGCGGGCTGCAGCGCTTAAACTTTGGGCCTTGCAAATAAAAATGTTTAATAATCTGTCCAGCTTCTAGAACCTGGAACATTCAAAAAAAAAAAAAAAAAAAAAAAAAAAAAGACCAACAGAAAGATACAGCCAGCTCTCCAACCGAGATACATATCAATTCACCGAGTAAATCGCTGTTTTGAGGGTCTTAGTGGTAAAGTTGATTGTAACACCCCACACGATTTTTATTGACTGGAGATGATTGAGGTCCTTACACACACTGCTTACATACCTCAAGGTAGGTACCTCAGGTACCTTGGGTATGGCAGACATGTGGTGGACATATGGTGTCTACTAATAAAGAATGTCCGCTTCTGGCATATCTCGAGTGGGTTGAGTCGGGGTGACAGGGTGAGTGACCTATCCATGACAGTTTGATTTCAAATGGCCTACGCCCTACGCTCGTAGCTTTGGCTTACTCTATGAGGTAACCACATAATTCCTACCAATTTTCTACTTATGATCTAATTTCCATAGGGGTCCGTCTACCTTAGGTTAGATAGGTACTAGTTGTATCACCACCACATGCGACGGATCCCGCGATTTACTTGCTATACTAGTGGCGATAATACTACTACATCAGGCCGGAGTCGGCGTCCCTCATCTCATATCTGTTAGTCTATAATATAAGATTGTTCTACGTTTATAATCTCGGATACCGTTATCATCTGCTGTCAAACCAGATCGAACCCAACACCCTAAGAGGGAGAAAAAATACAAGAAGAAGGAGGAGGAGGAGGTAACTAAAAGGTCAACCTAGTACCTTTTCACTCAACTATCTCCGGACTTGGACGGCAGGAAATATTGCTGGAACTCAATTCATTAATCCATACCCCACTTCGATTTATAAAGCTTCAGTTTTTTTTCCTATCCACTCACCCACCCCTACATTATTAACATTATTATGTACCAACCTCTCATGCATCGCATGAAATACGATTGGTAATATTGACCTACCTTGTACGGTATCTACTTACCTATCTGGAATATTCATCCGCCTTTATTGGTCTTATTGCTTATATTATATATCATACCTATCTACCTATCTCTATCTTCTCTCTTCTTATTTAGATTGTGGTTGTTGACGAGTCTTTCTTATCCAACGTATTCCCTCTCTAATCATCATGACGCGAATAATCTTATCTACGGGTAACGTCATCTTAGACGGCCCCTCTATCATTCGAAAGCCGGGTACTTCTCGGTCCAATCTTGAGTTCACAAATTCCCTTCGGAGCAACATCTCGGCTGCGCAAAAAGAATACGCATCCGCATTTCATAATGGCAATGGCCATGCCTCCTCTCATGCGGGACAAAATGGACACAGCAGTCGACCGGCGCCAGAGGTTTGGACAGAGAAGGAAGACTCTACGTTATATGTGCCCCGCATCGACTGGGAATCAGCTGGACTACAAGAGAGTCGCTCTCAATATGAGATAACCGTAAAGTTATTCTTCCTTCCAACAGCGCCTCCAGAGAAGAGGCTCGATTATATTAAAGAGGCATTGCGATTGGTGAAGAAGGAGCTCGGCGTAGAGGACGTCGACCTCCTCATAGCTTCGTTCCCCGGCTTAGCATTCGAGGGAGACTGCGAATGGGAAGCTGACAGAAAGAATGCGACGATGGGCAACGATGAAGAAGAGGTTACCACGTGGGGTCTGCTGGAGAAATTATACCACCAGGGCCAGATCAAACGGCTTGGGATCGCCGAGTTCGGCACCGAAAAGCTAAAGCGCTTCTTAGACAAGGTCAAAGTCCGGCCTGCCGTTAACCAGATCAATATTAGAAATTGCTGCAACGTACCTCCGCCTCTAACAAAGTTAGCTAAGGAGAAAGGTATAGAATTGTTCACCCACTACGACTCTACAAACATCTTGCCTAGCGGCACCTTACGAGAGCTTCTAGGTCAAGGACCGCAGGGCGCTGGCGTCCTAGCAGATGGGGATATTAACAGCAGTGGAATTAAGGGTGAAATTATCCCCGAATGGGTTGTCAAGTACACAGCGTTCGTCAAGGACCGGGGAGTTATCGAGAATAAAGGTTACTTTGCGAGCGCGGAGACGGTAGAGGAGGCATGAATATGCCTGCTGTTTTATCTATTCCTCATGCATTTTTCAGGTAACGATAGCATCTGGTTGTTAGGGATTACCAGCATTATTAGATCATCGAATACAGGAGAATCATACAATATTTTACTTCCATAATATTATTTTTTGTAGCAGTAGTTGAGATTGGATTACCCTATCATGCTCCTCTTGCGCCCTCTCATCCTAACCTCCTCGAGCTTTTTCAAGACCACAGGCGCCTGCTTGAAGGTCTCCCTGTACGAGCTCTCCAGCGTAGCAGTAAATAGATCTTCCGCGCGAGAGTGCGTGCTAGCAAACGCCCTCTCCAAAACATACAAGTCCACCGCGCGATCCTCGTCAGACGTGCTCTGGCTCGCGAGACCAAAATCAATAATGACAATATCGCCATCCAGTAATCCGCCCTGCTCACCATCGCCTTCTCCCGCGCGCCCATTCGATTCCTCCTCCTCCCACGGCCGCAACATCATATTACTCGTCGTCAAATCGCCATGCACGACGCCGACGCCATGCATCCGTCCAATCGCGCCTCCTATCCTGCGCATCAGCGCCACGAGCTCCTTATCCTCCTCCTCCTTGCCCGTAACCGGGCCCCCACTTCCCCCCTCCCCATTCCCTCCCTCCCTATTCTTATTCTCATTCCCATCCTTCCCGCCCTTTCCACCCTTCCTCCGCCTCAGCCACTCATTAATCGCGGCGCGCGCGGGCTTCCCTGCGATCCACTCCATCGCCATCCAACCCGCGCTCTCGTCGACGGCGTACACGGCGGGCACCGGGACGCCGGCGCGGCGGCAGCGCGCGAGCACGCGGGCCTCGGCGAGGATGCGGTGGCGGGTCAGGCGGGCGTCGAGGGAGGGGTGGCGCCATTTTTTAGGAGGGCGGTACTTGAGGGCGGCCGGGAGGGAGGGCAGGAGGTAGGTCGTCTTGTAGAGGCGTGCTTCGGCGCCTTGGGTGATGAGGGTTGGCGGGGTGGAGGAGGGGTACGTTAGGACGGCGGGGAGGGGGAATTGCTCTGTTTCGGGCTTGTGCGGGTTTTCGCTTTGTTGTTGTTGTCGCGCGGAGGACTGCGCTGGTGGTGGTGTGTCTGCTGCCATTGTGCTGATTGATTATTCTATTCCGCAGGCGCTTCGTTGGGTATGTTTTAACTTATAAATTGTTGCTGGGTTGAAGCTCTATTGTGTTATTAATGAATTTGGTGTAAGTTCCAGGTATCGGATTCCGTTTTGCTAATCAAAGTGGCTTATCGGTACGTTACACAGATCGCCCCGCGATTGATATGCGATATGCGCTATTAGCAGTGGTGGCAGCAGCTGCGGCTGCACCCTGTAGTCCTTGTATTAGTTCCGAGTCCCACTTCGTCATAAAAAAACCCGAAAGACTGGAAAACAGCAGCAAGGCTCATGCACGGAAACCTCGTTCCAGAAAATACCTCATATCCCTTCTTCGCTTGATCTTCGTTCTACCGTTTTATTGCAAGGATATCTGCCAGGCACGTCGTTATCCAACGAGATGCTTAGCTGGGACCCCTGACCCGCTCGCCCTTCTTTCAGCTCGTCCACCTCTTATAGTTCAGCTCTCTGGAGAACTATTTTAATACATTGAACAACTAGAGGTTTAATTCCTTGTTCATAGGCCATACTTCTTGACGAGTTAAGAAAAGTCAGTCTCAGATATAACTGATATAGGTGTAAGTGAGTAACCTACACTAACTCACAATGCAACATCTCAACGTTTCTAAGACTTGACCTATTCAAAACATCCCCTATAAAACTTAAAAGCTATTATAAATGCTTGCTTGCAATAGAAGAGTACCTAAGTTAAGTATAATATAATTATCTCTTAAGTCTCTTTTACCGTGTAGTTTTTCTCAAGTTACATATATCATCAATATACAGAGCCAGTGAAACAGCTGATATCTAAGAGAATACTAATCTTTTAGACACATATGGTCCGGGATATTGTTCTTGAATATTTCCCTTTTATTTCAAGCTTTGCAAGAGATGTTAGTTATAAATTCCCTTTTCTCTTCGTTCTTGCGCTTATACAACTCCCATACCCTAATAATGTTACGTACCAGTTCTTAGGACATTGCAATAAGTGAGAATAGCCTATAACTATTTTAGGCTATCTTCTATTAGCTCCCTTAGAGTTGCGCGGAGACTTAACTCCCCATAGTTGAACGCTTATTATTTGTATTGCGGTGTATAAGTCCCAACATATCAGACGATAACATGTGACTATAGCAGCTAGATAGAGCTCCATTAAAACAATAAGCTCCATCCTCGGCTCACTAAAATAAAAGCTTCCCAAGCTCTCGTCTTATAATGAGCTGTCGTATGATAAGATAACCCTATTTCCTTCCCCTTTAATGGGGATCGGGTCTACTGTAGGTACCACTGCGCCACCGGTTCCGCGGCGTCCGCTATTGGGTAACATTAGGCCATTTGCTGCAACCCTAGCCGCTGAATACGGAGTTGTGCATACAAGTAATTAATCAGGTACCTCTCTATGTACAATTGCAACTGTGTATGCAGGCTGGCAGGAGGGAGGTTTGCATGTTCTCCGGGGGGCAGCAACAATCAGCAGCCTGATTTCTTCAAGTAGCTTGTCGAAGTAGAAATGTCCCCCTCAACAAAATTCAAACTTGGCATCTCTCCAGCCTACTCCTCTTATTACTTATTATCTGCAATCTACAATCTACATATAATATCAAAAAAGTAAGGGAAAACTAGGAAAAATAGGGCAAGTCAAGGAACATTCATGCAGACGTCACCGCTGTCTACACCCTCCATTGAGAGAATAGATCCTAAGATTCATCCAATTCGTTATTCACCTTTCAACTCGCATCAAAAACCCACGAACCATGAATTTATAGTCCAAAACTCGCTTCCCTCTCTATGGTCCCCTCGTCCCCCCTCCGCATCCACATCCCCATCTGTCACGCAGCAACAACTCATCATGCTTGACCCCTCTTCGCCGCTGCTGTGGACCCTGTTGCTCCTAGTCGCCGCCCTTTGCCTTACCCTTCTAGTCGTCGCCCACACCCTTACCTCCTACACGACAGCCTACTTAGCTGCGCCCCACGAGATAACCACCTTTCTCGAAGCTGTGGACTCTTCCGTACAGGAGAACGAAGGATACGATGGAGACGTTGCAAAGGTGCAGAGGCTAGAGGACAAGCTACGATTGGGTAGATTGCTGAGCGAGATCCGGAAGAGCGGGGATGATCTGCGCGAGGAGCTGGACCGCCTCGTCCTAGCCGAAGGCTCTCGGACGCTGCGCCCTAGCGCGCGGTTCCTTTGGGCGGGTCATAGAAGACAGTTAGAAGAGAGGGTACGGCGGCTCGACATGTTGCGCATGCGATTCTTAGTCGTTTACATGGGCATCGTTGCGGCTACGGCGGGGGACCGTGCGAAGCAGGCTGAGAGGACAACACCGAAAGATCCGGAGAAGGCGGCTCTGCATTTCCAACACCAGATGCCTACCAGGCCGTTTCTTCCGAAGGGACTGACTGATAGCATCAAGCAGAGACCAGCGCTGAAAAAGTTGACGACGCAGACGACAACAACGACGGAGCAGCACGAGGACAACGAGACCCCGCATCAATTGTCCCACCACGCGTCCCACGAGACGCCGCACAGGACACCGCAGAAACCACCGCACCAGATGAACTGGATGGGTGTCGTGCAGGAGCTCCAGCGATCCCCACGGATGCACAAGCGCCACGCCTCGATAGAGATGGCGATGCGATCAACACCCCCCGCGTCGCCGCTAGGCAGCCCGGTATCACTAACACCAGAAATGGACAACGGACGATTTCACAACGCCATAGACCCTATCCCCGAAGATAGGGATAAAGACAAAGATGAAGAAGACAAGACCTGACTTGATTTGACTTGAGTTGTTTAAACAAAAACTGAGAGCGATTTTGAGACGACCCCCCTGACGAAACACATAGTACAAAATAGGAGCACAGACACGAACCATAGCATACATCGCATGAAATACGACGATGACGACGACAGAAATGACGATGTATAACGAACGAAAGCCTTTACGACCCTTCGAGATTTTGGTGAGCCTATCTATAAGCATATACACCAACATTATTATTATAATTACTACTACTACTATTACTACTATTCCATTCCACGCGGAGTTTTGGCCACTTCACGAGATACCCCATTTATTTATTTTATTTTACTTCACTTTACTTCACTACATGTTACCTTTTCTTTTGCACTTGGCTGCACGCCGCTCGGGGTGTATTTTTCAGTTCTTCTTCTAATATATCTTCGAAAACTGGGATAGTTAGATGATACATCTCATACCCGCATTATACTATTTGGTAACCTTTTAAGTATGCCCGTATTCATGTATTGAATTGGATTGAATTGGATTGAATTTCGTATAGGGTTCGGAGGGGGTGTAAGTGAACTAAGGGCTAGTTGGTCAACTAGGAAAAGGAATCGACTATTGTCGATGGTGTATATCTAGCAGTTGATCCAGGAATTTTAATATTGAAATTTCTTTTCGCATGAAAAGCATAGTTATATGAGTCCATCTGAAGGTTAGTTGGAGTGACGGCGTATGAGCAATTCATATGAAAACATTCAACTGTTTTGCAGAGGAACACAAGTAACGAACTTCGTCATTTCGTCCGGTAGTTCCCAAGTCCCTCAGGGTAACCGTGATTTTTCTCAGTGTTTAGCATCATCAGGTCCGGTACCGTTTTTCTCGCCGACTACATTAGCGTTAGTAAGACTTCTCTCAAACCATCTCATCCGACTCCCTTTATATACCGGCTATCCGATATATAAAGGCTAGAATGCAAATAACTGAGGCAAGGGAACGAGCGAACTTACCATCCAACGCAACGAGAAACCGACTAACGCAGTTATATGCCGCCACCTGTGTTGAATCCCATTAGTCTCGAATTTCTAGTAAGACGGAATACAGAAAAAGCTACACCATCCCCATATCCAACATCCTCATTTTACAGACTCAACACGTCTAGTTCTATTCTTCCTTCCCCATAACCCGACTCAACTCAACTCAACTCAACCAAGCAAAATCAAACAGCAAAGATAAAGCCAGAAAAGAAGGAAAAAAAAAAAAAAAAAAACTTACAGTAGCAGTAACCTCCACAACCTCCCTCTCGCTGCACACCTTCCTCAGCACCTCGAACGTCTCATCCGACACCTTCACGTTCCTCGTCATCTCGTCCGCGTACCTCAGCACCGCCCACTCCTTATCCGACAAGCCCCCCCTATCCCCTCCCCCGTCCTCGGAAACCAGCACCTCCCTCCCGACCACCCGCATCCCGGCCTCGCTCACGCCCGCCCCCCGCGCGAGCGGCTCGTGGTGGCCCCACTCGTACCACGCCCCGTTGCACGCGGCGACGCGGCATATCGCGATCTCGCGCTCGCGGGCGCCCAGCGCCGCCGTCCGCGTCCGGATCGCGCCCAGGAAGCTGTTCCACCCGTCCGCCACCGGCGGCGAGTGCAGCAGCGCCAGGTCCAGGGGCTGCAGGGGCCGCGGCGCCCGCCGCGCCGCGATCCGCGATATTATTGCCGCTTCGTCGTCGGTGGACGGCTGCGGCGGGTTCGGGACGTAGGGGATGCGCATTTTGATGGTTTTTTTTTTTTTTTTTTTTTCTTTTTTAGGACTTTTTTTTTTCTTCTTCTTAGAAATGAAAAGTGGGAGATGCTTCTCAAGTTCAAGTGTACCTAACCTAAGGTGCTTTATTTAGTGCGTAAGTCTGAAGATTGAAGGTAGGTAGGTTAGGTTAAGTAGGTTAAGAGGTTAACCTAACTGTAGGTACGGCGACTATATTGTGCACCCAACCTTTAAAAGCGCCTAAATACAGGTAGGTAGGTAAGTATAAGCTAAACCTGCTCTCCACATTCGACATGAAGCTAAAAAAAAAAAGATGCGTCACATCTCTCTCCGATATTACTAGCTATCCTCGGGTATAATCAACCCGCACCTTCATACTCCGCACCCCGAACATCGGACCGCGCAATTACCGCCAGGTTCGGAAGCACCCGTGTTGTCATAGGGTTCTCCGCCTTTTCCTATATCCTTTCTTCACCAACTCGGCAAGTTGACCGGCATTAGGACGACAAAGTGGTTCGATCACCGAAGCATAGCATCGTATTAAGTCAAGTACGTAATTAAATAATAGCTTTCAAGAGTATGTATAAAAGTTGCTATACACTGATGAGGTAATTAGAATACCTCTTATATACTTGCATAAATATTTACATTGCATCGAATTGGCAATCTCATTGATCGCCATGGTGTAACTCTTAGATCTTTGGCCTAGGTGGCATTTATATCGCGTTTCATAAAAAAATTCAGCTGTTGCTTAAAATTGGTATGCAGAACGTTTCCCATACGCATATTGGGAACGCATAATACAAACCTCTGACGAGGCCCAAAGAAGCCGAAAGAAAACCACGCCGTCACTCCTATCTTTTCTACAAGAGATTCGGTACCCATAGACAAAACATAATAGCCGTAACGCCTTCGCCATCCCTTTAACCAGATTCCCCAGGTGCTTTTGTATCCCTGCTCCCGGTTCGCCATTTTCGTGGGCATTCCCTTTCGAATACCCTTCCAGAATATAATTGTTGCAGATATGCCGTAGAAAAATGCTGTGATACACCAGCGTGGTATATGATAAAAAAAATAGTGTAACATTAGAGTTAGCAGTCATTAAAGATGAGTCAAAGATTGTATATATAGAAGAATGTTAGAGCTAAGTGTGTAGCATGGTATCGGTAATATGCGAAAATAATGAGGTGGTTGATGATTGTTGGTGAGATCACGTTGGTATATTCGTAATTGGATGGGCCCCATTTGTGATGGGATGTCCCTTAGGGTTAGAGATCGAATTCGAGGGCGCGGAAATATTTCCGTTCGGTTGTTCATCTGTGACAGGTCGGTCGCCTTTCTCTGGGGTACTCTTCCTTGTCAACTGAGATGCCGTTTCTGGTTCCTCAGGGATTGTTGCGAATTTCTTAAGGACTTGCTTGAGTGCCGGCCGACGGATAGGTTTGCTCAGGAATTCGTTCATCCCGGATTCCATGCAGTCTTTAATATTGCTCTCCTCCGAGAACGCTGTCAATGCCACGATCGGTGCTGAGTATCCCATCTTCCGGATGAGACGGGTGCTTTGTAAGCCATCGAGGTTAGGCATTTGAATATCCATGAAAATCAAGTCAAAATAGAGATTGTTCTCCATGTTGGCCTTCACTAGTTCGTACGCTTCCTGGCCGTCTTTGGCGATGGTCACATCGTACACATCTTCTAGTTTCAACATCCTGCTAACAACCTCGATATTTGTAGGGTTGTCCTCGGCAACAAGAACTCGCAGTTTTCCTTCACCCTTGCTTGCTTTCGCCATCTCGATGGCTTTCATTTGGTCGTCGGGAGTTGGGCGCGTCCCTGACTTAGAATTGGGAGCGGTAGCAAAGAATGGCTGGCTGAGTCCGACAAGGCGCGGTTTCTGATCAAGCACATTGGCTTTTGCTCCCGCCGTAGTCTGTGTTAGTGTCATGGAATTTCTTCTTGTATCCCCCTCAGCGGAGCTACTGATACTATTTGGGCGTGACTTGATACTACTTGAGGCTGTACTAGAAGCCCTACATATGAACTTGTCAGTAGGGGGCCCAAATAATTGAATGATATCTTCTTACCTGTCTTTAGTGTACTTCAGCGGGATTTGCATAGTGAAGACAGTCCCGACGCCGACAGTACTCCTCAAAGAGATACTTCCTCCCATTAGATTTGCCAGCTGCTGGCAGATGCTCAACCCCAAACCAGTTCCTCCAAATTTCTTGCTCAAGCCCAGGTCACCCTGGACAAAAGGTTCGAAAACCCGCTGTTGCATGTGCTCCGGAATGCCGGGGCCAGTGTCCTCAACTTCGAATTCGAAAAGGAATGACTTTGCACTTGGTGGGGGCGGAGTTGGAGATCTCTCGCGTGTGCGTACGTATGGTGTTGCTTTGGGGTCCAGGGGATTGATAGACAAGGCTGTGCCTCCTCCCTTGTACTGGGACTGGGTAGTTGGAATTTCGTTTGAGCTCTTGGATTTATTCGAACCTGAACCCATCCTATGCCTGGACCTGCCTGGACGACCAGAGCCACTTTTGGATAACGACGAGGACCTGCTCACATCAAATGGAGTTTCGATTTCGCGTAGACATTTTATCCTCACTGATACTTTTCCTCCGGCCGGCGTGAACTTCAAACTGTTGCTTACGAGATTAATGAGCACTTGCAGTATTCGATGCTGGTCGCCCCAGAGGCACATGTCCTTCAACCTACCAGTCCCAAGGGGGCCGATAGCTGGGAGTTTCTCCTCGACTTCTGCTCGCTCGGGACCGGGACTCGCTTCGGGCTGGGTACCTAAGAAAGCAACCGAAAAATCTATTCCACCTTCGCGAACTTGTTTATCAAAAATGGTCGCAACCTGTGATCGGATATCGCCTAATCGAAACTCTCTCTCTTCAAGGCTCAGCTGCTGGCCGATCTGGTTCTTCGAGAAACTCAAGAGATCTTCAAGGAGATGTAAGAGTAGATCTCCAGACTTGTAAAGAGTTTTCAAAGATTGCTTAATTCTGGTCAGATCATCTTCCTCCATACAAATAGCGCACATGCCCAAGATCCCGTTTAGGGGCGTCTTAAGCTCGTGAGAGATGTTCGCAATGAACAGAGTCTTGCTCTCATTGGCAGCCTCGGCTGCTTTCTTGCTAATTTCGAGCTCGCGTGTGCGCTCCGCAACTTTGTCTTCCAAGGAAGTGTATTGCCTTAGTAATTCCTCGCTCATCTCGTTGAAAGTTGTAGTTAACTCCGTAAGCTCATCGGTTATGAAGTGTTTCCGATCGTTGACTTTGCCAGGAATCTTGAAAATTCTCCTTCGCGGCTCGCTGTCATGCGTCGAGGGTGCAATCTTCGGTCGCGTAGACTTTCGAATCAGCCTTTTCAGCCGAATTATAACTCCACTGGCAGATTTTCGACTGCCACTTCCTGATCCATCATGGTCGTCATCGTCATCATAATCCAGGTCGTCCATATACGCTTCAGCATAGCCAGGAGGAGCGATAGATTTTTCAGTAGCAGCCTTCAACCTGCGGATAGGCATAACACTCATATGCGCACATGGTATCACCAAAAGTAGAGTAAGACCGACAGTTCCGAAAACGCAGGCAAGAAGTATACGCCGAAGTGTATCGATGGGAATATAAGCTTCGGCCTTGTCCTGTTCGACGACGAGCGTCCAATTTACCAAAGTAGTCGGCGGTCGAGCATATCCAACGGCAACATCAATGCCCTGTTCGTTTTTGGTGGAAAGCATGCTGCTAGCATTGTTAATTGAGGGATTTCGAACAGTAAAGGCCTTGTACGCTGCATTATAACTTGTGACTTTAAAAGGCTGGTTGAAGTTTCCAGACCTATAGTTATGCAGCGTATGCCTATCAGGTTGACCAGACATCGCACGCGGTGGTAGGACAAAGCTGACGTCGACATCCGAGAAGTTAGATGCGGCCTCGTGGCTCGCATTTGCAGGTAAGTTATACTTGCTAAATCGATTCCATCCTGTCGAAGGACCGATAACTAGTACAGTACCGGTATTACCCAGTCCTTCCTTAGAAGCGGCGATCTTTATGAGTGATGTTGCATCGGCAATCGTGGTCATATATCCTAGTATTATATCATCATTTCGATTATAGCGGATCGGAATGGTCAATGACATAAGGGCGTATGTCTCATTGATCACAAGGGGGCCTAATACCATGCCATCGACGCTTGAGTCAATCCGTATGTCTGGGAACGGCCTAGCTACAACAGCGGTGTGGTTAGGATAAGCCGGGTCGGGACTTGATGAACTGTAATATGTAATGTTTGGATACAGTGATGGCGGATAACCTGAAGGGCCGTCACCTAAGATAGCTTGGGAACCATCAGGCGCCTTGTAGGGTAGTCTAACTTCAGAGATGTTACTGCTGGTTACGCTAAGAAGTCCACCGGGACGATCTGCGCCAGTCTCATTTCGCGAATATATTCTTGCTTGTAGAAGAGTCGTAGAAACGCCCTGCGGCGTAATCAGGGCGCTGATAACATCGGCGGCGGCAGAATCCCAGAGAGCATCGGATTCGTTACCACGATAAAAGGACAGAAGAGCATTTTGAAGCAGCAATCTCGTCGCTATATGGATGCATGTCGTCTGGATCAATTCGATTTCGGAAGCAACACGGGCGGCCTTAAGAGACGCGGTTAGGGCGAGTCCATTAGTCTCTACTCCAATAACGAAGCGGTTTACGTATATCCAGGTGGGTATAGCGACAATAGCGAGCGCGATTAGCACAGCAAGCAGCACGAGGGCAGCCAACTGCTCCCGAATCGCAACTCTCATTATTCCAGCCTATAATAGGAAAGCCGGTGGGGACCGTAACCTATGCATCCTCCAAACGTCGGTGATTTCGTCGAGCTCGATCGCAAGTCAGGAGGAAAGGAAAAAGAAAAAAAAATGAGGTGGTGATGGAAGACGGAATGTTGTCAAGTCTCAACCAGTTTCGTTTTTTCTCTTCTTAGACACAACACCACCCATGTAGGTGTATGCCTAGGTAGACAGGCAGGTCTGACAAAAGTAAGAAATATAATAACTATGATTATACAAGAGATAATATAATATAATATTATACAACGGTCGTCCACCCTGCCGTGTCAAAGAATGCCGTGCTAGTGAAACGAAGGGAAAGAAAAAAGTGAGAATAACGGTGGTGTGGTTGCGTGGGTAAGGCAAAAAAGTTTCAATGTACGAAGTAAGGTAAGCTTGTCTATCTTCTGATAGTGGCACCAAGTTCTGCAAGTGTGGAATTGGAGGGATGAAGAACTTTTTTGGAGAGAGAAAACCGTGGATCGCCGTTCACAGCTTTACAGGTAACTTCGGTAGGTTCGGTAGGTTCGGCAGGTACCTTGTTCTCGTCCAAATAGGTTCCATACAAAAGGTGTAAAAGGTTCGAGATGGCAATAACGAAAATCAATTGGAAGGGAAGAAGCTGAATTTGGGTGCAGAATGCAACGGCGAATAGATTTAGGTAGATTCCCGTCTTGTCTATTTCCTTATGGGACCTATAGGTATGGAAGCTGCTAGGGGGGGTACTTGTCTAGTATTCTGCCACGCTGCATACATGGGTATTGCCTGGGTATGCCTGGATATTACTTGTACTAGCCAGACTAGCAAGGACCTTGAGTAATAGAACGCGGTGCTACCACACGAACTTGAACTGGCAGTCGTTCATTCCTTCGTTTATTTTTTATTTTATTTTTTATTTTAATTTTTTTTTCCCCCTCTTATCCATGCAGCCATGTATCCAACGTATGCATGTACACTATCATAGTACACTCAAAAAGCCAAGCTAAAAAGGCTTCGTCCCAACCAGTTCTAGTTAGACCCGTATTAACTTATCGACTCCATTATATCCGCTTGGATAATTGGTATAATTGGCATCTCGATATCTGGGTATCTGGTAAATCTGGGTTTTTGGTAACGAACGATCTGTTGTCTTTCATTTTGATTGATATAAAGGCGTGTATGCACGTTAAAAGTCTCCAGTAAATTTTATAGCCTGCTGATCGACAAGAAAAAAGTTGATCATGCCATGCCATGTGTATTCGCAAGATCTCAGATATTAAAAACGGCAACGGATTGACAGCGACATAAGCTTCTAGACCCCACCGTTCACAATACAGTATATACAGTATAGAGCTGACGAGAACAGGAGGTTTCTTACAACGGAGAAGCAATTTTATGCGGTGTCCATGAAATGTAAGCCCGCCAAGAGTTGCCAAGAAGAGGAAAATAAGAGAGAGAAAAAAAAAAGAGACATACATACTTGAGTACCTAACACACGTAAATTTTGATAATTGATACTATTAAAGACTTTTGTATCAAATGACAACTCGGTAAAAACAGCATCGTGGCTTCATCCTCTGTTCATATGTAGGGACTACATGTAATATATTATGCACCCTATGAGATACGTTATACCGGAGCCGTCCTATGTATAGAATAAGGTTGCACAGGTGCTAAATCGTACTGTATGGGGAAGCATTGTGCTGTTCTACGCACTGGAATTGGACTCGCGGGGTGAGATGGAGGAGATGAACAAGCTAGAAAAAGAAAAAGATAAAAGAAGGAAAAAAATTGGTAACAGTGAAACTTTGGGGCGGATCTTCCAGTTGGGGTTAAGCCAAGTCGGGGTTTAATCCCCGTAAGCTCATGCAGCCTATTGCATGATCTAGACCAGATCGACCCACCAATCGATTCTACTGGGCAGCTTGTACTATGTACTGGCCCCCCCTTGTCTTGTACACCGGAACTTTCTCACTTCTCTTTCCTTGACGAGATTGGGCGAGACGGCCAGGAAAGGACCGCCCGGAATTCTAAGCCCACGATACCTTCTTCGGCGCTTCATTTCGGCTCTTAGTGGATCCCTTCTGCCCTAATACAGAGTATAATATGTATAATCGTCAGTTTCAATTTTATTCCACTTTATCCCCTTCCTAAGTGGAAGTCATGATGTCACCAATATGGCCTAGCATGATTTATTCAACTCGTTCGCGCGTATCATGTTTGATATTCGACTCAACTTCGCCAGCGTAGTGATCGGGAAAAGACTATGCAAATACATAGTAATACCTACTATGTAGTATAACGCTGAGTAAGTATCGTACCTGTAGCTTGGTACTGGGTATTAATGACGTTGATAGGAGTCTAATCTTCTAAGCTTAATTTACTCCTGACTAGCTCGATTTTATACGATTCCATGAAGCTACCTAAGTAAGAGGTAAGGTACCTAAGGTGGCTAAAACATGTATGGGGTACGAATATTTGGTTGAAATATCTGATATATCTGATATACTATTTAGCGACACAGTTGAGCAACGTGGGCAATGGCTTCGCTAGAACTCAGGGGTATTCTTAAAACACATGGTAAGTACCTAGTATACGTGGTATACTCTAAACCAGTCCTGACTACGAGTAGTTACACATTAATACCTTAGGTACCTAGTTTCTAATGGTCAGCCGCCCGATCTACAGTCTAAGTGGGCTTTGGAACCCAGAATAGAGGGTAAATATCCTATAACCTCCGAACTGACTCGTACCACCGACTGCCACCTTTGTCAAGCCCACATACTCGATAGCGTATTCGCAGCAACAATTCCGGAGATGTCAAGATTCAAACATAGAGAGCACACACTTCTCCATTCATGGCGCAAAAACTTTCTGGGGTCAAATGGCCCAGAGGCGTCTAGTAGGAGTTAGAGCAGATGTCAGATAGACAAGTCCAATGCCATCGCCAACTTCGGAGATACATACATTTGACACTTCGCGCGGACAGGGCCGCACAAAAACCGAGGACGGCTAACCGGATGGCACGCGGCACAATCCTTCTTTATTATCAGAGGCCCACCCATCACGAAGACGATCAGAAGGACAAGGAAACGCATTTTCCTGCCCTCGGCCCTTCCAGCTCCGCTTACGCGTACCCAACGTCCTAGCCCCGGAAGCTTGGCACCGTCTTCCTGGACTCCGAAGCTAAGGTGTCCAACGGTGGCATCGTTGGTTCTGTACTTGGCGTGTTATTCGGGGCAGTATCTTCACGATGCCCCAGCGGATCGTGCTCCTACCTAGCAAGTTTCGTGAACTGGCTCTTCAGCTGCTCGACTCTCATGCCTGAAAGAAGTCCTCTTCGATACGCTCAACTAGACACTTCTTTGAGAATGTCGATTGTCATGATGAGTTATGAGTCGTGATGGGAGAGAGCATAGGGATGAGACTCTACATCTTGATCTTGCTGTTCCTCTTACGCTCATCAATCAATATAAGGTTCGTCTGGGACAAGGCTATAAGATCGCTTTGGTGAGTTCAAGAGTCGGTGAAAGATCGAATTGTGGCGATGCTAGTAAATCAACGAAGAATGATCCTACGTGGGAAGTGGCAGCATATGATAAGCCGCCATATTCGATGGAGGCTTCTTCAAGCTTACAATTTCTAGCGACAAGATTAAGGGGCATGAGCAGTAACCTGAAAACTGGTAAGTTTGATAAGTTGTTGCGAGATAGGTGCTGCAAACCTAATGTTAGTGTGCTGCCCGTTTGTACAAGATCCAAGACATTTGGCCTCTTAAAGGCTTACAGTTATCCTTCACGTTTTGCAAGCTTAGATAGAAATGCTCTGTATAAGGGGAGACACATGATTTAGCGGCAATAAATATAAAGCATCGATTGATACTTTTTGAAATACTTATCGCTTCTTAGCTTCGTGCTTTTGGGAGACTCGTCGGCCAGGTCATGGAGACACAGGCGTAATTTCAGACGATAAACGCTAGGGATCGGTATAGGTACCTTGGTACTCGATACCTTGCTATACAAATAAGCCCTTCGGACTCAAAAGCATTGGGTTTGAGACATAATCAATATATTTACAGAACTAGACGGTTGAGATTTGCTTTTGGTGAAACTCTGATTTAGTTGGAAGGAAGCGTTTGTAAACCCCATTGAAGACTCTCAAGTAAGACGGGCATTGGAATTATGGTCATCGTTTAGCTTCAACGTTGGTTACACTAGATCGCATTACTCTGTATAACCTTCATCAACCATTAACTGAAACTTCATAGGACATTACATAGGTAGATAGGTACCTGAGTCCCTATTTATAGCGTGCTCATAGACCGTCGTAACAAGTGATGGGACATAATATCCAGCATGAACGACGTACTGACGGCATTGCATGAAAGCCGCCCTAATCCAACCCCCAGTACCTTATCACATCATAGTTACTCAAGGGCTACCGGTAAGGCGTCTTGCCTTGAGTGCACTGTCTTGGGTATATAACAGAATTCAATCGTCTTTTCCCCCGTACTTCATCCAACTGGAAAGACCTGGAGATCAGATTAGCAACCCGCCGTATACACAGCTATCAATAGAAGGTGAAGAGTAAAGATCCTTTCAGACAAGTTTGAGAAGATATAATAATACACGGTTTTTGTCGGCATGCACCATCGTGAACCTGGATGTCCAGACTTGACAGCACTTCGCTGGCCCCGTGCTCGTCATCATTTAGGAAGAATAGGGTGGTAAAGGCTGGTAGAAAGAGGTCTTACCGGATCTAAGTCTGGATGAGGGCTGGTGGGAACGCCTTGAAATAGCGCAAGGGCTAGCCACCAAGATAATGGTTGAGATGAGCTGGGAATACAGCTTTACTCTACTACCGATTTGACTTCATGTTTCAGGCCTAAACTTCCCCCGCTTCTCTTTCATGGCCTGTACTTTCTTCTTATCTTCTTCAAACCTCTGCAGCATTTCGGCTTGTTCGGCCTTCCTCTTCTCGCGCATCTGGAACCTGTAGAAGTTCGTCATTTCCTCCTTCTTCTTCTGCTCCCTCTCCATCATCTTCTGCTTAGCCTCCTCGGCCTCGTCTCTCTTCGCGGGCGCTGCACGGCCGCCTCGCGTGACCGTCACGAAACCATCTTCGTCCGGCTCGTTGCGGAGCCTCTTGGCGAGCTGGCGCGCCTCCTTCTCCATCTTGTTAAATAGAGTAAAGTAGGCGTCTGTCGAGGCCTGAACTTCACTCTTGCTTGGGAAGGCCAGCTTATTATGCTCGGATAGCCATTGAGAACCCAGAGGTGTAATATCGATATCTCTAACACCTTTACCCCAGACAGGGTAATGTTTTGGCTTTTTCAGCTTCTTGGCAGCTTTTAGAACCAACCCAGCACTTTTCTCGTCAGCGAACAAGGCGACGGCAGAACTACCACTCGGGTACACTTTTCGCGACCATGTTGTAGGTAGGGCAGCTCGGACTTTGATCTCGATATGCTGCGTGTCTTCTTCCTCTCTCTTCCTCTTCCCGTGCACCGCTAATCTTGTGGCCTGCGCCGGCTCATGGGTAGACCACGAAGGTTTCTTGTCATGTTCAAAGGTAATAGTCTCGAATTTACCTGGACCGACTAGACTGGCGAATAAAGCTCGAAAATGCTCTATAGTGCTGTCGCAGGGAATGTTGGCGACGAAAAGACTTCGGGAATCATCTGGGGTGGGCACTTTAGGGGCATTTCGTCGTAGGTAGGTCCAGTGTACTGTCTCAACTGGAAATGATGGAAGGGGAGGGATCGAGATGGGAAGTTCGGTAAATTCTTCGGAGGGGGTAGATGTTTTCAGCATTTTGAATAAAGTGACGCAGAGCTCCAGACCTTTAATTTGCGACTTTTGTTGACGAGTATCAGCCTTGCAGGGGCGGCGCATTGAGCTTGGATCGTGGATGAAAAGAAAACAGAGAAAAGTTTTAGTGGGTCTGAAGAACAAAAAACACATGGGGATTGGGCGGCGCAAGCATTTTAAAAGGATACAAATAAGCGGGTCGTTTAAATGTATAATATGCAAGTAACCATAGTAACAATATTGGGTAATGCGGTCGTCCACCGACATTTCCCCCCTTTTTTTTCACCATTTACAATACATATTATCTAATAAACTATCACGTAAACCTTCACCTCTACGTCTTGGCTATTTCCAGTACTATGTATATCTTCTCTTATAGGCAGGGGAATACGCTAGTTATGGGTCATTCTCGTTTGATCGAAACCAGCATCTTTTTTATCCAGTACTTTGTTGGTTCGATGTTTATCTCATATTTCGATGTCTAAGACTTGTTAATCCGAAAGCCCGCTGACCATCCAGCCATCTCAATTTCATACGAGTTCAATCGACTTCTCATTTTAAGTATGATTCAGTATAAAAGTCGAATTATAAATAAATAAAACATACTATAAAGATGCCTTTCGCTGTGCCGCGACCCGATGTATGTACAATACATTATGTAGTAGTAACTAATACTCTTCGGTCAACTGCCTCCGGGCGGGTCCCGCGGACTCCTAGCTTCAGGTACATTTTGTCTCGGCGGCGAAACCTGCGTTCTGGTCTTGATGTCCCTTGACTCTGCCGGACGGCAATGTAAACTTCCACCTTACTACTGTTGAGTACAATATCTCTCTTCATGGGAATTTGATCCTGCAAATAAGCTTCATCGTTTAGCAGACGTCAGTTTTCATAGACAAACGGTGATTGGAGGAAGGGTTCGAAATGAAAATATTCACTAGCGTTCGGCAGTTTCTATCAGGGACGAAGAACGATTCAAAATCCAAACCTCCATATCTCCTTTCGATCCGATCTTCAACGACTCTAATTGTACTTACCGGTTCGTGCACCTACATAGTTTAAATAAATAGCTCTTTTTTTTTTTTCCTTTTTTTTCCCTTTTTTTTTTTTCCTCCAATCCCACAACATGGCAACTTTACCCCAAATCTTAGACTTGCTGCTAACAGATGGCGAAAAGTGAGCTTGGCAATCTTCACCGATATTTTTTACTACGCCTTGATCGTTCCAGTCATCCCATTTTCTCTCACGGTCCAAGTTGGGATTGCAGAGGACCAAGTGCAGCATTGGACATCGATTCTCATCGCATGCTATAGCGTGGCCTTGTTCATCGGCAGCCCTGCAGCTGGAATTTATGCCGACCATACGTCGTCGCGGCGATGGCCTCTACTACTTGGTCTGGTCGCGCTTGCTGCGTCGACTCTGTTGCTGTGCTTTGGGAATTCAATAGGTCTTCTGGTTGTGGGCCGGGTCCTCCAAGGGCTTAGTGCGGCTATTGTCTGGAGTGTGGGGTGTGCGTTGCTCGTGGACACCATGAAGAACAATGTAGGCGTCGCTATGGGATATGTCAGCGTAGCGATGAGTGTCGGATTGCTTATTGCCCCCGTCGTTGGTGGTTCGGTTTACGCCGCAGCTGGATATTATGCTGTTTACTATATCGCCTTTGGCGTTGTTGTAGTGGACGTCCTACTTCGGCTGACAATGATTGAGAAGAAAGTCGCCCAGCAGTGGATCGAAGAGGATGAACCACCCAGTTCTTCAGAAGCAGGGGCTGACATGGTCGACATAGAGGCGGGTACCTCGCCCACCATGACGAGCCGTGAAGGCTACAATAATTCTATTAAGACGAGTCAAGCACATGACGCCACAGAGCCGGGTCCAACGGATTATGACCAGCTTCAACAGAGCAATGAAGAAAAACGGATTGAGGCAGCAAATGTAACAAACCAGGATTCGGGGGCGTCCTCAGACGGTATTAGCATGTGGTGCGCTGCGAAAAGCCTCTTAAAATCTACGAGGTTATTCGCCGCATTATATTGTCTCGTTGTCGAGTCTGGTATCATGTGAGTCTGCATTACAGTTTATAAGTTTATCCCTAAAGTACAATCTGGGCTGACACCCGACAGGATGGGATTCGATGCTACGCTAGCTTTATTCGTTCAACGTACCTTCGAGTGGAATTCCACTGCTGCTGGAATTTTGTTTCTAGCAGTATTTGTCCCCGGTTTCGTCTCCCCGGCGGTTGGTTGGCTGGCAGATAAGTATGGTGCCAGGTGGCCATGTGTCTTTGGGTTCTGCCTTCTGATACCGCTACTCGTATGCCTCCGTTTCGTCACGGAGAACAGCATTGGGCATAAGGTACTTCTTTGTGTCTTGCTTGCCATTTCGGGCGTCGCGCTCGCATTCGCAAATGTTCCTCTCATGGCAGAGATTACCTACGTTATCGAGGCTAAGGACGCTGAGCAGCCGGGAATATTCGGGGACAAAGGTGTTTATGGGCTTGGCTATGGACTTTTCAATATGGCTTTCTCGCTTGGAGGTGTGGTAGGACCGTTATGGGCCGGTTATCTTGTGGAGTCGGCGGGATGGGGGACGCTGACCTGGAGCTTTGCTGTCTGGGCGGCATCGGGGGCTGTGGTATCCTTTTTCTGGATTGGTGGTAAAGACAGAAAGACAAAGGGGACGGATACAAGCCGACAAGAGGAGACAACAAACTGATGATACATATTTACGATTCATACGATGAAGACTTGATACGCTGTCCCACTTCACTTTAATTTATAATTGTCAATAGACAGATACCTTGAATATGTCCTCTTCACTCTAGATTTCATGCTTGTAGCTTAGGGCATGACGATGACCACGACGGGAAAGTTTCAGCAGCGGCTATGAGGCTAAGAGTAGGATAATACAGTATAAAGGTATATGAAATGTCGAGCTACTATAGCTACTCCATAGGTTGGTGAAGTTAGTTTCCTACCCATTTACGGTAAGAACGTGTAAACAATTTCAAGCTCTGTCTCATAGGCGCTAGAGCTATATTTCGACCTGTTAACCGCCAGCCTTGGGTTACGAAAGACTTCCCTTTTCATATTTCCACTAGATTTGCATTTATTTTTAGTACTCGATGAGGGAAGGCATCATAGTGTATCTAGTTGTTCTGGACCAAGAGATTTGTTCAAGTAAAATTTTGAACCGTTACTAGATACTATGATACAGTCCTTCACTTCTATCACATAAAGTGTGGAGCTGTACCCCTGCTATACGCAACTCCCATTAGGCTAGTATGAAGGCGGGGATTTCCCGTGAGATCTGCGTACGGTATAGCGTTCCAGAATCCGCGTCTTTCTGGTTGGCTTCGTGACGACTTTCCTAAAAGCGCAATGCAGCGTTTACCAGCGCTAATGAAATCGGCAGAGCCTTTCGTAGGGTACCTACACGCATGGGCTAAAGACATGAGCTGGATGAGACGCTAGGAGCGTTTGGCGCTTTCATGTTATCTTATAATACGTCTCGGACCGAGAATGAAGAGCCTCGAACTCGGAAGGTTCCTTGCGGCATGAAGCTGAAACTGAAACGACCAACATTTGGGGTCCTCTTGCTGATCTCAGTTGCCGCCGTCTGTAGCGAGCTATAGCGCTTGTTTTAGCCAATCAAGCAACTAACCAGCGTCGTATGTGGCTCTGGTAGTGGTTGGCACAGACATATACGGAGCGCATTTCACAACATCTCTCTATGAGACAAGTATTCTGATCAAATTTAGCCCTATCATTAAACATGACAATGCTCATCAACCCTATTTTTAGTTATCTACTGCATAAGGCTTTAGCTTTAAGTATAAGATGGCCGCCGTCTTGCTGGACAAGAGTACTAGGTAGCTACTGCATACGACGATATTCTACTATTAAAAAACGAAAGCTGCGACGACAACAGAGATTTTTACCTCGACAACCGGATTCTTCACTTTTCGGCACAATACTTATTATACGAATACCATCTACTCATTATGTCTCAAGCTTACGAATACACCATTGGCTGGGTCTGTGCCTTGCAAGACGAGTATGCGGCCGCGTGTCGCATGCTTGACGAGAGGTACTACAGCAATAGTGTGGTAAGTGAGGATGACCACAATACCTACGCTTTTGGTCGCATCTTGAAACATAAAGTGGTCATTGCATGTCTCCCCAAAGGTCGAACTGGTATGACTTCTGCAGCCGTTGTTGCGGTGAATATGGTCCGCTCTTTTGACTCTCTAAGATTTATTCTGTTGGTAGGCACCGCCGGAGGTGCTCCAACGCCAGGCAGAGACATTCGCCTCGGTGATGTGGTTGTTAGTATACCACAGGGTCAACTAGGAGGTGTTGTGCAGTACGACTTTGGGAAGATCATACAAAGGGGTCGATTCGAACGTATCGGTCATCTGAACTCTCCCCCAACCATCCTGTTAGGGCTGATCCAGGATATCCAGCGCCGACACAATGACCCCAGGAATCCAGACAATATACTTGAACACGTCAAGAAAATGGAAGATAGGCCTGAATATCAGCGCCCCAAGGAAGATAGATTATACCGCGCAGATTACAAGCACCAGGGTGGAAAGACATGCGACAATTGCATCGCAGACAAGCTCGAGCAGCGACCACCCAGGGTCAGCGACCGGGTAATCCATGTTCATTACGGGACGATTGGATCAGCCAGCTCAGTTATGAAGGATGCCCAGGAAAGGGATCGACTTGCTCAAGATCCAGAACTCAAAATCTTATGCTTCGACATGGAAGCTGCAGGCTTGATGAACACATTCCCGACTTTAGTGATTCGAGGGATTTGCAATTACGCCGATTCACACAAGAATGACGAGTGGAACAAATATTCGGCGCTCGCGGCGGCCGCGTATGCAAAGGAACTTCTTACAAGACTGGAACCTGAAAAGGAAGTAATGCCATTTCAGCCAGGAAACCCAAAGAGCAGTATATAAACTTGGTTCGTTATGTTTCGTTTGATGTACACTATCATGTCTGGATATCCAATGTATTATTATAGTTTTCACACAGTTACAAGGCGAGGTTCAAGCCAGAATAGAAGTCCAATGCGATAATTCGTTATAAACAGATTCGCGAACGTAGAGAAATTCTAGGCCAGCTGAGCCCAGTCAACTAAGACCCTTGATAAAGTGATAATTTAACACATTGATGGGGTTGAAATCACCCTGCAAATGTATGAAGGGAAACCAGTTGAGACTCTCGATAGACTACCGATTATTTGATCTTCAAGCAAGTATACTGTCAACAAGTGTTTTCGCAAAATCAAGACTTCGATTAGATATCGTAAGAGTATTCGAGGCACGCGGTATATGACTAGAATATCTGCAACACAAAAGAACACCATCGTCGAATATATCGGATTGTATAGTTACGGCAGATCGCGTATGTGTTGTCACACCAATAAGATATTTCAAGCCCCTTCCTTAACACCTGCTTAGGTCTCAATAGTAGTCGTACTAATACCCCCCCTAACACAGCTCAACATCGCATCCTTCCTTTCCTCCTCCATCAACGCCGTGCCCCTATGATCCACGCGCGGCCACTCCTCAGCACCACCTTGCACATCTCGCAGTTCGCTACCTCGTAGCTAAACGGTTCGTCTTCGTCTCTAAAATGGTTCTTTAAAACTTCTAGTAGTACCTCCTCTTCACCCATCTTTAAAACTTTACCACTACTCTTTTTCGTTCCCCGAGCAGACGTGACCTCGACCTCGAACGGGTTGCCGCTCGTATCCGCGCCGAAAGCCTCGAGATGCACCTCGTCCTCCCCGAGCCCGCGTGCTTTCGCCTCCCGCATCGCCTTGTCCACCATTCGCCATGGTCCGCACGCGTACACATGGGAGTTCCACGGCAGATTCTCGAAGGTGGCTGGGATATCCATCCTCTGGCCCTTTGCGCGGTCGTATATCTTCGCCGCGACGTTTCCCCCAAGAGACCTTCTCAGCAAAAGGGGTATAGCTACCGCTCTCTGTGTTTCAACAGGCATAGTTCCAAAGACAGAGATGCGCTAGTGCAGTCATTGTTCTTCAAGTAATTCAAACCACTCCGGAATCTCCTCAATGAGACTCCAGATATACTTCTCCAACCTAACTGCACACTTGCTATACACCGTCGACGCGTTGTTATACTGTCGACATTTCTTAAAAATCAACTTTAAATCGCTGACAAGGTCCCTCGGCATCGCGTAAAGGTCTTGTGTTAATCTCTCTTACATAGTAGAGAGGCCCATGGGCGACGTAATAACGTTGTAATAGTCGGGAACTTCATCTCTATTAACCGGGCTAATAAAAGGCCATGCTTGCTTGTGGAACTGGATCTGGGACAAGAAACGCTGAAGTTCGTTGAAATAAGGTCCGTGTCGTGGCTCCCGTGCTAATTCGTCCGTGCTGGGAGACCAGCCCGTTGCCTTGATGGCAGAGATAGAGAGCGGATCGATTGGCGTGATAGTGACGTTGGTCCATTGCTGGGGCGGCTGGTGGACGACGTTGTTTTTACTGGGGGACGAAGTTTGGTTTGTATATACTCTTTCTTATTAAGAAGCATAGGGCCGACTTCGAGATAACGAATTCGGGGAAGCATTAAGCATCGCATCAGCGTTCCTCCTTCGTGGTCCTTAGTGTATCCCATCTAGATAGACTTGTCTAGAGCAATCTCTCTCCTAAACCCCTGTTTTTAGAAGTAACCGGTAGTGTAATTGCCGGCGTAGGTAAAATAATGTATGACGGGATAAAGGGCTCTAACATAGTCCTTCAGATGGACCATGAGGTGGGCTCCATATCCTTTTACCTGCGCATAACACGATCTCGGCAAATTTCCTCTCTCAGAATTCACGGTATGCTATCCCGCCAATAACTTTAAGAGGCTTTTGATAATAACGATCGACAGATGAAGGCGATCGTAAACTAGACGTGCGATATAGCCTTTAGGCATTTTCGGTTCTTCGGACGCCGTGCGCTTGGAGACAGGGTGGTTCTCCCTGCGATCGTCTGAAAACCCTACGCTTCATCCCCGTCCATCTGAACCCAGAGTCCGAAAGTCATACTGTTGCGCAAGTGTCGTGGGACATGGCTTCACTCTGTATTAGTATCCGTACCAGGGAGTGATACGGAGTGTAGCTTGGGTTGAGTGAGGTGATTAGTAGCGTACTGTTATGCGACAGTCCCGCAAACTTACCTAGGTTAGGTAGTTTGCACAAATTTTATTAAATCTCACTGGATCCTGCGTGATAGAGTGTGCGTTGTATTAGGTATGTAAAAGAAAAAGATTTTTTTTTTCCCTACCAACACTCATCACTCAGGAGGGAGAATGGGATCCACGTGACCATTAGTCACGTGGCTTATCAGTGGTACACTCATAGTTCCCAACATGGTGGACATCTTGTTAGCTACACGTTATAAATACGGATGCTTACAGGTATTTATAGCAGAGAAAATCTAGCTACTGTACTTATTTTAATCATCTTCAAATTCTTCAATAGGGTCTCCATCGAAGTCCGGAAGTCGTCGAATATCCGTTCTTCCATCCGCAGTCCTTTTTTTAGGCCGGCCTCTCCTTTTTTTATTGTGGGGAACAAGAGACGACACTCCCACGGCGGCGCCATCTAAACCAGCGAGTTTCCCTACAAAAGTCCTTGGCTGCACGAAGCGAAACCGTGATTCCGATTCGTTTACACTTGTTGAGCCCGCTGTGGCTATATTGCTAGGTGCCAATTCCGAGGCCACAGTGTCATGCGTCGCTATTTGACTTTTATCCGAGTGTCCAGAGGGAATACTTTCATCTTGGTCCGCATTGTTAATAAATGAATTATTCCCGTAAGTGGCGAGAGTTTCAGTCGTATCATAAGAGTTTGAAGGCGTGTCAGAAGGAAGCAATTCTACTGCAGCTTGATGTACAGCCTCCGCGAACGCTTTTGCTTCCAACTCATCACTATCACCGCTAAACGCAAATTTCATCCAAATATCGTTATCATCTGGTGATTGAGCTTTGTACTGGTGATTCTCTGGTTTCCTTTGAGATGAGAGGTGACAATTTTCATGAAGTGAAAATTGTGGCTCTTGATCATCTGTATTCGGCACTGGATGGAGGTAATTCGGGCTTATTTCTGCTTCGCTTGATATGTCGTAGCTTGGCAGTCTTCTCTGTAAATGAGAGGGTAAGCCGCTAGTTCTTGAGCTGACGGATGATATTGCGATTGGAGACTTGGTCGAGTTGCTGGCCGGCTGAACTATCGAGGAGGTAGAAGCCCAATTCTTCCACACTTCCTGATCTGCTTCTTGGGACGATGGAAGTGATCTCGCCGGGCGTTCAATCTCTACCTGCATGCTGTCCTGATCCTCGGAGCCAGAGGGAGTCCATCGAAGTACTGTAAAACAATCGGCTCGACGTGGGGCTGGTTCGTGAATTATCGAGGAGGAATATACGATATGGGTTGGCTTTTCGGGCGATACGGCTTTCTCAACCGGCTTGAGGTACGTGGTGCCTTGCTCTCTTGCTATTCCATCTCGTTCATCCTTTGGTATTTGTGACAGCGGGCTGCCTTTCGGTACTACATACGGCTGCTTGGTTTGGCTAAGCTCCCGGCTCGATGCTATATTCGATGTTCGTGGTAAACCAGTTACAGGCTGTGGCATGAGGCTGTATCTCTTTGTTCCTGACTGTGATGATGTACCAACGGTTGGAAGTATCTCTTGGCTCCCAATTTGGATCTTCAGGCGCGGACCATTCAAGTCATAATAAGCCCCTAACTGGGATGCGTCTGAATACACGCGGCGCTTTCGAGTCGTATGGGCTCGAGGGTGTCCGACTTTGCTCCATCTTGAACCTGTAGACGTTTGGACCTGCCCGGGGAAAGTAATATCAATAGGTTGCTGCAAGCTTAATCCGACCCAATCTTCCTTATCTAGTAGCCTTTTTCTTTTCTCGCGTGAGGGAGCTTGATGACCCTGATCACCAGGGGAGCCCCGAAATCGCTTACGCTTCTCCTTTAGAGGGGGGCTCGAGGGTAGTTTATATGTTACACTACCTGAACCATCTCGGCGTCCTAAGTCTCGTGAATGCTGGGCTCCAAGGAAGGATATAGATACGGGGTTTTGTTTGACACCGCTTTTCAGGAGATTAGTGCGGACCTTTGCGAAATGCTGTTTCTGTTTCGTAAGTAACTCGTTGCGCTGTTTACCCCTCGAATGGCGGGAGAGATTGCCTTCAGTCCAATTCATAACGGCCCAGTTAGAAGCTTGAATATAACTATGGTTGTTAAGGTATATCCAGATGACAATATGGGCATATAGGAATAGATGTATGGGAGATAACGATAATCATGCATTATATTACCTCCGTGTGGACTGCAGGTTGATCGGATGTACGTGTAAGTGTACGTGTAAGTGTACGTGTAAGTGTGCGTGTACATGAACATGTATTATGAAGATGGAGCTACCTAAAGTTGCCATCCGTAAATGGAACATATATGTAGCTGCCGTTTGCTGCTATAATTCCAAGCTAGCAACTGCTGATTATAGAGTTGACTAAGTGCCTCACTCTTTCCTCTCGCGAGTAGCAGAACCATCCATAATTCAACTTACCTACCTAGGTACCTTAGGCACCTGTAAGTGCCTTCCTTCTTATGCCACGCATACTCTGAAGTAAGTGATACCCGTGTAACTGCCTTAGGTACATAACCCAAGATCTGTGACCTCCTGCGTTACAGATGAGAACTTTACCCGTCTTAGGTAAATATATCTCATCATATAGGATAAGTGCTTCTAACACCAACTCCCAACATTTGAACTGGTAGCCGATTGCAGGTTAAGATCAGAAGGTTAGGACAAGCTGGGACAAGCAATCGAAGACATCGCTAAGGCTATAATCATTGTTGAAAACGGCCGTACCTACCTAGTAAGTAAGGTAGAAAAACTGATGTCCTGCCGTATCACTGCTTAGACGCGTCAGCCCCTTTGGGAGAATTGGAGAATGGAACAGCTGATTGAAGCCACCGCATCGAATTTGATTGCTTTGCGTAAGGGAGAAAGAGAGTTGGTAAAAGATTTCACTATGGTAAAAAAGGGGTGAACAAGAAAAAGTTCAAATGGAAAATGTGCAATACGAGGGTGAAAGAAAAAAAAGAATTCCAAAAGTATAATTCGTAGACGATCTCGAATGACAAGAACAAACGGTGAGGGATTAATAAAGTTGAAAAAAATTCATCGTCCAAAAATAAAGTTGGAGGGATCTATTTACTACAATTGCACCAATTGCAGACCTTGTTCACCCTGAAAACTTACGTACTGTGTACTAGATGGAATTTAGCAATGGAAAGGTCAAGGAGCCAATCGCATGCGGACGATAACAAGGGACACCGGCGACAACGCTAGACGCTCTGGCGTCGCACCAACCCCGCAATCTACCTCGATACAAAAAGTTTGGGGTCAACTATTTACACCTTTTTTACATGTATATACCTACTAGGCTTCTAGATACTGTGATATACATGAATGGGTACTTTCGATACTTCGTAAGCTGAAAGAGGGATTTCGTGGTTGGACGATGAAAGGTTCCATTGAGAAGGAATCCTATCGTACCTTTGCTATCCAATAGATGTAACGTAAATGCATACAGCCCTGTGGGTGTTGAAAAATCCATTTGTCAATGGAACTTGAATTGGTCAATGGGGGTTTCAGTTTAGGGCTTTAAGGGTACATGATGTATGCAGGCATGTCCCGAAACCCAAAAAGCAAAAAAAAAAAGATAAAAAAAAAAAAAAAGAGAGATCTGGGTTGAGTGAATTACATTATACAAAATTTGCAGTCATTACCTAATAACAGGGAAGATATTGGGCTGAGTTTTCACCTCTTAGTACGTGAGATAACGATAGAATTATATTAGTGCTGTCTACGTAAACTCGACGGCGCACCCCAAAGGGGTGCTGCGCTTTAATTAGGAAAACGGGCAAGACTAAGGATTCGATCCGAAGTACTTCCGAATACATGTAATTCTTACGTGTTTAGAGGTATTTTCTAACATTCATAAAATTTCATAAGATATCATTATTCACTTTCCTTTTCAAGCATGTAATAAGGGTCGGAATAGCTTCTTACTGGTCCTTAAAGTCTGGTACGCTAGCTTAATTACTGCCCGATTCCTTAATTAAAGCGCAGCACCCCTTTGGGGTGCGCCGTCGAGTTTACGTAGACAGCATTAGTAACCAAACAACAAAAAAGGGAAGGAAAAAGTTCAAATAGACGGAAGCAAGAACCAGTCCGAATTAATATACTTCAAAAGCAAGTTGCTAATAAAATGCACCTAAGTGATACTATTTACGCCTCTCGCCTGTGCTTACGGACGGACAACTGCATGCACATAGTGTATACTTCGGGGGGGTACATACTAAAAAAAAAAATAAAAAAACAAAAAAATTGAACCCTTCAATATACCGCCTCAATGCTGGTCTCCCGCTTGTCAAAACTAATGAGCAAACAAGTACTCGAATCTAAAGTAATGCAACTCAAGACGGACTAAGTAAAAGGAATTCTAACCAGCACGAATTACCGTAATTAATGACTCAAAACCCCAGGGTCCGAATCGCGGGCTCCGTTCTTGGCTATGTACACAATTAAGTATATTTCCAGTATTCCCCACAGATTGTTGCTTTGTTCGTAAGAAAATCCACAATATCAAACGGTTTTAAATTGAAACATAGCGGCGGCGGCAATTCGGGTTCAGACTTGTAATCGTTGTCTCCATATCGAGTCAGTCCGTTCATTTTCAAGCAAGCCCTCGGTTCCAGTACAACTCCATTACTATCATGTACTTTTGCTGAGGAAAGTCTCCAGTATTGTATACCTAGTGACGAAGTTACTCCCATCTTTCCTACATACCTACAGGCCACCTGACCTATGTAAGATATGCTATAAGGAATTTGGGGGGGTAACATAAAAGGGTCAACTAACAGCAAGGCAGTTAAGTGAAGAGGTATACATCCAAGGTTGTTAACAAAGCACTATTGATAACTTATTTTAATCTTTTTTTTATCCCATGTCTTAAAACTCTTAACAAGTTTTGTTATGATCGACCATGAGGTTTCTCTTTTAATAAAATGTGCAGAAACCCTACTGCATATGCCGCGTAGTCCGTAGCCCGTAGCCCGTTCCGGCACGGCACTAAGATCAGCGTAATCGATGTCATATTCACGAATTATTCAAGTTGAGAATCTAGAGCCATAAATACGGTGAGTTACAGATACAAACGTTTGGTAAGAAATTAAGTTGGACTGCTCTTGACTTCCGATGTTGTAAAGCAGGGCTATTCATAGAGCTCGGGACCGTTCCAGATGCCCGCTGCGTAAGGGATAGGTTCAGCACGACAACGTGTTAAACGCTCGAGGCGGGTTCCACGACATCGGATCCGGTGTTCCAGGCACAGGCGGCGCAGGCGGTGTTAGTCGAACCGGATAATTGCAGCGGTTAAGGGAATCGGAAGGTTGGCACGAGTTCTAGAAGACCACGAAAAAAAAGGGTATCAATCAATACCCCTAAGTACCTAGATAGCCTTATCCAATCTGGTAACAGCTATAAAAATCTGACCATGGATTATCACGAGTTACCTAGGTTAGTTCAAGTTGAGATAGGTATCTGAGCTGACCTACATAATATTGATAAGTGGTGGCGTGTAAAGTTGAAGAGGCCTACCTGAAGATGCATATCGTGTACCCCCAATTCACCCCACTGCACGCTAAAAGGGTAGGTGTAGGTACCTAAGGGGTTAAGGTAAAGAGGGCTAATGGGAAGCAACAGATCAGCTATTCAGGTGCAGCGACGGTGCAGATGCACAGGTTGCAGAAGCAATGGGACGGTGCTACGGTGGGTCCCTAAGCCCCAAACTCCAAAAGACGTGGAAGTCACAGGCCCCTGCAGCGTACTATGTAATACCTACCTGGCTAATAGCGTGGCAGCTTCAATCCGATATCAGTACCTATATACATGTATACATCCGTTATCCTAGCAACTCCCGTATAATTTGGTACTGTAGATGTACCAAAATGACTTTCAGCGCCACGAGCTAGAACAAGGCGCCTTATCTTTTACTTTTGGTCTTAAGTTGTACCTGCCTTGGGTACAACATAGAAGGACTCTCCGGTTGACGGAAACTTCCACATAAAAGCCTCAGCGTCCCCCCGCAGTCGACTCCTTCTTTGATTTCCTCCTATCGCCTCTCCTCTTAAACTTCCATTACTCTCCTTCGTCGCTAAGAATCCTTTCTTTCGTTCTACGTTTGTCTTTCGAGAACACATAATTTGCGAATTTGTTATTGGAAAAAAATTATTAAAAAAAACATTACCCCTATATCGACTTAATCCTCCAATACCGCAAAGATGGTGAGCCTTGCCCTGCATCGAAACCCCACCGACCTCCCATTCTCAGCCAATTACCCCTCAGTTTACGAGAAGATTTGCTAACAGAATCCCTCTGCCAGGCCGACAACCACTATGTCTCGTACACCGAGAACGTGAGCACGCGATTAGCCCCCAAACATATGGATGGGACGCTCTGCTGGCAACCAGCGTTGCGACTGCGGCTGCGGCTATCCGCCTTACAAGTAAATGGTGCTGACTTGTCGTAATAGTTGATGAAGTACATGAAGCTCGACCAGAAGGGAAACGCCATGGCGGAGTACATCTGGATCGATGCCCATGGCCATGTTCGATCTAAGAGTAAGGTACGTAATCTACATTTTCACCACCTTATCTCGGTCGAATCGCCTGCGTTCCTGTTACTTGATCTCTCGTGTGAGGCCCCTTCTCGGCGCATTACTAGTTGTGCGCGGGAACTGGCCGAACCTACATACGAATAGACCCTGATTTTCCTGACGAATGCCCATGAGATTCAATTCGTGGGCTGTTGTCAGTTTGGGTAGCTTTCTAGGCTCGCAGATCCCTGTTTAGGCCCTGACCGGTTCGAACTCGATCGAGAATAGAACCGGCTTGCTCCGACCTCGCCCACTTGGCACTTGTCTGCTACTCTCCATGTCGCCGAGAATAACCTCGACCCACACAATGCTTCGCGTTGTAATTCTTTGTCGACAGGTGCCGTTCCGGCCCACGCTTAACCGTGGCGCAAGTGGCCATGTGGGCAAACAGCGTCATTATTCGTAGCCTGCGCCCAGTGGCGAGCACTATTATTATTCAGTTCCACTCGTACCGCCTTTTTCGCGCCCTTGCGCTAGTGGTTCATTCGCGTTTCGGTACTTTGTAGTTACGGGACTTGCGCTAACTGTACTTCCACGTATCTAGACCATTACAAAGATTCCTGAGGATGGTAAATTCAAACCTGAGGATCTCCCCGTCTGGAACTTTGACGGTTCCTCTACCGACCAGGCCCCGGGTGACAACAGCGATGTCTACCTACGACCCGTTGCTGTCTATCCTGACCCCATGCGAGGTGTCCCCAACATCCTAGTCCTTGCCGAATGCTGGAACGCCGATGGCACGCCCAACAAGTTCAACCACCGCCACGAGTGCGCCAAGCTAATGGAAGCCCACGCTGAACACATTCCGTGGTTCGGTCTCGAGCAAGAGTACACTCTCTTCGATATGGAGGACAGGCCCTATGGATGGCCCAAGAACGGTTACCCTGCTCCTCAGGGACCCTACTACTGCGGTGTTGGCGCCGGCCGGGTGATGTGCCGTGATATCGTCGACGCCCACTACAAGGCCTGCCTTTACGCCGGCATCAAGATCTCGGGTACCAACGCTGAAGTCATGCCCGCCCAGTGGGAATTCCAAGTTGGCCCCTGCGAGGGAATTGAGATGGGCGACCAGCTCTGGATGGCTCGTTTCCTCCTTCACCGCGTTGCTGAGGAATTCGGCGCCAAGATCTCAGTCCAGCCCAAGCCCATCCCTGGCGACTGGAACGGTGCGGGTCTCCACACCAATTTCTCCACCAAGGAAATGCGCGTCGAGGGCGGCATGAAGGTATGGCTAAAAATACTTACCGGTTGTTTGTATCATCTACTAATAATTGATATAGCACATCGAAGAAGCAATCAAGAAGCTCGAAGGCCGACACAAGGAACACATTGCCGTCTACGGTGAAGGCAACGAGATGCGTCTGACTGGCAGACATGAGACTGGCACCATTGACCAGTTCAGCTACGGTATCGCCAACCGAGGTGCGTCAATCCGCATTCCCCGAGAATGTGCCGCCAAAGGCTACGGTTACTTCGAGGACCGGCGTCCGGCGTCAAACGCTGACCCGTACCAAATTACGGGCATAATAATGGAGACAATTTTTGGCGCAGCAAACTAGGCAGGAGGATACCCCTTTGGTAGTAATGATTTTGCTTTTACGCGGAGCCTTATTTCGACATAGGACGGAGTCTCGAAAGACATGAATTGATACGAATATACTTAATTTCTCACAATGCCTTGAGCTGTCTGTCTTTCAGGTACTCTCGTGTGATTTGATTATGAACAGTTGCGTACCTAGGTAGTCTATAGATGACCAGTTTTGCTGTGTCTAATCCTCACGATCGAATTATCCAAATTCAGCTGTAGGTAGACATAATTTCTCTGCTTGGCAATTGAATCCATATACTCTAACGCGTACATAGTAACAATTGAATGTAATGTGTTTGATGCAATACGAGGCAAACTTGGCAAACTTGCAAAGCAACTAACTACCCTTGTGAATCTCGACAGACACATGCCAACGTATTCCGTACGAGATAAGAAAATGGCCGAGGTTTCAATTCTTGCCAGTAAATTATCTACGTAATCGGGCATGTCTCTCAAGACTTACAGGAATAAATGCAAACTTTGTTTGGTGGAATGATACTACTATGTACCTCTGATTGACTCTTGATGCAAAGGCGAAGCCTGCGGAGACAGGGCAGGTATGGTAGATCATGGGTTGGGTAAGCGAGTGGCCAATAGAATTGCACGGCGGGGGTGTCCTATTGCCTATTTCGTATCTGCCCGCTTGCAACCTGCGCATGCCGCTGGCAGCCGGTGCAGCTTGATGGGGTCATATGGACCGTGCTAATCTGACGTCACACAGGTTTTGCACTCGCGCTTCCACTTAGGTACCTCCTAGGTTGGTTAACCTGGGTGTTTCCATGGCTTGTTGCATTATCCGTTAGCTACCTCCTGTTCCTGGCTTAGCGACTACACTGTTGAAGTATACTCCGGTAGGGTTTTTTTTGTTTTTTTTTTTGAAGATCCGGGAGATTGATGTTGAGATTGTTTTATAGATCGTCTGAGATCGTTTACTTCATAGATGCCAATATGAGTTAGGGGCTTTATGCCATAACGGCCATCTTTGCGGATGGGGAGTAAGTATCCACTTGTCTTCGGGACCCCGAGGAAGAAAGGAAAGGAAGGAAGGAATATGTGGAGACCGGTAATATGGGTCTGTTCCTAGATGCTGGGTGTGGGAAGTTCGGCGTTGACATCACGGCGAGGAGAGGTACTGCCGAAAGTGCGCTGGAGCGAGACGTACTAAGATCATAGGTAGTTGTCTAAGAGGTTAAGTAGCAGGTAAGGTACCTGAGTGGAAGATTCGTTAGGAACTTTAACTGTTACTGTACGTGGGTGATCGTCAAAACGTAACGATGTAGTCACATAACTACTCTACCAGGCATCCGTTGTTTCACTGTCTTGGATGGATCTGTATCAGAGCTCCTATATGCACTACGAACGACACCTGTTATAACGAGATTAATACAGATCCAACTAAACGAAACTTCTGTTTGGAACTAGAACTCCTATCGCATCAATCTACTTTAAGCAGACTATTCTAGATAAGAGATCTAACGCCTAGGTGTATTGTAGATATTAGAGAGCATCAGTACGTCTTGGCTGTCAATAATATATTGTTAGACTCCATCTGATCGCTCCGAGTTGTCTAAGAAATCTTGGGATGAAGCCATACACGGTCAGAGTGGCTAAACACTTGAGTCTCAAGACTGAAAGTGGTTGCTTATACCTAACTCAAGGCCAATAGTAAGTCCGCGAAGCAGGGCTAATAACGGTATAGCAATTACTGAAGTCATATTAATACAGACTGTCATTCCACGAGGTAAAACGATGCTGGACTTTTGCTAATAAGGATATATGGCTTAGGTAATTGCGTACTGGATAAGCAGGGTTACCCCTTTTTTATGGTTCGCGGCTATCTATCACTTATAATTTATAAGATCCTATCAGTAAACTGTACCGTTGGTTCTTTAGTGAGTATGAGAAGGAAAAAAGTAACGTATATATCTAGTTGGCTAAGTCGACGAAAAAGAACTCGTAACCTTTTAACCATTGCCTACACTAGGCTGGGAGATGTGAATAGGCGAATGCGGCACTGGATCACTGCCCGTTGTTGGGGCTTTTCAGCATCATTCTTTCCTTGGGTTCTAACAGTCCATAAAATATAGTGTATTATTCTCCGTTAAAGTCATTAGAACTGGCGTTGGTGAAGTAATAGCGATGTTTTATCATATTATATGCAACCCTTGACGCAAGCGTATCGTTATTAGGGCGGTTATTATCATAAGTCGACAGGCGAATAGCTAATGAAAAAATCATATTTGTGAAACATCCCCCCTCCTCCCTCCTGACGGTCTTGATGCAGAACCCCCGTAGGTTTCTATTAGCCACGAACACGCAAGTCCATAGTTATCAAAGACTTGTGCTGCTACTATACGGGTTAAGTATCAGCAGTATAAGAAAGGTAGATAAGATTTCACCAACTGTTACGTCGTCCGACGAATCTAAGCTTAGTGGTAAGCAAAGATAAGGTATCCAGTTAGTTATCTCAGGCATGGTACACTCAAAAGCCGTGTTAAATCTGCCCTTTCTAGGCGCGGCGTATGTTTTGGGTCCGAATGCCGCGTGGGTCAGTTGCTCACCGTTGCCTGTGAAGTGATCTTAGGAAGCTCTGGAGGTAATGTAGCGTTTGGATAGAATGATTTGGGTGCCGAAATGGCTGAGGAGATGTGGTTCATGGCTCGCTCCCGTGCTTGAACAGCTATTGTCTCTTTGTTTGAAACGTCGATTGCGGCGTTAAGATGGCGCAATTTCCTTTCCGTTTAAGCTAGTATCCAAGGTTGCGGTGGCTAAGTGCATATTAACTAAACATGTTGGCGAACATAGTCTCATCTTGCTGCTGTTAGGAATAGACTAGCTAGAGAATAGATCTATCGTCTATATACAGGGTATCCAACTCTCTCGGAAGAGGATAGAAGGCTAGGTATTACTAGTTCAACCCTGACACCTATTACCAGGCATACCTGACAATCATCCCATCTCAGCTACACAACGCGCGAGGCGGTAACGTGCGTTAACTATGGCGTTCAGAAGGATAACATCGAGGGCAATAAGGGAAACGGGACGAAAAGAAATAGTTGGGAGAACTCTGCCGAGGACTCGTCTAAGGGTAGTAGTAAGAAGAAATCGTGGGACAGAATATGTATTGGATAGGCAATATTGTGTAGTCAGGGGTGGTGTTTCTCGGTGCGTTTAGAGACTCAGTGGGGAGTTATATTTTTGGTAGGTCCCATAGGCCTTCCCTTTCGTGCCCTCAAGGACATGAAAATTTATTCTAGCATCCGACATGACGGTCATGGATTGTTGGTAACGAAGAAAGTTATCAGCCTCATAAATCTACGAATAATGCAAAGGTTCTCATCCATATTCGAACTTGATTGTAGAATCAGTAAAAGGAGAGTTCAAAGCTATAGCGTTAGATTCGCTGCGCAGCTGCTGGATCATACCCGAGGTGCTTGAAATGAATGACCTACCCAACAATCACGAGAATTGATATATTATTCTCACGGGCCCGTAAGATACGACTGTTACTGACATTTGAAGTAGACATCATGTCGGTGGGCATGCTTGAGCATGAGAAGCTATGCCTTGCGGTCCTGGTCGCTGATCCTAATATGGAAAAGGGAGAGGGGGAGGGCTATGACTATAACGCGAAACGTTGATGGAGAAGGTTACAAAGACATTTAGGCTGATACTTTACTACCAAGGCAGATAAGTTACATTCAATCCTCTACTTTAACTGAAGTATTAGAAATTCGGTATTTCAGGCCTGAACTTGTCTACGCTACCTATCGAACAATGTTTACGGTCTTTCTTGTCCTCAAAACGCTATATTTCTGTAGCATACAGCGAAATAGGCCACAGAGAGTAGATATATCGTCTGTACTTCGTGAAGGGTAGGCGATTAAATACATCAAACAAGTTAACCCCAGATGCTGGAATCAGAGGCTACCAGGTATTATGGTAACGAAGGCGTCTTCTACGGGACTAACCGCGTGTAATTCCCAGAACTAATATAACAACCAACTATTGAGAGACAATTAGGCAAAGCTCAGAAGGCATGTATTAGTTTGGGTTATGCCCTCGAAGATAGGTAGCTAACACATGACATGGCAGGATCCAGATCTATCATCCATCCAGATCCACTGCAACCTCCGCACGCCCCTCAATCCCACCACGTCGAGGCAGATCTAGAATCCGTAGCAGAGCAAGCTAAACCGCTAGGTTTAGAGAGCAGGGTTCAAGCAAACACCACCCGCACCTCCGTTGCATGAAACTCAAGAGCGGAACTTTCGCATGGAGTGGGTGCGCCAAGACGTTGCAAACGCCGCCCTTAAAGCATTATCGGGTTAAGCTTATTTGGACTTGCATCGCCCGGGCCAGCCAACCAGCGCGGGCGACAAGGCCCGGAATGGCAAAATTACTGGCTGGCGGTGACATTTCCGCCTGTATTGAGGATTATGGGGGGTAAGATGGGGTGGTATTCAATGGTAACTACCTAACCCAGCTATACCGCTGGTTTGCATTACTTAGGAACATTAACAAGAACTCTGGGATGAAAGGTAGGCACTTTCAACGAAGACAGGCGACTGAGGATCAATTCTATTTAGTATCCAGCGTTCAGTATTCATTGCCTCAAGACAACGAATAGCCGCCCCTTTTTGTCTTCTACCAAGGTCTCCATCAAAAAGCCCGCAACGAAACGACGCCGTTCTAGCAGCTGTCGATCGGTCCGAGACAGTGGAAATATCCTCATTGAAAGCACGAAATGCCAACCTAAGCAAAAGCTTGTATGATCCTATATGCCTCGCGGATTCTATAAGGGGTGCTCCCTGAGTACCCCGCCCGCGAAAAGCCAAGAACGCCGTGTTGTGATATCCTCACTTAGACCTGACCGCCGGGAACCGTCCTTATTTTATAAATACAGGCTATGATGAAACCTCTCCGGTTCCTCCGGTTCCGATATTTCTTCTATTAATTTCGTCATATTGCAAATGTGTGGGAAATTCTTTCCTCAAACGAAGACGATGATCAAGACTCTGGTTTTTTCCATGCAGGCTTTTTGCACTCGCCCATCGCGTCAATCCAGTCGTTGATGCCCTTCAAATGCCAACCGCTGACCCATTTTGCTTTAGAATCGCCATTCTCGGGCGGCATCTTAGGCGCACCCAATTTAAAACTCTTCGCGGTACAGCATACTTCATCGTGCCAACGGTATTGGAAACAAGTCCGATTTCGCTTCTTTTCGTTCATAGCCTTTTTCCACGCCTCCCGGGCCGCAGCATCACTAGGTGAAGTGTCTTCGGCAACCTCCGTGTCGTTGGCAGTGCTGGGCTCATCTTCGCGTGTCATTATTCCTCGCATATCCCATTCTTCTTCATCTGGAACATCCTGGGATTCGCAGACCTTTGCGCAATTCTCCCATGATTTCCATGCCTCCCTTTCAATATCGTTCATTTCTTCTCCTTTCTTCTGCCTGTCGCGCGAATGCCCATCGGCACGTTGTTGAGCGTCGGGATCTGGGTTGATATAGCATACATCATCTGATAAGTTATCCCAGTTTTCTCGCGATACCTGCATTTTGGGTCGGATCAAGCCATCGTATAAGTCCCTTATTAAGAGAACGCGCTATTAAGCGGTTAGTTTCGAAACATCGTTGCGATTTACCCGAGATTAGGTAGGAAGAGTTACGGCGATCAGCGGAGAGGTGACATAGCACAGCACTTACATCGGTCTTGCGCGTCTGCTCAAATTGCCATACGTTACTGATTTCCTCCGCGTTCATGTGATGCATAGTGAAAATCGGCTCGCACCAATGGCCAGGTCCATAGGGAAGTGTACTCGGCTTTTCACCGTTGATCATAGGCCAAACCTGTTGGATTTTAACCCTCTCATACTCTTCCAGGGCTTGTGCCAGCATCAGGTCACCGCAACATTCATGAGCCCCCTTAACATTATACTGCTTGACCACACCCGGGTGATATTCAATCAGGTGCTTTAATAGTGTACCGCTGAGTATATATCCGGAACCTCCATGAGCAAAAGGAGTCCCTCCGATGAAGCTTCGACTGCCGAGATAGAGCTTCTCACGAGGGTTCAGGCCAGATTGGTTCTTCAACCAATGCACGATATTGGCCCAAAAGATATAGGTATCAGCCTCTGCGAATATATACCAGTCTCGACCTGGGCGCATCCTCCATGTCTGCTCCATCATTGGCAGAAACTTGTACTTATCCAAATTCCACGCCTTTTGACCGTCCCTCTTCGCATCGACACACGACTTTTGCGATACGGGACATTCCTTCTGGTCGCGGTAAAGATCGAAGTCGGCATTATGAGCCTTCGCGGATTCGTCGAACTCGGCGAGGGCATCGTGGATATGGTATGGCCCAACTTGTTGTTCCTACGGTAAGATTAGTATCTCCGAATATTCCAAATCGAAACGTCGCTCTATCGCCGATGCCCAGAAGAGAGCGGGATAGGATGTATCGCACCATGTCAGAAAATATGAGAAAGTCGGGAAGACAGGTCATGGTCGTCAGCAGGTGGACAGGCATTTTATCGAAGGTCTCTGTCGCGCCCGTCTTCATTATCAGCAGTATGCCGTCCGTATTGGGGAAGTTTTTGCAAGGACTGCTGGAATTGTAGTATTGGTCGACCATTTCCTCATTCCCCTCGGAATACAACGTGTTGTTGTATATTGAGCTACCGAAGTAGCTTGTAACGCTCTTGTAATAATCACGAGCATATCCAAACGAGGCCTCATTCCATTGCGAACGAACATGTATGTAGGTCGCAATCAGGGTCAGTATGGCGACGCCGCCGAAGACTCTAAGTCGGCGTGAACTGGGTGATACGATCATTATTACAGCGGAGACCTGGAATGTTGAAAGACGTGTGGCATTAAGAGGGGAATTCTCGGGGCAAGTGACAAGAGGGACACATCGGTAAGGTAAGTCCCAATTCCACTTGAACAAGTTGAAGAAAATGAAGGTAGAATTTTAGGTAAGTACTGCGAAGAACGAGGAACAATAGTGTCGAGAAAGCCCAAAAAGAAGTAGTCCCAGTTGGGATAGGAATAATCTAGGAATCATACCCACAAGTCAAAGGAGAGAGGTTTTGAAAGAGGACAGCGTAAAAAAATACGATCTGGATTTTTTGGGATAACTAAGGCACCTGCAAGTGGAGGTTTGCGCTTACTTACATGTGTGTATGGATGTACATACATACACCGATACGCATTCAAATATACATTCAAATATACATTCAAATATACATTCAAATATACTTACCTGGTAGCATCCCACGGGCGTAACTTCCACCTGGAGATCGACTGGATTGTCTGCCCTGCTGCCGGAAACACTTTAGATCGTGCTATGTACGGCAAGTGCAGCCAGCTACTGCAGCAATACTGCATACATAGCGTATAGCTTAGCGCGTTGAAAAAAAATTAAAATCTACATCCTACTATGGTAGTGATGTCTAGGAAGACCTTGCGACAAGTATTCATTAGCTCTGGCTACACGGTTTGGATCTGCAGTCGTACTCTGAAAGTGGAGTATGAACGGATTAACAATGCCTGAGTAGGTTAGTTATAATATTGGTGTCAGCTCGTATCGTTCTTTGAATGACATGAATTTTAGAACATGAATTAGGATTGCACTACCACCAAACCGCATTTGGTCTTGAACAATAATAATACTCTGTACATTCATACACTCAGTGGTTTCCTCATTTAATAATTCATACCAATGCTGATATATGCGGATTTAGGAAGCTGGTGTAAAATTGATCTGCTTTTACGTTTCCCACTCCCGTTATTCCAAGTGCTAATTAAAGAAGCAACTGGGCGGCAGAACGGATGTGGTTTATTACGCTAATGCCGTGCTACCCATGGTCTCAGTAGTCCCCCAGCCATCCCCCGTATCTTCTACTCCATTCACCAGGCACAGCCCTTGGCAGTTGCAGGATCTTATGTCATACTCTGTTTATTTGCGCCTTTGGGGTCTCACAATCGGACCATCTACGCCAACGGGAAAGGGGGGGCATGCAACAGGTATAAAGTAAAATAATACCTAAGGTATTTCTGCTGCTATCCCGAGTATCTCTCTAATCGTTTATCACAAAACGTTTATCACCTGTCACTGAACCTGTCACTGAACCTGTCATTGAAGATTAACTTTAACGTTGTTAAGGTTTACATTTCAACCCGAATCATGCTCAGGTATTCCAGAGATACCTGTCTTCTACTAACTATGTACAAATTGAATGTAAAGAATGGGACGAAATTCGCTATCTGTGCGTTCGTCATTATTTCCAACGCCAAGCGCTTAGTTTGATGACACTTATCATATACGAGACACAAGGGATGAGTATAACAACTTCCAATCGATGATAGCCTATACAATTTCTTAAGTTTCAAGAAAGCTTGGGTGAATGTATTTTATTTGTTGTCGCATTGCATAACTTGAGTATTAAATGAACATTAGAAACTCAAATGGACATTGAAGATATTCACAGAGCACATTGTATAGCATTGCACACTAGATGAGCTCGTTCGAGTCGCGGCGCGAAAATAAAGGATGGATTGTCAGAGTTACAATCACGAATCCTCATGGTTTCAACTTGCTCCGCTTCTTTAGCGAATTGCGCAAAGATCTGTCTTGATCTAAATCTGAAATTTGACAGTGTCACGTGGATCATGGATCATAGTATCCCTCACATTCTCCACAATCTCTACAGTATCTAAAGGCAGTATGTACAGTGACGTAAGTAATCAGGTCTGTCTTCAGTGTCCTAAAGCTTAGGTAATGTGGTCCAAGCTCCACGGAGCCCCGTCTACCCGCCCCGTAACTTGACGCGGTTCATGCCGTACCTCTATGTAGCTTCGAATGCTCTCTATCCTCGTGGCTCGTGGGCAGGTCTGCATGCGGTAATCGCGTCACTCTTCCGCACCTCACTTACCACACCACCGTAAAAAAATATCACAACTACACCTGACCTTAGCTTTTCGCATCCTTACCATCTATTGGCGCAACATCAAACCATCCATTCTAAGTCGCATTATCCTCTATACCTGACCCTGCACACTTATAATTGGCAGGGTATTATCGTATAAGCTCTCCACTTTGCGATACCTCCAATTCAGACAAAGCTCCATCATAACAATTCTAACATCATAACAATTTCATCCGTACATCCAATCTCTATCGCAATGGCAGAATCAACTCCAAATGATACCGCGACTTTGTCCGCCATTCCATCTGCCGTCGCATCAGCTGTTCCGTCAGCCGCAGGCACTCCCCAGTCTCTACCTCCAATGGATCCTGAAGAGCGCGCAAAGTCCTTACACGTGTCGCTGGCTGACTTAACGGCTAGAGCGAACGCGCTCTACGCGCAAAAGAAGTATGAGGAGGCAGCCGAGGTATTCTCTCAAGCTACCGAGATGCAGGCCGAGATCAATGGCGAGATGGCCCCCGAAAACGCGGATATCCTGTTCCTCTACGGACGCAGCCTCTTCAAAGTCGGTCAGAGCAAGAGCGACGTCCTAGGCGGAAAACCCACCGGCGAAAAGAAGTCAAACGGTGCCGCGGACAAGAAGTCGAAGGGAAAGAAGTCCCAAGCCGAATCATCGACTGCCAATGCGACCAACGATAAGAAGACTGAAGCAGAGAAAGACACGGAGGAAGAAGTCGCCATTGTTGCTAAGAATGGGGCCGATAATGAAAAGGTGCCCGATGCTAAAAAACCGTTATTCCAATTCACAGGCGATGAAACTTTTGAGGACTCAGATGAAGAAGAAGAGGCTGAAGGTGAAGAGGAAGAAGAGGAAGAAGATGACGACTTAGCTGTCGCTTTCGAGATTCTAGACTTAGCACGCGTCCTTTTCGAGAAGTCTTTAGAACGGGAAAATGAAGATACTTCAGAAGGGAAAGGAAAGGAAAAGGCCGAAGAGGATAGCCCTACCGTCAAACATATCAAGGAACGCCTTGCCGACACCCACGACCTTCTAGCAGAGATCTCCCTCGAGAACGAGAAGTATGATAGCTCGTGGATTTATCACCAATAGGGTTCGTCTACGATTACTAACAGTGGCATAGGTATCCATTAGCAATTAATGATTGCCGTGCCTCTCTGAAGTACAAGGAGGGACTTTACTCCCGGGACTCGGAGATAATCGCCGAAGCACACTTCAAACTTTCCCTAGCCCTCGAGTTCGCATCCGTCACCACGAGCGCTGAAGACGAAGCCGGCGCAGGAGGACCCAAACCGGTCGACGAAGCATTGCGAAAGGAAGCGGCCGAGGAGCTGGAGAAGGCTATCGTGAGCACGAAACTCAAGCTCGATGCCAAGGAAGTCGACCTCGCGATGCTTCACGCGCCCGAGGACAACGAAGCGACAAGAAAGCAGATCGCCGAGGTCAAGGAGCTGATCGCGGACATGGAGCAACGGGTAAGTCTTCCGCTTCCCCGTTACACTCCCTATTGTCGCGGTGTGATTGCGTGACGGGATGGTAGAGAGCAAAATGAGAAACCACATGTGACTAACTACTACCGATTAAAAAAAAAAGCTTGTGGAACTCCGCAAACCCCCCATGGACGTCAACTCTGTCCTCGCCGCAGATGACACCGTTCTCGGCGTGCTCGGCAGCGCGCTTGGCGGGTCTGCCGCGAATAAGGAAGCGAGACTCGAGGAGGCGAAGAAGAGCGCTAAGGACGTGTCCGGCCTCGTGCGCAAGAAGGCCAAGGACGACCACCCGAACCCCGAGCCCGAAACCAAAACTGAGGCCGAGAAGCCACAGCAACAGCAGCAGCAGCAACAGCAACAGCAGCCGAAGGAGGAGACCAACGGGAAACGCAAGGCCGAGGATGCCGCGCCCGGCGAGGACGAGGCTAAGAAAGCTAAGGTCGAAGAAGAGCCCGCGCAGTCCTGATCTAGTCTTGAAGATAAGACACGTCAAGCGTGAAGGAGGGATGAGATGGGATGGGAGGTAAGAGAGAGGGGGTGGAGGGGATATGTTGTTGGGCTTCGGCATTAGGACACGCTCTCTAACTGCTGGACTCTCCTGAGCTCTCGGGATGGGGACTGACTTCCTGGGATCGTGGATCGTGGCTAGTTGCTTGCTTAAAAGGGGAGAGGGCAATCGACGGGAACTGTATATTATTATGTAAAAAAAAAACAAAACGAAACGGATTTTGACGAAAGGAGTACCTATCTGGTGGAGGAAGCAGATGCAGACATACCCGGACCTATAGCATCGGAGATCGAGAGCTGCGGAGGAAGAGAAGAGAAGACGCGGTTTAGTTAGCTAGCTAGCTACCTTGGGTAGGAAAGGAGGCGAATCGCATCGTGCGCTACGTATTTCCTTTACGATACCGTAACGCATTTATCAAGCATTTTATTCCGCGACGTCCTATGGTGTATGGTGTCTGATGTCTAATTCCTATACGCGATGATAATGCTGTCGTAGATGCTGTGCTGTCGCTCTCACAATCACTATCATAATCACAAACATAAACAGGACAAATATCCTATAGTTAATAGGTTTTTCTTTATTCCTATCAAGTTCCCACAGAAGCCCCAAGGATCGGAACCTGCAACTGCTCTGGCATTTTCAGGATGTCTGTCTGTCCAGCTCCAATCTAATGGAAGAAACTTGAAAAGGGAAAAACAAAAAAAAAAAAAGAGACAAGTTTAGCAGCAACCGCAACCAGAAACGCCATAAAACTCCCAGACAGTGCTTACTGCATTGCTTCTTGCTGACCGCCCCGTTGGAAACAAAATAGAGGCGGCCGCAGCATGCTAGACGTACTCGTACAAGAGAGGTAGGTTAGGTAGGAAAGGGGGCCTTGTCCTTCATCCGCATATACATGCCTGTCCTTCAGAATACCGTTGAAAAATGAAAAGAGATAAAAGAGAAACCAGTGACGTAACCCTCCCCAGTGTCATACCCGCCAAACCTTCTTCTCAGAAAATGGCTTTTCTTTCCTTTTCACCTTAGACTCAGCCCCGCCCCTCTTCGTGAGGATTCGCCATCTACCTCGCCGCCGTAGATCCGTTGATACCGCGGTGCAGAAAGATACGGCGATGGGAGCTCAGATCTTGATGAAGCAACCTCGTCTCCGGGGGGAAGACCACGTTGAGGCGTTAGTATCGATAATTCCCTGGGCGGCTCCCGTGCTGCAGGCGCAGCTGATCCGCTTCGACTATGTCGTCCCTCGCGTGGAACAGGCGTCGGCCTGCGCAGATTCGTCCCCTACGACAGATCGCGACCAGTCGCCATACCTATCGTCGGGCCGGATGCCTTCCCCTTGCCCTTTGCGGCTGCCGACGACGGGGCGTTGTTCCAAGATAGATAAGTGTGGTCGCCGAGCTTCCGGGGTTTGATGAGGTTCGTGATAAGGAACACCAGCGCCAGTGCGATGCAGAAGCCGCCGACAACGAGCCAGAGGATGCCTAAAAAGTTATTCTTGCCGCCCATGACGGACACCGTGGTAATGACGATGCTCTTCCTGCCCTGGTACTGGTCTGTACGGAAATCTGTGTTGTCGCATTAGTTAATTCATGCGGAGCTACGGCTAAAACATGCGAGGATAGCTTACTGTCGTAAATGTCCATAGAATAGATACCCGCTCTCATCGGACTCGTGTCATTCCGCATGTACAGTTTGCTGAAGGTCGGTAGACCTGCTGTACGCATCCAGACAATGAAGTGTTCATCTTCGTGCAGGTTCGGAGGGGGATTCTTGGACGAATAGTTGCCATCGGGATATCGGATCTGCCAGTTGGGGGGTGGGACGATGTTGTCATAGTTGTTGCTCACTCTTGGTTTATACAACTCTTTATCCGACTCCCAGGCAATCGAAGTGTTCTTCATATAATAGGTCTCGTTAGGCGGGGCTCCATCCTGGCCGACTGAACCTGGCGGATTCAAGAGTAAAGGGCTGCTGAAAGAGTCGTTGAATATCGAGTTGGCAATCAGGCCACAGGGATAGTACATTCTCGAGTTCGCGTGTGTACCGTTGGTTGTTGCTAGAGGTTCACAGTTGGAATCGGAAACTTGGTCAATTGTGACATCATCGCCAGCAAGCTGTTTATCAAAGAATGACTGGACGTAGCGACGATGATTTTGGTAGAAATTTTCAAGGCGATAATAGAGGAGGACAGGTGGCTGCATCTCTTCAGGTATCGCAAAGGTCAGAGTGCACATGGTGACATTCTCAACCACATGGGTACCAAAAGACTGATTGGTTATCGAATGCTTCCACATGGCGTTGATAGTATTGTTGTCCTTGAAGGACGGAAAGACCAAGCTCGTATCCATTAGCTCAGAGTCATCGGTGGTAGGAGAATCCCGAAAGCAGTCGGTATAATCGATACGAAGTTCCTTAACCTACAAGACAAGCCGTCAGCAATTATCCAGCCGGTCGCGAAAAGAAACATGGCCATACTGTAGAACTAGCATAGATTAATAGCCCACCAATTGGGGCACATATGATTCCTATAACGAAGAAGAGCGGGATGACCGTCTTCGGCGTGAGGATTGGCTGCCATGCTTTCAATCTTTGCTGACGAAACGCGGTATTGGCGGGTCTTCTGCTCTTCTTCTTTTCTTTAGTGTTATCGATACTTTCGGGGGGTGAAGAGTCGTCCATTTCTCAATATTAACCGGGTTTTGTTCTATGGAATATTGCGGCGCGATGCGGGTTGAGAAATGGATCGAGGAGATCGTGATAGGGCTGCGATCGGGGGATGTAATCGGGGCCTGGAGTCAAAGTCGCTTGTTTTACGAGGGACTCGAGACCCAGGGCAGCCGGGAAGATCGGTTACTCTTGGTGGTTTCGAAAATTGACGGTTAATAAAACATGGAGTCAAGTCGCTAATATGGTAAAAACCCGTCGCGCCAACGGGAATTCCAAATGTTGATGATGGGGTTAGTTATCTCAGTATTATGTTCAGAACAGAAAAGATGTCGCAGATTGAATTGCAACCACTGCGTGAATCTAGGCAAGGCTAGGTACACATGTACCTAATCATTGCGTGGCTTAGTGGCTTAGCAGCTGAGCAAATGCCTAACCCGTGAAACTCTAACCCATCAGCCCGTACGTTAGGTACTCGTCTTAGGTGCACAGCCACTCTCCGCAATTCCAAAAACATGTATGAATTACATGTATGTATGTACTTTGTAGGTACATAGTAGATGCGGTAGATATATCCGCACGTGATTACCCCTGAAGGCTCCTCACAGTTTTCCTACACTACTCGTTCATCGAACGGTAGATACCTATATATCCATGTGTCATTCTATATCGCCATGTAATTTGGCGTAGGTACCTTTCTTCCGAAAGGTCAGATATTTAAACGTAAGATATGAAATCGTACATCAGGTACCCAGGGATACGGGTGAAGGTTCACGTAGCAGAATAGGTGGCAATAGCTTCTTGTTGAAGTTTCAAGTACACGAGCATTTCAAGGTTCTGATCATATATGATAACTGCTCACATTATAGGCTAGAAGCTTATGGCTCTCTCTAAGAGCACATACTGACGTTGTACCTTCCTTATACCAAGATCAGTTTGTGTTAGACAGCGTCTCGGGGTCGATAATTCTATTTCGAAGATGGATCCATTAGTGAACTTCTGATCTCCATCACTTTCACCCATGATGGCCGTGTGGATATCTTCCTAAACCATGCTGCCACGTTCGGATAATCGCTCAAAAAGGGATGGTCCGGCCTTCCAAGCAATATCTCCGAAACCAGAGTATATGGCGTCCATGCCAGGTCAGCGATAGTAATCTTGTCTCCTACTAGCCATTCTCTTCCCTGTAGATGGCCCTCGAGGACGCTCGTGACTCGTTTCATCTCGTTTTGGTAGCGCTCTATAGCAGAGGGTAACTTTTCAGGATGTAGACGCATAAACCTGGACAATATGCACAGTTAGAGTAGGTAGTGCGACACGTGCGAGGAAGTTAAGCTACCTACCAAGAAGCTTGTCCAAAATATGGACCTTGTCCACTGGCTTGGAAGAGAAGCCACTGGTTTACGAGATGTTTCTCATTGCCAGTGGTGTACGTCAAGGCATTATCCTTATCATACTTCTCAGCGAGATACATCAATATAGCCACCGACTCCCAAAGGACAAGACCAGTATTGGGATCCTCAATAACTTCAATTGTCAATTATATTTCTTCGAAGATAGCCGCAGTGAAGGCGCGTTGTGTAAGGCAGAATGGAAAAAGTATTATATACCTGGTACCCGACCATTAGGGTTGAGCTTGATCAGAGGCTCCCTTCTGACATCCTCCGACTTAATCTGCTTTATCTCATATGGAACTCCTATTTCCTCAAGAGCAAAAATGATCTATACGCCTATGAGCAACCCACGGGCTAGTTGACGTATGATTAGCCGGTGATTATATTTACCTTCATTGGATTGGGTCCCTCGGCTTGCTTGCAAATTAACATATTATACCACTCAATGTAATCAAAACGCTCTGGGAAAGGATTCCATAGCATGGCTGGACTTACGGAAGAGCCAGACGTCAATGGGCTTCGTCATCTTCAGCGTAAATAATCTGGTGTATAACAACTAGGCACAAGAGTGATGGCAGAGATAGGTTGGCAGAAATGGGTAGGTAGGTGGCGTTGGTTGCTGACCCGCCTGTTCTGAGGAAGCACCAGGCAGGAACATACCTCCTTTAAGGAATTATAGTCGAACATAAGTAGAATTTGACCTTGGATTCATGCCCATGTAAGGAAATGACTTAACTGTGTTACATAAAACGGCGCTTGTGTAACAGATATTTGAAAAGACAAACAAGGGGTAGGGGGCGGAATGAACGTGGTGTATGTCTATAATCAATAATGGAACCCTAATTCCTAATTTAGCACTTAGGATGAGTCGGGTTGTATTTTTCCTGTACGACCCGATCTTTGGCCGCCTCTGTGCAGAAGGATTCTGCCTTAGAAATGAATAATATGTCTCTGTTTGGTTGATCTCATCGTGAATCGAGCTTTGGTTTCTGGAGGTACCTAACCTAACCTATGCCATGCACGTCTCATATAAGGATGTTGAATACCTATACGAGGAAGTGATCAGAGGTAGGACTTACACCACACGTCAGACAGCCTAGGTGATGCCGCACTTCGTCAAGTATATCGTAGAGGGTATAGCAAGATATAGATTCTAGGAATAGTCGTACGTGATATAACTGAGAGACTAAAAGCTCGGAGATCACCTCGTGGTAAATTCTGATTTTATATGCAAATGAGGTAGAGTTAAGAGCTTACGAACGCAATTAAGTCACAATGTCGATAACGGGACTTACTGCCGAGCAAGCCGCTCATCTTCTCACCCTGTCTCATGAAAATAGGAGCGCTGGTGTGATTGCTGGCTCAGTGTGCTGCATAGTGCTTTCTATTGTATCCGTGGTTATGAGGTTCTACTCGCGGAAGTTATTGTCTGGTTACCTGAGACTCGATCTAAGCGATTGGCTCATAGTATTCGCCCTAGTAAGCTATTACCTTAACCGCGACGAACAACTTACCTATATCATACTAAGATGCTAAGTAGATATTTTCACTCGCTTTTTTTACCAACATTCTGGTCGGCTTGCATTACGGTATCGCAAGACATATCGTGTTTGTTGAAGACATACGTTCCGTGGTAATTGTTAGTATCTGAAAAACAAGCACTTTTGCTCTCAAGCCCTTAACTATACTCCTTGCTGATAACTAGTCCTTGTATAGATCTTGCTGTGTGAAGACGGATTCCACCCTTTAAGCATGGGCTTTCTCAAATGCAGTATCCTCGCTCTTTACTACTCGATCTTCCCGTCACGAAATTTTCGCCGGTTAATATGGGCCGTTGCTGTTTTCGTTTTAATATGGTGCATCATTACTTTTTTCATGGGAGTTTTACTCTGCATTCCTATTGAAAAACTGTGGGATCCGACGATTACAGGAGGGACATGCATCTCACTTAGGGAACTCGGGATTGCAACAACTTCTGTTCATATTTTTACGGACCTTGTTTTGCTAGCGATGCCAATACCGTTGGTGCTGAGGTTAAATGCTTCTGTCCAGAAGAAGCGCCTTATCTTGGCCACCTTTGTGGTCGGAGGCAGGTTAGTACACCATGTTAGGTGTATTGAACTGGGTGGATTCTATGCAGCTGACTAACTGTCAGCAGTGTTTGTATCGTGAGCATTGCCCGTATCCCTATTTGGACGTTACCAGATGACCCAGACATCAGCTGTAAGTGAAGTTTTACTCTATTCTAGCTACCATCTTTGAAGCTGATACCGTAAAAAGGGTCTCAAATTCCATCTTGTATGGTCGCGGCAGCAGAACTTACAGTTGGTTTCCTCGCCGCATCATTTCCAACATATCGCCCGTTATATTTGAAACTTATCCGAAAGACGAAAAGTGATCGCGCCGGTATAAACCCTGCTATCGGTGTTGGTTGCGTTGAACCGGGTCAGGAATTGGACGGAGACCATCATAAGGTTTTCATATCGACTGATGGCATCCCAGGAAGAGAAAATCTTGGAATCATGGTAACTGATGATATAGAGCTCGTCAGGCATACATATCAGGGTGGCCAATGGGTAAGAGTACCTGGATAGAAACAATAAAGGGGGGCGTTGGGGAAGAAAGGGGGGAAGGGGTGCCGCCAGTTGTCTCAGGCGTACGGGTACACAAGGCAGCAGGAGGTAACTTTCCGAATGCTCAATTAGAAACCAGGCGGATTACATGTCAACTCACATGGCCTATGATAACTAAATCTAATAGGACAGAAAGTTGAACCAGACAAGAAAATTTGTAAAGTTTGAAGATAGATGACGAGATTTCAAAAGCGAGCCGCGAACTTCCGGAGACTTTTCTCGGGGTATCTATTGTACCGTGATTGAAATGAGCTAGAACAAGAATCTGCAATGCTTGTGCAACACGGGTACAAAATATTTGTTCTGGGTGTGTCTGTATTGTTAAGTTAAATTATAAGGCTGGACACTTTCGGAAGAAACAGTCTTCTTTTCAATATCCCAAGGTGTTGCATGCTAAAGATGTTTCCTCCAAAGTCATCGCGAAAATACGACATCCTGCTCCTGGGTGCCTCAGGCTACACAGGTATTCTCACTGCGCAACATATTGCTGCCAACTTTCCAACCAATCTCAAATGGGCCATTTCCGGCACGTCAAGCGCCAAGCTCAAGAAACTGGCTGACCAGCTCAAAAAGGACTTCCCAGATAGAACACAACCAGGTGAGACAGTTTCCGCCTCCAAAGCTGGAAGTAAGCTCAAGGATGGCTAATCCTGACGACCGTAGAGATTGAGATTGTCTCGGTGGACGAGGGCGAGAAATTCAGCTCCATAATCGAGCAGGCAAGAGTGTGCATCAGCTCCGTTTTCTATGCCGCAGCTGGTGAACAAGTTGTGCGAGCTTGCGTTGAAGGAGGCACTGACTATGTGGACTGGTAAGTACTGAGCAAGTGTTCTTTCTGGTATACCAATAGCTCCTTGGAATGCTTATAACCGGTATCAGTGCTGCCATAGCATCCCTCTTATACATTTGGTTTCGAAAGTATCATCAGAAAGCCCAAGAGAATGAAGTTGCAGTAAGCCCCCGACTAACTTATCAGAAGAATTCCTATTAACTAACATTCATCAAGCTCATTCACGCTTGCGGGGCTTTGATAACCCCTTTGGACATTATTTGCTGGCTTGCCGTCCAAGAGATAAGTTCACGTTGGTCTCTAAAGACGAAAGATGCCACTCTCCGCTTGGATGATTTAGAGTAAGAAACTACCCAAACCCTATCACAAAATATTCCTGCTAGTTATCTAATTTCTAATGTAAACTTGTTGCCAATAGCACGAATTTGAGTGGTGGCACAGTTCGAACGGTTCTTACCCAGGCGTCGTTAAATCCTAAAGTTCAGAGGCAAAGCCAAAGTCCATCTGCTTTGAGCGTTATTGAACATCCTCTCAAGCCCGCTCCCTTTAGCGGCCTCTATAGACACCCTAGACTGGGGTTGCTTGCGGCAACTAGTGTGTCGGCTGACCAGGACCGCGCAATAATATACAGAAGTTGGAGCTTGCTTGAAGGGACTGAAAAGAACTACGGGCCTAGATTTGAATTCAATGAATATGAGAAGGCTTCATCGGTTTTAGGAGGTATACGGCTGATCGTGCAGTCCTACATCCTCTCATTTATCATGAGTTTAGCTAGGATTGGCCCCATCAAGAATTTTCTCCTTTCCTTAGCCCCAGAACCGGGAAATGGCCCGAGCTCCGAAGTGGCCAAATCAGTGCCAGTGTCAATGGAGGTGCTTGCGACAGCTGATTGGGGGACGCCAGAAGCCAAACCTACCAAATTTGCACGCGTCAATTTTCTATATACAGGTGGGCATTACCCAGTTTCAGCGATGTTCATGGCCGAAGCAGCTGCATCGTTGCTTTATTCTAGGAAATTGGAGGGAAATATCACAGGTGGCTGTCTTACGCCTGCTATACTGGGCTCTGATTTCGTTGAACGGACCCGATCGCACGGTGCACAGTACACGGTAGAACTGATCGAGGAGGACTAGAAGACTATAGGGGGCGGCCCAGGGGGTAGGTATTCATAACATATATTCTCTTCTAGCAGAGTTGAAATTCTTATTCCACGGATAAGATGTATTATTGGTGTTCTCTACGATTATTTGACGATGCACCCTTAAGAAAAGTGTTGTGGTTTAATTGAGGAACTAGCTAGTAATTAGGTTAGTGTACCAAATTTGGGGCACCAATAAGAAGTTATTTCCACCCTTGTTGCCTTCTAGAAGAGGCAATTGCCTTCTTGTGGAATATTATGGAAGATTATGAATAATTGTGACTGACAATACTTTTAATTTAGGTACTAGGTACCTAGGTAGTCGATAGGAAACCGACTTATGCGTACTTGATGTACTTCGGATCTGTCCTCGATCGCTGGTCATTCCCTTAATTCAAGTGTAGCACTTTTCTTAGGGGTGTATCGTCGATTTGTGTAGATATATCTTAGGTTAGGTACATAGGTGCTAAGCTATAAAGTTCCCTTGATCTCTATACCATGATAAGAAGGAGTTAGGCCCAGTTAGTAATATTTAGTCTATACGACCCTCGTCAGGCTAGAGAATTCTACTGTAGACTACTATATTTACCTAGCGATGTAAACATGCATCACGTAATGGCCACTCGATACAAGGAAGACCAGTGTGGCAATTCTAAACTTCGACCTACTTGCTGATTCCTAATACACGGAGGATAGGAAAGTTCCACAAAGAATCGTGTTGATGTTAGGGACCCAGATGTCCCATTTGAAATCCGGACAATTCATCACACATAATGTACCGATCGCTATAAATATACCGACATGTCGGAAGTTAGGTGGAGACTATCCTCGGAAGCATGCTAGGTACTGGATGACGGGAACCCTTGGGAAAGGGCGCGGGGCGCGGACTGTACCTAAATCAAATCGGCGTGAGATAGAGAACATATAACTTCGCTGACTCGTTTCGTCTGTTCATACCAGTAAGCCCAGCGCCCCATTGCAATACACACCTCTTACTAGACATGAAGTCTGTATTAGCTTCCCAGTTCTTTAACTTTGAGTACGTACGTGTGCTTGGCATGGCTCCCGTTGGGGGAGCTGAAGTAGGCGAGTGTCTCGAAGTAGCTGCGAAGATCAAGAAAAACGACACGGAGAGCTGGTACCACGCATGGTCGGAAGCGGCGAAGATAGCTGAAGAGGCTGCTGAAGAAGCTTTGAGAGTCCGCGACAGGGAAACTGCACGATTGGCTTTGTTGCGAGCTAGCAACTATCATCGCGCCAGCGAATTGTATGAGAAACACCTTTCTTCCTGGCGAGAGCAGGTAGGCTGGCAGTTAGTGGCATTTATTGCTGACGCCTCACAGCATGCTGCACGTATCGCCTGAGGACCCACGGATACTTGAGACATCGCTCAAAATGGCGAAAGATTTTCAGAGGGCTACTAATCTTTTTGATAGCGAAGTCTTGCCATTGGAGATCCCTTACGAAGAGAATAAACTGCCTGGCTATCTCTATCTCCCCACGCAAGGCTCCAGGATCGTGGGTGACAAGGTTCCGGTGATAATTAACACCAACGGGTTCGACTCGGTCCAAGAAGAGCTCTATTTCTTTACAGCATCAGGAGCTCGATTGCGGGGATATGCAACCTTAACATTTGACGGACCTGGGCAGGGCATTGTACTACGCCGGGACAAGCTTAGCCTACGGCCGGACTGGGAAGTAGTTATCTCGGCCGTCTTAGACCACCTATACCTACTAGCCCAGGAGCACCCTGAATGGAAGTTGGATCTTTCACACGTTGCATTGTCAGGCGCAGCAATGGGCGGTTATTTCTCCATGAGGGGTGCAACAGACCCTAGAATCAAGGCTTGCATTTCCATCGACGGATTCTATGATATGCGAAGCGCTGTTAGAGATCGAACACCACTCGTCATGAGGTACCTCAGCGATGGCGTAGCTGACACCCTTATGCATTGGTTCACCAAATTCAATATGCAACTTCGTTTTGAAATTGGACACTGCAGGCTGGCCTTTGGGGTTGATTCTATTACGGAGGCGTTCCGTAGGCTCGCAACACTGACACTAGAACCAGAAGGAGATAAGACTATATGTAGTAGGGTTAGTTGCCCTGTTCTGGTGATGGCTGCCCGTGACACCTTTTACGGGATCGAATCTCAGCGCATCTTCGATGAATTGACGCAGTTGAAGGTGGGAGAAACGAAGGAGTTATGGGACCCCCTTTCCCCAGGCAGAGGCTCTTTACAGGCGAAAGCGGCGGCCATTACTCATTTTCAAGCTAAAGTATTTTCCTGGCTTGATAGTATTTGGGGAATTGAAAGGAATAGGCTCTAGGGAGTGGAACTTGTATCTCTTACATACCGTCCTACCTCACATGTGCACCCTAATGAATTCATTGCTAAGCTACACTTAAGATGACATCAGAAGTTACCCATAGTACATTGATGATAGCAAAGAGCTTGAAATAGTAGGTCACCGAGTATAAATATCTCTTATGGATCATCATTGTCGTCATCATAAATTAGATAAACATTAGACCAACGTTCGATTCACTCAGGACTAAATTAAAGTACCTGCTAAACATTCGTGGAACGTAACAATGCGAACACAGAGCCGCCTAGTCTTAGATAGGTCCAAAAAGCATGAATGACAGTCGTGTCTAACGTCCCCCGCATAACTCGCATCGCCTTGTGGAACCTATGCCGAGAGCGTCTTAACGGCAGCCACCACGCTGCAAATGAAACACCCAAGATCGGCCGTGGGGGCGCGTGTTAGATGGACTCTTATCCACTTTCGAAGTGTCTCAGTTCCTTTGTCAACATCCTTCTTGTTGTCCTGGAGTGCGTTTATAATGGGCTTAATAGGGGGGACCCAGAAGAAATGGCAAAGTGCAAGGACCCCACTAGCCAGGTACCAATTATAGGAACCCTTCTCCTGGAGGAGAGCCCCCGATGTCTTCAAGAGGTAGAAAGACACGCCTGAAGTAATACCGACCAGTCCGATGACTGAGAAAGCGGCTTGGGGAAAGAAGGTCTGCCAGTAAGATGCTTGAAGTCGGTTTGCGTGGACCTGTATGTCCTTCTTTAGGAATATCCTCAGAAAGAGATACTGATCCCAAGCAAAGTAGAGAGAAGAAGTAGATGATATGACGGGCGCAAGGTATAGAAAAGCCATGTTGTCAGAGGGGATTTGAATATGCTAGTTGTACAGCAGTTCGACTTTACTTGGTTTTGATATTGTATGAATAAGTCAGGCTGGCAAAGATCGAGGGGGCAACATTCTTCTACTCTGTCGTCCTTTTGAAGATGGTGAAAGATATAGACAGTTGGGGGCTACGATTTAACAGGTACCTAGGTACCTTACAAATGCACGTAATAGCGGAAAGTATCACAGAACAAACATGCAAAATTGGAGAAATACGAAAGTCGCCGACGCAGTAATAACCCCCCGACTGTTGTGGTAATGTAATATATAGTATGCATGTTGGCTCATACGTGCCCAACTAGCATCCCTTTATTCCGTCTTGGCGAGGAACTCAGTAGATACTTGGGATAGAGGTACTTACCTCTTTGGCAGAGCGAAGACTGTGTTTGTGCTACATCAGTCAGATCCATAGGTGTTAGGGCTCGATTTTGTTGGTAGATATCCTGTTTGTGACATGGCCAAAAAGGAGGCGGAATGATATTGATTCTAGGTAGGTACCTATAGGGTGGTTAAAGATACCCCTGGCGTATCATAATAGATACCGAACCTACTAGGTACCTGTACTAAGGTAATGCAGCATATGACGATAGGTATTACAAACACCTATCAAGTTTTATATCCAACTCTAGGTTACACACATCCAACGAGAACCAAACGTATTTAGGTGCCTACACTAGAGGTACCTAATGTTGTAACAGCGCTCTTCGGGATCTGTGCCGGGTAAGTTATGAAATGCAACGTATGAATTTCCTGATAGACCCAATTAGTCTTAAGTGTCGTACATCCTCGATACTGGCATAGGTATAGGGGGTACCCAGTACTCAGGAGACAGACTGGCTTATCTTCTAGCAGATTAGATAATTAGGAACATTACTCAGATTCCATGTTTCTCTCCAATAATTCTCTTAATATTTCCTATGCCGGTGGTTAGACATTTCTGTTTCTCCTGCATTGCATCCAACATCACTCTCGTGATATCGTAAGCCGGATGGTTCCCCGCCTGGAAGGTCGTGTGTGAATCCACTCTCTCTTCGTCACCATTCGATATTGAATGAGTGGTTGTGGGTGCTAAATCGGTTGACATGAGGGTAGGAACTGTTAATGGCATTGGCGCCAATGAGTCGGTATAAAAGCCATCTACTAATTGTCGTAAAGCGCGACCTAGCCTATCTAGGAGATGCTTTATGAGCTCAATCGTCATAACAATCTGCGCATTTGTTGATAGATTGTCTTTTGTACCATATGGTGGCACTACTGGTCTTTGTAACCCAGGTCCTATCCACCCTTCCGGCACATAGTGATCATTTCTGGGTGTTGGACTCAGCTCTAGCTCGCATGATGAACAGATATGGCCGAACAAGTCAAGTAGACGTTCATAGCAGGCGAGAGCCATAAGAACTGTGCTGGTATCTGCAGCAATGCTAGTGCGTGTGGTACTTGACGACGTTCTGCTATCAGGAAAAGAGCTCTCAGATATATCAGACGAAGACTGAGGCCCAACGCTATCTCTAGCCCGATCCATGACGCTGAAAAGTGACTTTGTCATATCAATAAGGTCTTCCGAACTCAATGAGCAGCCGGGGATAGGGGACTGTTGCGGTGCAGAGGATGACCTCATAGCACGATGAATACGTAAATTCAGATTAGTTAGCTCTTGTATTCCCGTTTCTATTTCATCCGTTTGAGAAGTGAAATTGAGAGAGCCTGAAAAGTTCTGCACACTAGCGTATGTGGAACTAGGCGTTGGGTCGGTGGGAGGTGTGTGGTGGCCTGGCTCGATTGTGACGGATAACAGCTCGTCCAACTCTGGTGTATTACCCGAAATATGTTGCGTATGTGGCCATTCAAAGCCCAATAAGTCACATTGCAATTCGTCTTCATTCATCTTTTCACTGCTCTGCTTCGTAAACGGCTGTGATGCTGCCTGTGATGCTGCCCTCTGCCTTGAAACCTTACCCCTAGACCTGGCAAGCCTAGGGCGTCCGCTAGGTTGCTGTGCTAAATGAAAACTTGATTTTAGCCTAGGAATACCCCGTCTGAGCGACATCATAGGAACGCTTACGGTTATAAACACAGTTGCTACCGGCTCGTACACATCGTGAGCAAGCTGCTGACGTATATTGGCCTGATACTGTTGTTATTTGGTCCCTTCTGCAGCGGACCTTAAGCTCACGACAGCGATCGCATGTTTGCCGCAGAGGCATAGATGTAGTTGTCAGTGGAGTTAACATTTCAGCACTTCGATAAAGAGTCATATTTCTATGTATATATATTCCTTTTTCTATATCCGTTTAATGTTGAATATATACCTACGTCGTACCGCTATCTACGCATATTTGATGGCATAAGCGCGCCCTCTGAGGGGAATAAGCACGCAGTCTGAGGTTCTGTTACACAATATATAGGACTAGATCCTCTTATACTTTGAGTTGTTGTACATTCTAAGTCCTCCCGAGAAAGGGGGTATGATATATAAAACAGGTAGGTACCTGTTAGAGGGTTACTCAGGATATTGGTACTACTGTCAGCCCGTAGATTTACAAGTACCAAAATACCTAGGTACCTTATATGCAGGCTGGCAGGATGATCCTCCAGAGCCCTCACCCCGTCGCTTCTAAACTTGCCGATGGCTCAAGGCCGATGCAGTCCCTTACATGCCGTGTGGCGAGTGGCCCCAATAACCCTTGGTTGGGCATAGACTTAAAAGGTCTAATTCTCGCTAAGTCAGTGTCTGCTTCACAAAGAACTCATCACCGGTACCATTACTACTGGCCTTTTTCAACACCTAACCTCCCACAACAAACAATGTCATCAGAGAACCTTCTCAAAATTGAGGCTTATCACTATAAGCTTGAGTCTGTGACTGATGAAGACTTTGAAAAGTATGTCCGTGAGGTCCTGACTCCTAAATGGGTCGGCCTTATCAAGAGGCACAACGTGGTCCGCTACACTTCCGTGCGTCCTCCTTCTTAAGTCACTGTACCCTAGTAAGCTTAGGCTCTAATTAGTATCTGCATAGACCATTACCCCGTCATCCTCGGCTGCTGAGTTTGGCTCCATTGTGGCCAGTGTCCGCCCTGGTTGGACGTTGATCGAGGCTCATTTGACCTTTACATACTACGTACGCAGCTTCGATGAATTTAAAGGAATCATAGCCGATCCGGACTACCAGGCTAAGGGACGCGACGTAGAAGTCGGATGGATTGATACCTCCAAAGGGCACGTCAAGCTTGGCTGGGAGAGCGTGTACATAGAAAACGGCCAGGTTGTGAATACCATTCCAGAGGAATGAACTCTCCAAGATATCGCCATCTTCGAGGTGTTTCCTTGATGGAACCGCGGTATATGCACCTTCGGCGCAATCCCTAGAAGAGGAAGATAGGCCATTATTATTAAAAGGATGAGTACACTACCTCCTATACCGTGCCCTCTCATAGTACCTTAATGTTGGTTGTATGTGTACGTGTGTTGGTGCGCAGCATACAACGTAGATCTGTGGTTGAACCTTTTAAAGGTTTTATCCACAGAGAACCCCATGTCAAGCTGTAAAAAGCCGATCAGCTTAGCCTGCCACCTGATCGTGCATAGTTTCCTTATAAGGTAGGTTGGTAGGCACCTATCTAAACACTCACACTAGCTTCTATTAGCACAGTCCCTGTATTGAATACCATATTTTATTCATGGCATTTATGGTCTTTTGGCGACTTATGCTGTACGTTATATATAAAAAAAAAAAAAGAAAATGTATTTTAAAGTACATGGCGCATGGGGGCCCCTTTCACATACAAACCGCTGAGCCAAAAGCGTATTTCTGATTAGCACAATTGCTATTACAGTGTATATGGATACAATACATAAAGCATTGTTCTGTCCCTATATGGTTCATTCAAGCCCTGATACTCATGCCAAGGTATAAACCAGTTTCCCCCCTTGGGCTTGATTTGTTCTCAATTCATTGATGCCCTCTTTTACTCCCTCTAAACCCCCAGCCCGAACTTGGAATAGCGGCGATCTTAACAAATCCTGTTCTAGGAAGCCCTCAACCGACTCGAAGAATTCCCGAGCAAATCGGCGGTGGATAGGAATGGGGGGCCTTCCATAATGTCCGTCCAACATAATAGGATTTCCTAAAAGTGTCATAACTAATACCCAATCCACATGTACGTCTCGTCGAGTATACTTGACATGGGCTGATGGCGGTTCTAGAGCCGTATATTTCCCACCTTCTCTTCCAATTGCTTCATAGCACATGCTCATAGTTTCCGTTGTTGTGATACAATCCAAGGCATATGATAAAGAGTTGCCCGTGTAGTTGCGAATTTGCCGCCCGCAAGTTGGGGAGTGGTAGTCAAAGGTCTCCACCGCACCTAATGACCTGAGCATATCATTGTTACCCGGAGAACATGTAGCAACCGGTTTCAGACCAGATCTGTAGATATTGTAGTTAGACGCCTCAATCCCGACGATATGGATTGCCTATATTTATCTTACAACTTGAGTAACTGAACGGCGACTTGACCCGTAGCAGTCGCACCCCCTGAGACTAGCACAAAGCCGGAATCGCTCTTAATGGAATTTGGCATAGGAAGACCTAGTTTAATGTATAATGCAAGACCTGCTGTGCCAACAGTGTTTGGAAGAGTGGCAGCCTGCTCATATGACATTGACGGCGGGATGCGGCAAGAAAGATCTTCAGTTGCTAGAGCAAACTCCGAGAACGATCCCGCACTCAGGTTATCGGGGTTAAGACCGAAAGTGAGTCCCAATACCCTATCACCCAGCTTGAATCTGGTTACTCCTGTTCCAATTTGAATGACTTCACCTGCGAAGTCATAGCCTCCAATACCAGGTACTGGGGAGTAGTCAATAATTTTAGCATCGACGTGGTTCAAAGCAACCGCCGCCACCCGGCAGAGCATCTCATCCGGCTTCGGCTGGGGAATCTCCAGATCGTGAACAACGTGATATTCCCCAGCCGCGAGGCCAACAAGTGCCTTACGATACGACATTGATAACGAGAGCCACAAAAAAGGAGTAGATAAGAGGCAATGACTCAAAGAGGTATTGAAAGAGTCGTTAGATGATCACAACTCGGCTTTTGGACCTATATGCCCACTTACCTACCTAAGGTAGGTAGTTATCTACTTAGAATACGTTCGTTTGACAGACGGAAGTGTCGGCTAGGCGTAAATTCAAACCTACCTAGGTACCTAAGGTAAGTACCTCCCGACGTAAGACGCAACTCGGAATCGGAGCGCGGTGTGTTTGGGATCGAAAACCTACCGACGGCGTGGTTCTTGCGTAAGAAGGAATCCACGAGCTTGCTTCACCGGGGAATTATACGGTGAGCCTAGGAAGTAGCTTATGACTTACAAGGGATTTGAGGTACAACGAAATATATCGCATCTAATGCTTGCCGAATACATAGGCCAATACGGGTCAATAGTTGAAAGGATTAGGTAGTACACATCTATTGATCCTTCAATATACAAACTGGCGTTAACAACGACAGAAATTCTTTGTCGGCTATTGACGCGAAGTTTCTCGATTTCTATTATCAAGTTGGGCTTTCTATGCTAGTGCAGAGGAATAACGTAAAGCTTAGGCGCCATAAGATTCTCGAAAGAAAAAAAGAAATGGCTTCTCAAATTGAATGGAAAAGTGAACCGATAGCCATCATAGGCATTGGTTGTCGTTTCCCAGGAGGCGCTAACTCGCCGTCAAAGTTATGGGACCTATTGAAACACCCGCCAGATCTTCTCAGTAAAATTCCGCCTACCAAGTTCAATGTCGACGGGTTCTATCATCCAGATGGGACACACCACGGCGTAAGCACCTAACATTTGCTTTGTTTACGTATCAGAGAATAAGAAGCATATCTCCTATCCTGTTCCCCATCCGGGCTGTCTTCTAACCTGTAATAATAGACCACAAATGTGACAGATTCTTACTTACTAAGTGAGGATCCGGGCCTCTTCGACCATGAATTCTTCAGTATTCATCCGAAAGAGGCCGAATGTATGGACCCTCAGCAACGAATCTTGCTTGAAACCGTGTATGAAGGACTGGAGTCTGCTGGATACTCCATGTCTAAACTCCGCGGTTCTTCAACGGGCGTATTTGTAGGTCAGATGACCAGCGACTACTATGATATAGTAAATCACGATGTGGCTAGTGCTCCTCAGTATACACCCACCGGAGTATCTCGAGCCATAGCTGCGAATCGTGTGTCGTATTTCTTTGACTGGAAGGGCCCTTCTGTAGGAATCGATACGGCATGCTCTTCAAGCCTTGTCGCATTGCACCAAGCAACGATAGCATTAAGGAACCGAGAATGCCAAGTCGCCATAGCAGGTGGTGTCAACATAATTCTAGGGCCAGAGAACTACATTTATGAGTCTCAAGTAGGTTTCCCTCTTCATCTCTTGTTCACTATACCCTGACATTTTCTACTTTTAGCTTGGTATGCTTTCCCCCACAGGTCGATCTCGAATGTGGGACGCCTCAGCAGACGGGTATGCAAGGGGTGAAGGGTTTGCTGCCATAATCCTGAAACCACTTACTAAAGCACTGGAGGACGGCGACCATATAGAATGCATCATCAGAGAGACTGGAGTCAACCAAGATGGCCGTTCGGATGGCCTCACGGTCCCAAATGCTGCCGCACAGACTGCCCTTATTGAGGCGACATACAAGCGCTGTGGACTTGATTGGCGGAAACGAGAACATCGCCCTCAGTACTTCGAAGCACATGGTACAGGAACTCTTGCCGGTGACCCAAAGGAAGCGCAGGCGATACGTGATGCTTTCTTTCCTACGGGGGAAGATCATAGCACAGGAACCGACAACATTCTCTACGTCGGTTCGATAAAGACAGTTATTGGACACACCGAAGGAACTGCAGGACTCGCCGGGTTAATCAAAGCTTGTCTCGCGATGCAGCACAAGCAGATCCCGCCGAATCTACACTTCGATGAACTCAACCCTTCTATCAAACCGTTTTACCAACACTTACGAGTGCCAACTGAACTGCGTGCTTGGCCTACTTTACCCCCCGGTGTACCCCGACGAGCTAGTATAAACTCTTTCGGGTTTGGAGGAACGAATGCCCATGCGATAATTGAGAGCTGGGACGTTGGGTCATCACAGAAGTCATCTGATGTTGCGGAGACCGAGGCTGTTGCCGCCGGCTTAGACCGCCCACATGGCCCTGTTGTGCTCTCTGCTAGGTCCGAAAGCGCCCTCAAAGGGGCTGCCTCGGCTCTATCCTTGGCTCTTAAGTCGAAAACTATCCTCAATCTTAGAGATATGGCGTCAACTTTGCAGTTTCGCAGGCATCAATTCCAATTTCGAACATCGTTATCTGCTTCTAGTAGAAGCCAGCTAACCGAGAAACTCGAAGTGGCAACACGAAACGGGCTTCAGATTTCTAAGGCAACAAATATTTCTACTACACATCCAGCACGGATCTTAGGAATATTTACAGGCCAGGGTGCTCAGTGGCCACGTATGGGCGCCGAATTATATGAGAATTGTGGTATATTTAGGCAATCTATTTGCGCCCTTCAAGAGAGCTTGGATGTTCTCCCTGATAGGCCTTCTTGGACTTTGGTTGAAGAGCTACTGGCACCAGCTGAAACTTCACGACTGAACCTTGCCGAAATTGCGCAACCGCTCTCTACCGCGGTTCAGGTTGCTTTGGTAGACCTCCTTAAAATTTTAGGGATATCGTTCAGTGGCGTCGTCGGACACTCTTCTGGTGAAATCGCTGCGGCTTATGCGGCCGGATATTTGTCGTCTGCCGATGCAATTCGCATCGCGTACTACCGAGGAGTACATACGCACTTAGCGCAGTCACCAGAGGGCCTTCGTGGAGTGATGATGGCTGTCGGGATGTCTCCTGAGAAAGCCGAGAGCTTTTGCCATGATCCGAGATTTTTAGGTAGAATTGGGGTTGCTGCGTGCAATTCCACGTCCAGTGTGACTGTCTCCGGAGATGAGGACGCTATTAATGAAGCCAAGAACTCCCTTGATGAGGAGAAGGTATTCGCAAGGAAGCTTCTGGTGGATAAGGCCTACCACTCACATCATATGAATCCTTGTTCGAAGCCTTATCTCGCATCACTTCGAGCGTGCAAAATTCAACTACAGAGAACTAGTTCGGAAGGGGACTGTATATGGTATTCGAGCGTATATGGTCGAAATGGAAGACGTATCAATGATTTAGACGCATTTAGAGATACCTACTGGGTCGACAACATGGTAAAGCCAGTGCTCTTTCTACAGAGCCTCGACAGAGCTGTGCATGAGGGACAACGCTTTGACCTTGCCCTTGAAATCGGACCACACCCTGCGTTAAAGGGGCCTACGTCAGACACGCTGAAGACTTTGACTGGTGTTGACATCCCATACAGTGGTACATTGAAAAGAAATACAAACGACATGGACGCCTTTGCAGATTCGCTTGGCTTCATCTGGAGTAATATTGACTCCCCTACGCCTATTCCTGACTTCCGGGCTTTTTCAGAAGCCTGTGATGCGTCTTATCAACCCCAAGTCTGTAAGGGACTTCCAACATACTCTTGGGATCATGACAAGTCCCTTTTTAGGGAGTCAAGAGCATCTAAAAAGTGGCGAACACAACCACGTCCTAACCATGAACTCCTTGGTACTCCGGTTACTTATGGAGACAATCAGGAGGTTCGTTGGAGGAAGATCATGAGAGTCGGTGAAATGGAGTGGTTGCGCGGCCACCGATTTCAAGGTCAGGTTCTTTTCCCTGCGGCTGGCTACGTGACCATGGCGATTGAGGCTGCACGGTTCATTATCGAAGACCAACCGGTGAAGTTGATCGAACTTAACGACATGAAAATCCATCGGGCCATCACTCTACCTGAACAGTCCGCCGGGACTGAGGTAACATTCGTTATTAGAATAACCAATCAAAGTTCCACGGCTATTGGAGCAGAGTACTCCTGCTATAGTGGCAACGTTGATGCTACTTTGAATGACCGCGAGCAGTTGAACTTTGTTGGCTGTGCAACTATATTCCTAGGACTTCCGTCAGATGACGAATTGCCAGCTCGGAACGAAGAAGACCTACCGTTGACCCAGATTGATACAGACGACTTCTATGAGTGGATAAGCAAAATCGAGCTTGACTATTCGGGTGATTTTCTAGTAGATTCAATAAAGAGACGCCTAGGCTCTTCTACCGTTACAATGAAACGAGTCGCAGGTAAAGGATTTCGGATACACCCAGCAACAATAGATGCCTCCTTCCATGGGGTTTTCGCAGCATTTTCCTTTCCAGGAGACGAAAGAATGTGGACCGCTTATCTTCCAGCAAGTATCCATCGAGTTCGAGTCCCTATGGGCCGTTCCTACGTCGGGCAAAATTGGGAGGATGCTGGGTTTGTAGGCGACTGCTATTTACACGAGGCAACTGAAAAGTTAATCCGTGGAGACGTCGATATATTCCGTGCTGATGATAACCACCCAGAAATTCAAATTGAGGGTCTTGTTTGCTCCTCCTTCAAGCTTCCAAGCCCCGATGAAGACCGGAAGCTCTTCGCTCGCACAGTTTGGAGGAAAGATATATCGTGTGGTGTTGAAACGAACATAAGCCTGAAGACAGATCTAGACGAGAACCGTCTCTACGAGATACTGGAAAGGACTTGCTATTTCTATCTTAGAAAGCTTCGCCGAGAAATTTCAGACGAAGAGATTCCTTCTATGGAGTGGCATTTCCAACTATCGCTTGGCTGGGCCTTTGATAGATTGCTACCACAAATTTTGGCAGGTAAACATCCCTGGATGAGAGCCGAATGGAGCACCGACACAGAAGAATCCATCTCGGCCTGGGAGGATAAGTATTCCGACGACATCAATTTCCAATTTCTTTCCGCAGTCGGCAGGTCGTATCCATCCATTGCTCGTGGGGACATACCAGCTTTGCAAGTACTTAGGGGGGGCGACATGTTGGACAGGTTCTACAAAGAGGTCTTAGGCATGAAAAAGGCGCTCCGGGTCCTTGGGGATTGTGTTGCTCAGCTTTCGCATCGCTACCCCAAGATAAAAGTCCTCGAAATTGGTGCTGGAACTGGTGGAACAACAGCGACAGTGTTAGACAACCTACCGTCCAACATTGAGTCGTACACGTTCACCGATATATCAGCCGGCTTCGTCGAAAAGGCTTCTGCCACCTTTTCCCAACAAAGCGACAAGATGGTCTATAAAGTTTTGAACATCGAACACTGCCCGCTTGAACAGGGTTTCGAAGAACATTCATACGACATAATTGTTGCTTCTAACGTGCTTCATGCGACCAGATCTCTAAAGGAGAGCGTGGAAAACTGTCGCAAGTTAGTTAGGCCCGGGGGTTACTTACTGTTGTTAGAAATCACGAACGATTTTGTCTGGTATAAATTTATCTTCTCAACGCTGCCAGGCTGGTGGCTCGGACATGAGGAGGGTCGGATTGATAATCCTAGTGTATCAACAGAGGAGTGGAATTCTCTCCTCCTCAATAGCGGGTTTTCAGGGGTAGATAATTGCCTCGGGGGCGACCCCAATGAATCCAAGTCCGGGCTATCCATCATCACAAGTCAAGCAATTGATCCGGTAGTCAGCATCTTACGAAACCCCTTGGCAGCAACGCACGACTCAGTCCAGACCGAGAATATCATCATAATCGGCGGGCGGAAGACGCAATGGCGTAACGAGACGCTCGAAACATTACGCTTCCTGAGGCCGTTTGCATCCAACACTCTAGTTGTTGACGGGCTCGAAGATACCAACCTAGTCGTGCCTCTAGGAAGCGCAGTAGTCTGCCTCGCGGATTTGGAAGAAGCCGCTTTTAAGAATATGACACCGAGGAAGTTCGCCGCACTCCAGTTGGTATTCAATAATTCTACTCGTATCGTATGGGCAACCCGTGGCCGTCGTGCCGACGACCCCTACGCTAATATTACGGTCGGGCTCGGGCGATCGGTAATGCAAGAGTCCCCTCACATTCGTATGCAATTTGTTGATATAGATTCTTCTTTAGAGGCTAGTGCCCCGGCTTCGGTGATAGTTTCCCAGGCGCTATTGCGGATGTTATGTCAAGACCTTCCCGCTGCTGGGAATGTCTTATGGTCAAACGAGAGCGAGATTGTCATCCAAGGGAGCGATACATATATACCAAGAGTCTTGCCAGACAGCTTGCTGAACGACCGTGCTAACTCTGGGAGGAGAATCGTCAAAGCCCTCGTATCGCCGACGACTTGCCCGGTTATGTTGACTAGGGATTCGGGGGGCACGCTGATGCTAGAAAAAGCTCAAGTCAGTCCGAAACAAATAAGTCCTGATCTCATGAAGGTCAGTGCTGAGTTCTCTTCGATATCTGAATTCTTGGCGTCAGATAAGAAGAAATTCTTCCTTTCCATTGGACGCGTCTTGGGGTCCAAGGAGCAAAAAGTCTTGGCTTTAACACCTTCGAATTATTCAATATCCGAAGTCCCATCTAGCCATGTGTTCGTCTGTGGTCGCGCTGAATCTGACGAGGTGGTTTTGAGCGACGCTCTAACGGCTCTTGTTTGTCAAAGCCTCGTAACAGGAATTGAAGGCACTCTTTGGTTGCATAATGCAGACGAACACGTTGTCGATTTTGCACGGGACATTGCAGCCCGTTGCGAAATTGATCTTTTCCTTAGCTCCTCTACCATACGGGATGGAATGACGCTTATCCACCCGCGGACAACCGAGCGAGACCTCGTAGCTCGAATCCCTCAAAATGTCCAGCGCCTCGTAATATTTGGCCACGCGCAAGACAGTCGTCTGGGACAGTCTTTGGAGTCTACTTTCGTGGAGAAGATAGGCATTCAAAATGTTACACGTCTCACACATGATACGTCCATCATACCCCTATCATTTAATAGCACTAAAGCCGTCGATGTGTTAAGGCAAGTTGTGTCTAGCCCAACGAGGGCGAAAACGTCAACTTTGCCGACGGTAATAGAGGCTAATGAGATATCAACCATTACGTCGATACCAAAGATTTCCAGCTTGGTAAAATGGCAAAGCGCCGAGAATATCCCAGTTCGTACGAAGCAGCTCAGTTTCTCTGGCTTATTTTCGGACCGGAAGACATACTTCCTCATAGGCCTAACCGGTGACGTTGGTATTTCCCTATGCGAGTGGATGGTGAGTAATGGTGCACGATATCTTGTCATAACCAGCAGGAATCCCAATATTGATCCACGAACCATCCGGTCTCTAGAAAGGAAAGGAGCCCACGTCAAGGTGTTTCCTCTAGACATCTCGGATCGAGAGGCACTACACAGAGTGTATCAACAGATTACTACCCATATGCCACCAATTGCTGGGATAGCGAACGCTGCCATGGTGCTTAGGGATAAACCGTTTAGTAGTATGGTACTTGAGGATTTCAATGTGGTATTGGGGCCAAAAGTCCGAGGAAGCGAAAACCTGGACAAACTATTTTACTCCACAGATTTGGACTTCTTCATCATGTTTTCGTCGATGTCTCGTGTAGTGGGAAATGCAGGACAGTCGAACTACGCCGCCGCAAATATGTTTATGGTAAGCTTAGCTGCTAAAAGAAGGAAGCGGGGGGTGGCAGCGTCAGTTATCGACATTGCAAGGTTTAAGGGTTTTGGGTATGTATGGCGGCGACAACAGCCGGGCATGGAGTCTCATGTGGCAAAGAATGGGTACATGGCACTTTCAGAGCCAGACTTCCACAGTATATTTGCAGAGGCGATAGAGAGCGGTCGGCCCAACTCTTCTTCAAGTCCAACAATGCATACGGGACTGGCTGTATTATCCGACGCTTTTTGGAGAAGGGTTCCCAGGCTCTCGCATTATGTTAAACCGGAGAACCGCAAATCCAAGGCAGAAAACCACAAGGAGACTGCGGTAAATGTTCAGAAGCAATTAGCCAACGTCCCTAATGAACAAGAAGCACTCTCAGTGTTAGCGTTCGAATTTTCCAAGAAGCTTGGGATTATGCTGCAGATCCCAAGTGACAAGATTAGCGGGGATACACCATTGGTCTCGCTTGGAATCGACTCTCTGGTAGCTGTTGAAATACGGTCGTGGTTCCTGAAGGAACTCCTGGTCGATATACCTGTCTTGAGTATTCTGGGAGGTGCCACGGTAACAGATCTTTGTTTCGAGGCCAGAAGCAAAACTCAGGAGCCATCCAGCCTACCAAGTGACAAGGAAGAGACTGACAACGGCGCGGGTAGCTCACTTTCTGAAGGTGATACTTCACCCCCAAGTACAAGACCATCGCTTACAGCATCACCGCCTGTTTTCGGGAAGATGCCTGGCGCGGAGGCCTTGTCACTTGCGTCATCCGAAACAAGTGTCAATGAGGATCATGTGCTTGTCACGGACAGCAACCTAATATCAAAGCCAGAGATATTCGATAGAGTGGGCAGTGTTTCTCATTCGCAAGAAGCATTGTATTTTCTACATGAATATTCCGAGGACAAATCAAGCCAGAATGTAACGACTATCGGAAAACTACATGGTCAATTTGACGAGCGAAAATTTGAGAATGCCTTATACACAGTAGCTAAACGTCACGAAGCTCTTCGAAGTTCCTACTTCATAGATAAGTCTACTCACCGACCTGTTCAAGCTGTCCATACAGAACCGAAGATTTCTTTCATTCGAAAGCATATTCGAGGTCAAACCGAAGTGTCAAATGAGATAGCCAATGCGAGAAAGCAAGTCTTCGACATCGAACATGGCGACTTGATGCAGATAATTGTATTATCCGAATCCATGACTCTCCATCACCTCATCTTCACTCATCATCACATCATCCTCGATACAACCGCTTGGTACTTTTTCTTTTCCGAATTGAACCGTGCATATTCGAGAAAGCCATTTGAAACTCCCGCGCGGCAGGCAATTGATATCTCAGAGAAGAAGAGGTTAGCAAACACCTCTGAGAAATTGGAAGTCGAGTTAGCTTTCTGGGGTCAGGTTCACCAAACCCCTGTCGAGCCTTTGCCCCTTTTCCCGTTCTCGAATACGAACAGCCGAGAACCCTTGAAGGCTTACGACACTGAGACATTTGATATCACACTGGATGAAGAGTTGTCTTCTCTTATCCGCCAGAGGGCATCGGATATTCACATAACGCCGTTTCACTTCTATCTGACTACTTTGGCAGCTTTTCTCTCGAGTTGCCTTCACATTGACGCTCTTAACATTGGTATTGTGGACGCAAATCGACACGACGAAGATGATGCGATGGCATTGGGTTCATATATGAACCTTCTACCTCTTCACTTCCAGATGGATCGCGATGAGACGTTCGAGGGAGCGGCTCGCAGGACAAGAAGCACTGTTATTTCTGCTTTGGCAAATTCACATGTTCCCTTTGAGGCGATTCTAGATCGTCTCAAGATCCATAGATCGACAACTAGCCATCCCTTGTTCCAAGTCTTAGCAAACTACCGGTTGGGATCTTCAAACGAAACTCCATTAGACGCTGGAAAGGTCGAGTGGGTCAGAGGGATTCCCCCTAAGAATTTGTATGATTTGGACCTCGATATTATAACTTCACCACGGGGACCAACTATCATATCATTTACCACGCAGAGGTACCTATATGGGGATTCCGACACTAAACTTTTACTGAAGTGGTACACTCGAGCGCTTGAAAGTTTCGCCCACGACCCCTCCATTAACGTAGGCAAATGTCCGATTTCAAATGGAGAGGATATTAAGGAGGCTGCCCTTCTTGGAAAAGGACCAGACAGTAAGTACACATTATAAATCGCCACATTGTTTTCTTAAAATCACTTAAAGCCTTTACTTGCTAACCATGATAACCGAAGTGAAAATTGAATGGGAGGGCACAATCATCCATCAGGTTGAGCGCACCGCAGCAGAACATTCAAGCTCGCTTGCTATTAAAGACGATGATGGCCAGATACTCACTTACGCCGAAATGATGGAACGCGTTCATCAAATTTCTCTAGGGTTAAAAGCCGAATCTATCCCTTCTGGTTCAAATGTCGCCATGCTTCTAAATCCCAGCGTAGATGCTATTTGCTGCCTTATAGCGGTCTTACGATCCGGCTTTGTTTGGGTGCCGTTGGATCTTCGCAATAGTGCCCAGAGACTCTCGGCGATAGTATCTGACTGTAATGCGCCACTGGTTATCTGCAGCCGTGAAACCAAAGACCTAGCTGCTCGTCTGGTAGATAGTCCGACTCGAACATTGTGCGTGGAGGATACTGTAACACTATCTTCATCCAAACCAATTACCGATGCTAGCTCTCCAGATCAGATTGCGATTATCTTCTACACAAGCGGTTCAACAGGTATACCAAAAGGAGTCAAAATTAGCCATCTTGGCATCCTTAACCAGATATTTGTCAACACACGTCTATTCAATGTTGGACGTGAGGTCGTCCTTCAACAAACTTCCTACGGGTTCGATATTGTACTGGATCAGATTTTTCAAGCTTTAGCCAACGGCGGCACCCTTATTGTCGTGGGCCAGAAGGGCCGTGGCGATCCAGTACATATTTCGCAGCTTATGCTTAAGGAAAGCATCACATACACTCACATCGTCCCCTCAGAGTATCAGCTACTTTTCCAATATGGCATAGGCTTTTTAAAGCAGTGCCGGTCGTGGCGGCTTGCTATCGCTGCCGGTGAAAAGGTGACACAACATCTCCGCCGGGCTTTCCGACAGCTAGGTCTTCCTAACGTGCAGCTTGTCAATGCATACGGACCAACAGAGTGCACCATCACATGTGCTAGAGGGGCAGTACCTTACCTTACGGAGGAGGACGTGATGTCGAAGAGCGACGGGCTTTGGCCATTGCCGAATTATTCCTTGTCTATTTTGAATGAAGACATGAGCACAGCGCCTATTGGCTTCCCAGGCGAAATATGTGTTTCCGGAGTTGGCGTAGCCCAAGGCTACACGAATAATCCTAAGGAAACGGATCGCAGTTTTCTCGATTCCCATGCCGTATTCGGCGAGAAGCAAGCTTCGAAGTTATACCGAACAGGAGATAAGGGGAGGATTTTGGAAGACGGCTCGATAACCGTCCTCGGACGCATCGAAGGCGATAGTCAGGTTAAGATCCACGGTATACGTGTTGAACTAGACGAAATTACCAATGCAATAATTAAGGCATCGGATGGCGCCGTGATCAACGCAGTAGCATCTTGGAGGGCCAGTCAGGAGATACTAGCAGCCTTCGTTGTTTTCCGCCCCGGCTTCAATGGAGATATACCCGGGTTCCTAGAGCAGCTCAAGAGGTCTCTCCCGCTCCCATCCTATATGTGCCCATCGTTCATCATTTCAACAGAGCACATACCAGTAAATGCCAGTGGGAAAAGAGACAGATCTGCCATAGACAGCTGGGAGATTAATGACGCCCAGCCGGACCGTACTCCCCATCCGCTAACGAAAACACAGGAGCGTGTATTGAATATTTGGAAGGAAGTCCTTGGCGAACGTGTATCTGCGTTTTCTAGCATTGATGAAAGCACTGACTTTTTCCATGTTGGCGGCAACTCCATATTGTTGATTAAGCTTCGCATCCTCCTCAGAAGCAAGTTCGAAAGGAAAGTTTCTCTCCCGGAACTGTTCCAATCAAGTAGCCTTGGATTTATGGCAGAGCTAGTCGACCCTACTCACCAGGACTTGGTAAGCCATAATATAGATTGGGATTCAGAGCTCACTACATTATGCGATGGACTTCCCGAGCCGCGGACAGATACATCCAAGCATGATACATCTTCATTGATTGTGGTTCTTACCGGAGCAACTGGATTCCTCGGGAAAAATGTCCTGCGACACTTGGTGGGTGATGAAAAGATAAAGCAAATCCACTGCGTCGCCATCCGACCCGATAGTCTTCAACGGCCGCGAGAGGCACCAATCAAGCACGAAAAAGTTTTTAGCTACACAGGAAACCTTGAAGACCAGCAGTTGGGCCTATCTAACTCCCAATTTCAAGAGCTGGGCGACAAAGTACATGTGATCATCCATATCGGCGCCCAGGTATCTTTCCTTCAGACATATCAATCCATGAGGCGGGCCAATGTTCTGTCTACCAGAGCGCTCTGTCGCCTTGCAATCCCCAGAAGGATTCCCATACATTTTGTCTCCACGGCGTCGGTTGCATTCGTAGCTGCTAATTATGACCCATTACCTGAGATATCCGTTTCACAGTACGTCCCTCTACCAACACCTAATAGTGGATACAGAGACAGCAAGTGGGCAAGTGAGAACTTCTTGGAAAGAGTCCAAGCAGTCTCAAGCCTCCCGGTTTGGATACATAGACCCACTAGCATCATTGGAGACGGGACACCTGAATTTGACATCGTCACGTCGATTCTCAGACATTCGCGGCTGCTTGGCGCTGTCCCATTGATGGGTAGCCCGGGTATAGAGGGACACTTCGACCTAGTATCGGTGGAAGATGTGTCAAGGGACCTAGCTCAGACCGCTTTAGAGTCAATAGGTTCGAACCACACGACAACCACTCATTTCGTGCACCACTGCGACGGTATCAAGGTTCAACCAGAGAAGCTTCAAGATTTCTTAGAATCAACGGATGGCAGGAAATACCAAGTAATGGAATTGAGGAAATGGCTAGATACAGCGGTGAAAAATGGGTTATCAAGAGTGATATACGAGTACCTCATAGAGGTTATTGGCAATGGGGAGAAGATTGCGATGCCGAATCTCTCTAAAAGCAACTTAGAGATGGCATAGGACATGAGGCCACGTCTATATCTGCGAAATGTCCCTATCTAGGTAGCTAAAGGATACGGTTAATAATCGTCAGTCGGGGGCATGTCATACATAGGGGCTTTCATCATAAAGTGAGACTTCAACGAAAGAACAAATGTATCTGGGTAGCTACTTAATGAAATGGGAATTCGCATCTTGAAGTGGATAAGTTACCATCATTAGCATTATCCCACAGTAATGACCAGGCACAGGCCACCTGGGTTGCAGAGGATGGTGTCAGCACCACGATCAAGCAATGGTTTAACAATTCCATTGTACCCAAGCTCCGCAGCCAACTCGACAGACTAGCCGCACAGAAATCAGATTAGGTCCTTTCCTATATTATCCCTATATTATCCTTATCCGAATTCCAATATCAGCACTTGCTCCATGGAAGAGTATCAACCTGGCCTGGTCTACATTGCCTTTCTTCCCAGCACGAATGGTTGGTCGTCGTATAGATTCTTCTGGTTTTGCGGGGTTAAAACTCGTACCTCGCGCTCGTTCGGGAGCACGCGAGATTGTAGTTACCAGGGAGACTCGGCCCGTTACATCCCAGTCGTTAGGAATCGAATCAAGTTAGAGATAGAACGTTGATGAGAAGTCCCAGCGACGCTAAAACGGAATCCCTAAACTAAATGGGGACATCCTGGTAACATCTCGTAAGGTGATGGAGTTTGATCCAGGATAATTCTGGTCTAACGAAATTTTAAGCTTGAATCGACCAACGTCTACCGGAATCCTACCGGAGCGGATTCGGTACAAATCAGCCCCTGAATTATACAAATTATCCCTGCCTTTTAACTTCACATTTATTCTTTCGGTAAGTAATCCCAACGTTACGGTTTACTTATTACCCAGGATTTGCGGTAAGGCGACAACCAATCGTATAAAGATTTGCCAAGGCTGTCACTATTCGGGTCTCGTACGGATTCGTACAGGGGTTTCGATCGTCTGGACCGCTATCCGGTTTCGAACATGGTCTACCCGAACAGCGTATAGACTCTACCTACTTGTTTCGTAGCTTAGATCGAATGGATTCTGCACAATACAGATATCGAGTTGCGTTTGAGATACAATAAATATACATCTTATTCAATGCACTCCTAACAGTAAATTTATTAATGATAGGTAACGTTTTCAATTCTACCAAAAGAAATCTGGATACGATCATGCTGGCGTCACTCTGGATCAGGAGCAAATACGCCTACTTAATCAGATTCCGTAGACACCTCTCGCTCTTACGAGTGCAGCCAGATGGAACTCGACATAGCCGACTATTGAACAGAGCGGCCCGAGCGGGACGTTCGATCCCAGGTAACTAATCGAAGTGGCTAAGCCAATCAGGTGTAGATTCCATACCTGTTACATTTTTACGATCCAACTAGTCAAAATATAACACGATATAACTAAATCCAAAATACTTGCAATATCACGCATTTTCCTGCACACTTTAACCGAGGTAGTGACTTTGTCCCGCGAGTAACTACTCCCCGCGTCAGGCTGGCAAACTACCACGACTCCACAATGTGATCTTTGAATGTGATCTAGGGTTCCAAGTCGTGAGCCATTAGTATACCTATTAGTCACTTGCCTTTTTAAATATGACCTATCGTATTGATATTGAAATGAACAAATACTATTTCTTATTGTGCATCCTCGTCTCATGTTTCAACGCACCCCTAAAGCAAAAAGAGACGTGCCACAAAAAATGCCTGCACGAAAGTTTAGTGGGATGCTTGGTTACCTCCTAGTACAGCGTCCCCATAGTTCCTAAAAGGGATAAGATTTGAAAAGAAAGCACTGTCCCAATTGGAAGCCTTGGAGAAGACCGGAAAGAAATATCATCTGAGCTCTCACTCGGGCGTGCCTACCTATAGGTAGAAGTAGTTACACTACGTCTTAAGGCATAATAAATAATAGCAAATCCCGGAGTTTAAAGTGGAGAGATGTTGGGGATGTCAAGCAAAAGGGGGTTTCTCCGAGAAGCGATACCTTGTCTGGGTAGATAACGGGTAATGGCTTGATCTTAGATGCATGTTGGTCGTAATCCCAACCTATTTAGACGGAACTATGTACGGAATGGGCTATCAAAGATGCTGCTTTCTGCTTGTTTGTCGAGATCAAGCTATCTTAGGTTAGGTAGATAAGGGGCATTATACACAGAAAAGATAGCATGCACATTATTGCACGCACTGTAGCTACTGTTTTATCTTAATGGAATGATATTATACTGACCTCTTTTATTATTTATGAGTATTTATCTAAGCCTTCTTTCCCTCTAGTGAGGCATAGAAGACCATAGCAAAGCACAAGATGTCTCAATCCGTTACTTACACCAACAAATCCGATCCCATGTCGTCTAATCCTCAGCAGGCTCCCAACGGCGCGCAACGTGCACTGGAATCGAGCGACCCATTACCAGTAAAGGCTGAGGAGATTACCGCGGAATGGTGCTCTAAGATCTTAGGGCAGACAGTCAAATCAGTTTCAATTGTAAAGCAAATTCACTCGACGTCAAGCAAGATCCTCATCGACCTAACTTACGAAGATGATGGAAACGTTGCCAATGTACCAACTCAGCTCTGCGTTAAAGGAGGCTTCAACGCCGAAATGATAGCCCTCTACCCTAGCCTTTCCTGGACGTATCGCCGAGAGGCTCTGTTTTATCATTCTCTTGCCCCTATACTCAAAATGGATTTACCAAAGGCTTGGTACTGCGGTACTAACAAAGTTAGTGGCCAAGGCCTTGTCGTTATGAGTAATCTGGCGGCCGAAGGTTGTGAGTTTGGCGAGCCACTGAAAACATGGCCAATTGACAGGGTGCGCGCTGGGGTCGAGCAACTCGCAGCACTACACTCAGGGACATGGGGTGCTTCCGAGGAGCGATTCCCTTGGCTTTCCGAGGATAAGGCTTTAGGCGGGAACCCACTCAAGGGTATGATTACGGCGTTGATTAGTCCAAAAGCATGGGACGTACGATTCAAGGTTTCTGCGCCACCACCCTTGCCAAAGGCTGCGTTGGACCGTGAGAGGCTGGAGAAAGCCTTCAAAACCATGTGGGCTACTGAGAACCCAAAGCTCAAATGTATTATCCATGGTGATACACACATCGGAAATACGTTTATCAGGCCAGATGGCAAACCCGGATTCCTTGACTGGCAGTCTCCTTTCTCAAGCGTCAACTTACATGATGTGGCTTACTTCATCACCGGTGCCTTAACTATCGAAGAGCGCAGAAAGCATGAGACTGATATGATCAAACACTACTTGAAGGCCCTTCACGAAGGGGGCGGTCCCAAGTTCGAGTTGGAAGAGATATGGGATGATTACCGGAAGCACGCGTTGCATGGTTTAGCATGGGCACTCACAGCACCAGGGATGCAGCCAGACGAAAATGTGTTTACTATGACAGAACGCTATGGAGCAGCAGTAGAAGATTACAAAACGTTGGAGTTGTTGGAATCTCTCCCTGAGTATGCAAGAATGTAACTAGACTAGATTTCGTTACCAATATCCCACTTGCACGTATGTTTAATTCAGGAGATAACTTGTTGTCATTACACAACCTGTCCCTTCGATGTCATGATACTGATCCCAGTAAATTATTCCAAGTAACTTGCTATATTTTTCCTGTGTGAAGTCAGTATATTACCTATGAATAAGTATTAAATCCATTCTTGTTTTCTTACCTGCCTGTCCCTAGTACCCGTAGGAAACCCACGACCATTTCATTCGTGGTATCTACTGATACTTCTCACCTAAGTCAATGTCTCTATAAAATAAGAGACATTATTTAGTACTTCACACTTAGGGACTAGGCAATTACCCACAAAAGTAACTGCTGTTTATAGAATGATTAAAAAACTAGATAACTTCTGTGTATATGGTAGGTGATATAACTAACATTATGAAGATCCCTGGACTTCTCATCTTAGATTGTCCATAGGTAACACACACTTCCGTGGAATTATATATGGAGATTTCCTACCTCAGGATGTAACATATGCTCTGCGACTCAAGTGCAGCACGCATCTATACTACTCGGCGATTATCCCTCTCTGCTGCGAGAATACTCTCCGTACTGCCTGTCCTAACGGGTCTAGCTCGGTCTGACCCATTGGATTCGTATTCAACCCGATAGTCGTTGACAACGTAAATATCTTTGCCAACATCTCGCTTCCCATCGCCGAACATTCCACGCTCCATACTGTCCAACTTATACCCCTGATTCCCCCCACCTGATCCCCAGGTCCGTGGTGCGTTGCCACTCTGGTTCCGGCCGAAGCTTCCAGGTGTATCGGAGCTGCCCCCTGAGCTTCCCCACGATGGAAAATGTTTTTGAATCAAAGGCTTCATACGTATGAGGCAATTGCCTATGATCCCGATGTTCAATTCCAGTGTCGACAGTACCGCAGTAGACGCCTGCGTCCAAGTAACATCGGGGTTCAGCTGCATCGTTCTAACATAAGCAACTCGCGCAATAGACACAATAACGACCCTAAATTAGTGTTAAAAATTGCTCAATATCTCCGCTGTGAAAGACTTACGCCGACCCCATTCCGATCAGAAGACCAACAGCTATCTTCTGCCTCATAGGCATATGTAACCCATGAATCATGGGGATTGGAAGTACTATTATGATAACATCGGACACAATGTTTAGGATGGCTTGTGCTATCGCTATATTGTTCAAGCAAACACCGCTGCCGACTGATAATGGATCGCAAGGACCAAGAAACAAAATCGTGAAGACGACAGTAAATATAACAATGAGAAGTCCGCTGGCATAAACGCAGAGATGAAACGGCCTGGATGGGTTGAGTCGAAGATAAAGAACGAGGAGTGCGAGTTTCGTTAGAGAGGGCGGCCAGATGTACGTGATAGCAAGGAGGGTCAAGACCTGCGTGTCCGTTAACTATCCAACTGTCGTCACGACTTTATTTCTCGGGCCCTTTTCTGGAAGAGTACTAACTTTATAGTATCCTTGTAGCTGTGTTTGCGTAACATCCCAAAGATGACGCCCAAAACCTGCTGGTATGGCTATTATGGTTCCGATATAGAATGCTAGACTGACTCCCCAGGCTGCAACAACGAATACTATACAGAAGATAGTTAGCAAATCTGAGAGAGCCACAAACACTTCGCGATGAACTTACAGATATCCCAATCTACTTTCTTGACAATACTGAAAACCGTATATAACCGAAGGATGAGTAATAAAGTTGCTATCGCAAAGGTGACACCAAAGAGTACAACGATGGTGGTTTGAAGACCGGTCCAACTATAGAAGTCGGGCGTAACTCCTGGTGGAGGCGGCATGATACCAACTTCAGCCATCTTGATAATTTCTCTATCTTCACCATTCAATAACACTTGAAATAAAGTATTGATCTAATGACTCTTAGGTATTTGGAATATGGGGATACAATCAAGTTTATACTAAATGTCATAGACGATTCAATATTTTATAAGAATTGTTCAACGAATAATCAGGTGTTGATCACCACAGATCGCCTCCTGGACCTTGGCCCGGGTCGATTAGGGCGACATCCTAACGTCCCGAACCACAAGTTTGCCAATTCTGGATAAACTCAAGGGTTGGAACTTTTCTGCATATAAACCCTCAAGGATGCAAGTTTTGCTGTCCGTGCACAGAGTTACCAGGACTGCGGAGTTTACTTTCAATCAGTCGCATATACTCAACTGCTTGATATTATATTAAGAAATCATTTAGGTAATTACTTACAGTCAGTAACTTGGTTAAGCATGCATGGAATTTTCTTCGAAAGGTCAAAAGCCTGGAGGATCCGCAGTAATAAAAACAGCTTCGGGGTATAATCCCCCTATACCCTTTTAAGTAAGACTATTCTCCGATGGACCTTGTAACAACCACAATAGAGGAGAGAGATATATACATGTCTAACGTATTAGAAGTGTGTTGGTTATGCATGCAGATAATAACCCAGAACAACTGCTATGGAAGCGACTAACCTGGACAGCAGCTGTCCTTGCAGGCCTTTGCAAAATTGAAATCATTACCTAGGTAGGTAACATCGAACTCACCAAGTGAATACTCACATTTGCGAACATATGAGAAGTATCCTGTAGAAACTGGTTTAGCTTAGGTAGGTTAACAAGTAAGAAATTTACCTGAGCCTTATGCAAGTCATTAACGTCAGTAAAAATAAATTCATTCCATTGTAGCTAATCCAACACCTTTTCCGGCTATGGCCTTTCGCAGCTTCTGTCTTGGATTTAGAGTTCCTTGTCAGAGAGGAGATAAACTTGAACGAGCAAGGTATAGTATTGTGGTTAGATTGCACAGGGCTGGTTTACATAATTTGATTGTATACGCGAATGTTTCTCTCAGCCAAACGAGCAGTGGCTCAGGGGTTTGGTATTGGTTACAACACCTAGGTAGGTAAGTACCTTAGGTATTCTATGTATTTCCAATATCAACCAATAAGAAATCTTCGGTGACCCTTGCTAGCGCATCAATGCAGAGAAGGGAAGGAATCCTTCAGTCCAGAGCGTCAACCGAGATCCAGAGAACCCCTTTTCTACATTGGCTAAGTCTCAAGTGCTTTGCTGGATAGGCGTTTCGGTACGTAAAGCCAGAGATTTCTTTAAAATATGTGGAATACCTCCAGCAGGACATCTTATTACCTGACAGAGCCTAGCCCCAGACACCCCTTAAGCGTCTACATTACACTCAATAGATGTCGTTTACCTATACCCTTGGGGAATCTCATAATGATTAAAGGTTTTAAGTTTTCATCTAGTCTCCATATTCTAAACCTTTAGCCAACCAGGTTTATTATATGTACTTAGTGACAATAAAAAGCACCGCCGCTTTTCAGAAAATGATTGTGAACCTTCTGAAACGAGCCTAGTCTTTGTTCTCTCTATTTAATTATAATGTGTCGACATTCAAGTAATCCGTTAGGTATGCCGAGTTCACGTCCTGTAGTACCACTAAAGGAGCATTTTCGACTAAGAACAGCTCACCAGACCCTAGGCACATTGACGCATGTAGTGACCATATGTCTCGACAGAAAGGATTCATTAATAAATTCAGTCAACACAGTACTTTGCTCTAAGATATCCATTGAAATTAAGGAAAAGAATGGGGAAAGCACCATATAAGTTTGATGAGTTGCTGGGTGATATCTGACGGTTATGAACCACTGCTCCAAATTTGATTGCTTTAGGTAGCGACAGCAAAGACTATCGACTATCATTTTCAGCCTCCAGTCTCTACAGAGCCCATATCCAACACGAACTTAATATCCTACGAATATGTTAGCTAGCATTAGGACTCATAGCCATAATTCTTACATCAAGTGCCCCTGATTGGGTTTCTTGTACCCCTGTATCGAAAGTAAACGTTGCAAGATGCTTTTTCTTTCGTTGAAGACTGATGATGTTCTATTCACTATTAGTTCACTGTCGGCCAAAGATTCAATGCCCGAATATACAACCTGCTCTACTGTCTTTAGCATGATGTACCGAAAAATCTTGACCTCTTGAGTTTGGCCCATACGCAAAGCTCGCGCAATCGCCTGTTCCTCTACCGAAGGATTCCACTGAGGTTCGACTATGTGGACTTGGTTTGCAGCAGCAAGGTTCAATCTATTCTCATGTAAGTATTCAGTAAAGAAATTATTAGGCTCAGGTAGACGTACCCGACTGCACCAGTGCCTATCGACATAAGAAGAACACGGACTTCAGGATTTTCCCTGAAAGCTCTAAGGTGCATAGATCTCTCGATTTGGCTTACTTTACCATCTACTCGTCGACACGGAATCCTTGCATGATTGAATGATTGCTGAAGGATATCCAAAGTCGATGTCCAGTACGAAAATACAATGCTTGTGATGTTAGTTAATACGTACGTACGTTAGGTTCGTACCTGTGTACCTCTTAGGTATATATTTCAAGTGTGGAAAGTGACTATACCTTTTGTTTCCTGCACCGCCCCTTGCCACGTTTTCAACCACGGCAGACAGTTTCGTAGAATTTCCCTCTCCTGGATAGAAGTCTCTCTGCTCCATCGGGGTTTGACTTAGTTCTCGGTAAGGGGTGTTTGCACCATCGCTAATACTTCCTGTATCGCTTTTCTGCTTTGAGTTTGGCTTGGGCCTGGAACGAGGCCGATACAGAGGCTTTCCACAGTATGAGCATGCCGGGCACCCGTCAAGAAGTAGGCGCATATCATCGCTCGAAGACTTGCAGTATTCACATCCAATCTCAAGGTAGGATTGTTCGAGTTCCGTCAGGAGTATATCCTTGGAGGTCGGACGGAATGTTCCTAAGTTGCAAAGTATGCGCAACTTGAGCATCGCCGTGAATAGCTTGCTGGTTCTCATCTCAATCCCTTTGCTAACGAGTGAATCGGTTTCCCGTCTAGCTTCATCTAGAAGATTATCATAGCAGCGTTGCTCTTCTATTGAAAAGCTCAGCTCTATATTTTGGTGAGAAGACTTCGGCAAATTCAGACACTTTTCACCTCTACGGAGACAGTAAGCTTCAAGATAAGCTCGAAGGGGCTGCGCAAAATCCATGCCGCCTTCGGAAAGTGGACTCAGAATATGTCTTTGAAAAGCTGCCTTAGTCTCCATATTTGGAAGTCGTAGAAACTGTGCTAAAGAGGCCAGGTCTTCCAGTTTATTTTGGATAGGAGTACCTGTAAGGCACCATCTTCTCGAGGTGTACAGCGTTTCTGATGCCTGGAACTGTCTTGTATGGGAGTTTCTGATAAAATGAGCTACTATCTGTTAGCTATTCCTCTATAGGTGATAATGAATTCACGCAATCAACACAGTGACCAGGGTTCACCTTCGTCTAATACCACACGAAACCACCACATTTGGTGGAGGATACCTTGATGGGTGTAGTCGGCAGCAAGTGTTGCATACGTGGTCAATACTATATCATACGAATTCAAAGTCTCTTTGTCTTGGGGACGCCCTTTCCCGTGGAAAGAGATGAAGCTAAGCATTCCGGGATAAATGTGACTTCAAGACTCAGCTACCAAATTCAGCACATGAAGAGTATGGTTGTTCTGCTTACGTTTGTATCTCAGATTGCCAGCTCTCAAGAAGTTCTGTGAATTATCAGGATATGGTCTTAAAGTAGCGGTCTTTACTGACGAGATGATGGTACAACTATTAGAGTTGCTTTTGTGCGGTACTTTCCTGTACAATCGCCCTCAGCTTTGTTATAAAAGCTGCTGAAAAGTTCCGCGTCTGGAACTGAGCTGCAAATCGCCGCAATCATAGTAAGGCTCTTTCCAAGTCCCATCGTACTTCGTAAGAACAAAGTTAGAATTCAGTGTAACTGACGAGTAAACGAATTTCAAAGGAGTCAAGGTTGGATTTCCTGGAGAGCTCCAGGACCGAACCATGATGCTACGTAATGCAACACAAAAGGGGATAGGGGTGGCTTTAATAATTACGTACTCCGCGATCAGTCCTCCAAAAGATGCAATTTGCAACGGCTTTGAGCTATATCATCATTAGCACAGCGTGTTCTCTAAGCGGACGAATAAGTTATAGCGCACTTTATCGAAGCCTTGTGGCATACTTGTGCTGACAGCTTCTGAGCTACTGCTTCGTTTTCACGCTGATATATAAAACGTAACCCGTCTTCTTGATGTCTATATTTATTAGTTATTTTTCAACTTTGTGGCCTTTGATATAATGTGTATACCGTTTTAGTTTCGAGTGTAATGCTGTAGGAAGCCCTGTGTTCTCATTGGTGTTGACATTTGTCAATGACTCAAGGATATTGTTTATTTCGTCCGAAATATTTGTTTGCGAATTTGGTACATTGCGATTAGCTGTACCAATGAGACCATTCAAACTTTGGTTTTCGTCACTAAATGTTAGAAACTGTGGATTATCGTATATTGCGTCTTTTTCCAACGACTCGGGGTGTTGGAGATATACAGCGACCTTCGACAAGCTATATGCTGCATCGGTAGCAGTTAACTTCAACCCAAATATGTTAATTGACAATGGATATAATGGTGGACCCGATGATCCTTTCCGTCGGCGCTTAGTGAAGGATGACGCCAAAATTATGGCTTCAAACCGGATCATCGAGTAGGCATCTAGACTGTTTAAGCTTGAGCAGCTTCGCGTGTCCAAGATACCGAACTCAGCACCATCTTGAGTCAAGAGAACATAGTAGTCATCTTTCCTCCGCAGTGGAAACGCCATAAAAGCTCCAGTGATATCTCGGGGCACTTTGGCTGTTTTCACTTGGGCAACGGCATCGTACAGCTGAAGACAATTGTAAGTTATCAAATCTGATATTTGATAAGAGTTTGTTTCTTACTGTACCATAGCATATTTCGTAGTTATCCATGTTCCGTCAATATGTACCTAATATAGAAGGGAGTTTCGCGGGGTGTAATTCACTTTAAGCCACTTAAGTCTGTATCCATTTCTCGTGCAATTATTATGCAGGGAACATCTTACAAGGCATTATAATCAGGACACAGTAGATAAAAGCGACAGGGGAATTTACAAGTCCTTTAAGTTAAGGGTAGCAGAGAAGAATTTTCAAAAAGGAAAAGAAAAGAAAAGAAAAGAGGATATGTGTGTATGAGAGAGCGGGAGGGAGGGAGAGATGCAGGAATGTGCAATGTGGGCTTTGCATAAGGCTTTGCGTAAGGCTCTCTTCCGTAACGACAGTAAGCAATAAGCAATGAGTTGAGTAACAGGTAGGTACTTAACCTAAGGAAATACTTATACCTAAGAACTGACAAATAAGGCTGTGCAATGCAACACCGCCCAGTTCTAGGTCGGGTGCCTAACGTGTAAGTTACTTAGTAGTGAGACTTCTATCGATTGGGCAAAATATGGGTAAAGTTAAGGAGATCATTGAATCGTGTAACCTGAGGATGATGGGCTGAGACTGTGAGGGTGCCAAGGCATTTTTTCTCCAACAGATTAGGTGTCTAACTTAACCCAACCCATGATACCTCATTTTCTCCGTCCTTATCTTACCCATAGTTTCAATAATAAATCATATAGACCCTCCCTAAAGTTTTACAAAATGGAAAATGCGAGTGGTCATACTTTATTGTGCCCTAACAAACACCCTCGAGAACCCGCTTTAGAAATGGCACAGTCAGATATAGAACCGTTTCAGCGAGCTCTAAACCGCTTCAAACAATCGCTTACCCCAGACCTTGTCAATGAATTCGCCATATCTTCGTTGACAGACGTAAAAAAAGTATGTACGGAAGTTCAGCAGAAGCATGGATGCAGCGGCAAATTACGACATATGGGACGAGTCAGGGGTTTCATCGAGGCAATGGAACAACTTGGTAAAGTAATCGAAGTATTTTTAAATGCGAGCGAATTGGTTTGCTTCCTCTGGGTGAGTAATAAGTATTCACAGCAACTTCTAACATGTGTCTCAACTTAGAAACTAATGATTTGCAAAGGCGCCTATAAAATTCCTACTTGTCGTACGCCGCTGAGATACATTCTACCTTTCAAACCTGAATTGTTAATACTTACCTTGTTCTTTAGACTGCCAACACCCATATCAACTCCTTCGATAAACTACTTGATGCATATGCTCAAGTCGGGGATGCTATCCCTGGCCTTCAACGCTACGAGGCAACGTTCAAGAAACATCCTCCCCTAGCCACCGTTCTTGAAGACTATTATTCAGACATCCTGGAGTTTCATCGCATTGCACTTGGTGTCTTCAAAAGACCTAGTAAGTATCTATTTCATTATTCAGTAAAGCCCATTATAGACACAACTACTTCATAGTTACCACAGTCCCCTAGGTACTTAACTTACGAGAAAATTGCAGGATGGAAAGACATGTATCATTCGGTGTGGAAAACCTTCGACAGCAACCTAAGCCCCATTCTACAGAGTCTATGCAAGCGGCGAGAGCTATTAGAAAGCGAGAAAGGCTCAGCGACCCTCTACGAAATCCAGCAGCTACGCAAAGAGCTTTCTGATCTGCATACGAAATACCGAAAGCAAATTGATGAAGAACATTTCCAGAGGCATAAAGCACGTGTATCTCAAGTCAGGGAAAGGCTAAATGCTCCAAGTTACGAAATAGACCAAGAGATGGCCGCAGAAAATATACTTATTGACAGTTCGGGCAAGTGGTTGTTCGAAAGCTGTGACTTCCAGGCATGGTATACCGATGGTTCAGGCCATAGAATATTGTATCTCAACGGAATTCCAGGGGCCGGCATGTTTTATTCCGATTATATTCCACTATGACAGAGTGGTGCTAACGGGTTTCAAGGTAAAACGACCCTTATCTCTAGGGTAGTCCGGAAGCTTCTTGATGAAAGGAGTCCCACAACGCTTAATCGCTCTGTCGTCTACTTCTACTTCAAGCACCAACAGCCTACTAAACAGTCACATAACAGTCTTCTCCGCAGCATTTTAGATCAACTCATCAACCAGGATTCGGCGATTTCAGATCACTTATTCAACAAGATTTCGGCGATAGATCCGACATCTCTACGGCTAACGAGTACATTAGAAGGGTTTGTTAAGGAAGCCCTGGGAAGCTATCAAACCACCTACATTGTGATTGATGGTCTAGATGAAAGTGCGTCCAAAGAGGCCGCGAGATCAGTGGAATGGTTCTTATCACTAGTGAATGGGTCTCTAGATACTACTACCACTGCTTCATTGCGCATACTGTTCTGCGGGCAACGAGACGGTGTTCTAGATAGGCTTTTAGCCGACGAACCGTTTATCACTTTGGAAAACACACATCACGCTGAAGATATCAAGAGCTACTGCTCGCAGATTTGCGAACGTATAGCGAAAAAGTTCAACATTTCCCGACAACTCGAAGAAGAGATCATCCAGCGTGTCACAGAGGGCGCAAAAGGTAACATACAGTGGTAAATGAGACTATTCAGTGAAGTTGACAGAATCATAGGCATGTTCCTCTACGCCCGTGTGGTCTTGGACAACTTATTGAGTCAAACACGACTTTCAGGCTTAAAAGCTGAAATAAAACCAGACACATTTCCAAAAGGGATCGAAAAAGCGTAAGTATATTCTCCATAAGATTCTTTTGGGCATTTTGCTTATAATTATTCTTGCTGCAGTTATGAAAGAGTAGCTGTTCGAGTTTTTAATGATTCCTCTCCTTCCGAGCGTGAGGACGCAAAAAGGATATTGGGCTGGATTACTTGTGCTGGACGACTCCTCCGATGGCGTGAGATCCAATCTAGCTTTTGTATCTCACCGAAGAAGGGAATTGCTGAATATGAAGAAGGAAAGCTTAGAGTCACTTGCAAAGAACTCTGCAGGTCCCTCATTGACGTACACAGTGAAGGCGGCAAGAAAGATGACCCTGATGACATTGTCAAGATTGTTCATGAGACCGCCCGAGAGTAAGTTATCTTACATGAACTTTTGGCGTTAGCTAATTTCGGGAGATACCTCATTCGAAACGGTTGGATCGATGTCGATCTGGTGCACACTACCCTCGCAATATTCTGTTCAACATATCTAACATCGGAACCATTTCGATGTGATTGCGATGAGAAAACAATTTACGGCCATGCGGTCACAGGGTATTACGCTCTCCAAGACTATGCCGTCCAGTATTGGTTCCACCACTTCAAGAAATGCATTAAGATAAGCAGGAAGTTGGACATAGTTCTATGGCAGGAAGTCGCGAGCTCGGCAAGAGACTTTCTTGGTTCATATAGCATCCTCGTGGACATTGGAAAGCATGATAAGGGCGACAATGAGGGAGTGGTCGACGCCCTCATGAACCTTCCGGAAGATGACATGGAAAGAAACACACATTTCAATATTGAACTTCGGACTATACGCATTCGAAAGGTACTCGAGTCAATCCAGAGTGAGAATCTAGAAGACATGACTCGGGAAATACTAACGAATCTTCACGGGACAACAAAGAGGTACAAGTGTTGGAAGCCATGGTGTGAATTATTCACAACTGGATATGAAGAAGTGGAAGACCGGGAACAGCATCTGAACCTCCATGATCTTCCTTTTCGCTGCACTTTCGAGGACTGTCCTGCGCATTCGTTTGGGTTTGATACTCCGTCAAAACTAGAGCAGCACGTGGGGCGTCATCATCAGGAGGCTAGTAATGAATTGGAATTTCCTAAAGTCCGCCCCAAGAAAGGCCCAACGCTTTATCAAGCCATTATCCAAGGCGATATAGCCACAATCCAGGGATTCCTGGATGCTGGGATCAACATCAAGAATCCCCCAACCTGGAAGCCTCTAAAGGGCAGGCCACTCCATGCGGCAATAGAATACGACCAAATTGAGATTTGCAAACTATTGTTGGAGAATGGTGCTGAAATTAATTACGGTTCGGATGGCCAAGGAGAAACGCCACTACATACTGCAGTAAAAAGAGAGAACCTTGAAATCGTTCAATTTTTGCTCCGACAAGAACACTGCCTACTAGATGAAGTCGATAGAACAGGTGTATCACCATTTCAATACGCATGTAGAGAAGGCAATTTGGCCCTTGTCAAAATGCTCTTTGAAACAGGGAAGATTGACGTCAACCGACGCAAACCGCCAGACTCAATCAGGGAATCAAAAGCCCTTCGTTTCGCTATTAGACGAGGTCATTTTGGAGTCGTTCAATATCTTCTAGCGGAAACTCAGGTTGGGCCAGTGACTAAGGATGACCTGCTAGCTGCTGTTGTACGGGGCCACAAATCAATTTTTAATATATTGTTGCCTGCAATTGCGATTCCATCTCAAGATAACTTCACAGCATCTCCGTACACGACTGGCTTCCCTCCCAGCTGCGTAATATTAGGGAGCGACTGGTTTGTAATACGTAATCAGTATGCCCCTAATTGCCTGTCCAGCATCAACTTGGTCAATACATTTCATATCCCCATGAAATTGGGTGCCACACATATCATATTCAGTCACTGTGGAAAATACGTCATCTTCTATACTAAACCGTCTGTGATCGAGGTTTGCGACGTTATCTCAATGAACCAGGTCGGTCGATATGAAATAGATAGACATCCAATACGCGCATTTCTAAGTTCGGACGGTAGGCGGCTTGTAATACTCACCGAGAACGGAATCCATGTAAGTTTATTGTTCTTATTATTTATAGCTATTTCTAACGAGGTACCTAACTAATAAGCGCAGATTTGGGATGGAACAAGTAGACGCCTTGACTTCGACCTACAAGTTTATGGAGACGTACAATCTTTGGGAAACCCTTTGAAGTCGGTCTATTTCGCTGCGGACGGGTCTCTACTCGTTGCCTGCGTGGCATTATATAATACTATTCGGCTCTTGGGAGTCAAAAATGGAAAGCGATATTATGAGGCAACACGTTCCGTGGAAAATTGGGTTGAGGTGGCTGAAATCTCTCCTAATGGTAGGTACGTTGTTACGGGATCTGGACATGGAATAATCCACGTCTGGGGCATAAATGCCTGTAACCTTCTAGCCCATTGGGAGCCAGAAAAAGACAAGGAAGCTCCAATTAAGGACATCTTGTTCCATCCTAACAATGAAAATATAATCGGTTGCCGTACTAAGGAAAGCATTCAATTCTACCAACTTTCGGAATCTACCTCCTATGGAGGTATGTGGAAAATAGAGAAAATCAATGGAAGCGACGGGATGGAATGTCCTCTCACATTCGATTCCGACTGGTTACTGTTAAGATTCGAAGACGGCGGGGTACAATTCTGGGATACACGGAACAACGTATCGCACTTACTCCTGCTATTGTCTGAAGATAAATATATTGCCACCGCAATGAGCTCAACCCAGGCTCTATTTGCTACCCACGACGGGAGCGAGGTTCGTCTTTGGTCATATACCTCCAAAGTGGGAGATTAAGCCAATCCTCCAAGTAAATTAGTTAGGGTCGAGATTATATTTGGCAGCCAAAATGAGCAAAGTTTTCGAAACAAGGGGTTAGAACAGGGCACTGTGTTGATATGAAATTTCTTCAACGCTTTCATTAACTCGAAAGGCCAGTAGTGGACGCACGAAAATTGCCCGATGTCGCTAAACGCGTGAAGTTCATGAAGCCCGATTTCCTTGATGAGTAGCCGGTGCGTGGAGCAGACATATGTATGTCTGTTCCAGGCCTGTTCCCACAACCAGTCCGACAAATATGAGTTTCTAGCTGATACCTATACTTCAAGCACTCATCCTAGTATAACACTGGGTGTCCGTGTGATATTGATATCGTTGTACTAGTACTCAAGGGCCTAAAACTGATCAAGGTGCTAGGTGTACGAACTCACGATTCAAATATCATAATATTGTTTAGTGTGGGTCACTGCGAGTTAACCCATTGCCACACCTTTTGAGACAGCAAACCCAGGGTTCGTTCCACTTTGAAGGTGGGAACTAGTCCGCCGAGTCAGGGGTTAGAAATATTGGTAGCTACTTGGAAGGGCATATAAAAAAATAGCAAATTGAGCTTTAGTTAGGATATTCAAATGTTTTACGCCCTAATCCCGAAGGCCTTGTCCTGCAACAGCAGCTCGCCATTGCCAAAGTTACTTCAAATATTCTCAATGTATTCCCCTGGCTCTTAATTGTGGCTATCTGGACGATATTACAGTTGCCATGTAAACCTAAACTATTGAGTTGTTTTGAGGTAACATTATAGTGTATTACTTAGGTACACTTATCAACTACCGAGATAAGTAACCTTGACAGTGTTTCCCGAAGCTTCCGTCGATGTCTGCTGTACATTATTATCTTCATCGTTGATGATGTTGACGATCGTGACGTCGTCAGGAATCGAGGTGTGAAGTTCACCTCCAACGGTATACGTAATGTCACTTATGGTTTCCGTACCAAAATCGATAAGTCCAACCAGTCCGGTCACTGTGTAGGCACGCTCGACAATCCACTCGGCGCTAGACATACATAATGGCTGCGTTAGGGTTACTGTTTGGTTGAACCCCCTGCCTGTAGACTGGTTCTCCAGAACCACAGAAGCTTGGGTGGGACTGGGCGCGTCGAGAGCTACTTTTATAATCTGCGTACAACTTAGTCAGTAAGAATGAACGGTTAATAGGAGGTAGATAATATGAACTGCATCAAGGACCGAATGAAAAAGTGAACCAAGAAAACGCACATCTCCAGCTGAGATATCGCCAATGTCGACAAATACTGGCGGGTCAGGATACCATTCGTACCTAACCCTTATCGTCAGCTACTCATGCTCCGTTACAATTCTCATGGAACACCAACCAAGCTTGGAACCATATTTCCCCCGTCAACGCATGATGAGACGTCATCACACCCGCTTGCCACAAGCCCTTCGGGCACGCCGTCTTGTTGTAGCCGTCAATTCCTATCCATGTTGTGCCTTGATACGCATGTTTGCCCGTCTCGTTGACCGTCGGTATCTTGGTATCCAGGACGGGGAACATCGCTGTCACTCGGGAGATATTCTTGCCTTGTACCACGGCCCCGGACCAGTTTATACTAGTCTCCTCGGTTGAACGCGATGCGAGAAAACCGTCATGAAAGCCAGGAGTCGCCAGCACGGCGGCGAAGAAAGTATTCAAAGGTATCGCGGTCTTCATATTGATGGTAGAAATAGTATATTAACTCGAGAGAATACTAAAGAGGGACAGGTAGTCAAACACCACTATCGGGAGAAACATAGACTCGGACAGTTGGTTTATCTTTTAACTACTGCATCTTGAGATTGCTGGGCGCATCAATTCTTAAGTACCTAGATGCCTTAGGTACCCAGGTAGGTATATAGTTGTTTAGTTGAGGCCAATGTTGTTCGTATTTCGATCGTACGAATATGCCCCATTGCACCGTTGTCGTAGCACTTGATCCAGTCTTAGTGGATCGCTTCGCAGTTGAATGCGACGCTAAACATTAAATCGAAGTTGTTTACCCCTGTTTTACGAGATCTTGGCTGTCAACAAAGCCGCTAGGTACCTCTTTAAGTATCGTAACCATATTGGGGTGGAATCGAAACGAATGGTAGCCGAATAATCAATCTCTTTAAAGAAATCTCGGGGGAGCGTCTTCTTTTCGATGCATACCTATGTTCTATGCGAAGACAGCTCTTCAATCTCGTATAGGGTGCTCCCGAGGTCGTGGATCCTGCAACTACAAGATATGTGGGTAATGCAGTAATAAAGCTTGTGCCCAGCTCTTAGTCTTGGTTAATATATTGAAGTTATATGTTGTGTTAACGTTATTTAGATTATATATTCTGACAATCCGTCATAACTGGTAGTGATAGGTATGTAGAAGTGCGATGATCCCAGTATCAATGTGTTGTATTCCCACTCATCTATTCCCCCGGCTAATTCATCCCGTTTGCCGAAGCCACCCAGCTATTCCAATCGACCTCACCGTCCAAATTCATATTCGTATCCATAACCTCGAAGTCCATATCAGCAAAGACGTCGACCGAAGGATCCGTATCGGCCCATAACCATGCTCCAAAGCCTGGCCCTAAATCCATAGATGCTGAAGAAGATCCGTAGGCCGGACCGGCATACTGAGTCCCCAGTGTAGCTAAGCTATGAGAATTTTGTTGACTGCTAAAAGTTGACTCAAATAAACTGCCGCCGGGAAGGTTATGCGCAAGTACTCCGGTCCTCTGCATTAATCCCGGCTGGGAGCACATAAGTCCGGGATGGGTTACCGAGAAGCTCGGGTCGTACGAAGGGACGGACTGGAAACCCGGTCCGTTAGTGTCGGCAGAATAGGTAACACGGGGTGACACCGTAACGCCTCCGTAAAGTTGCGCAAAAGTCTGCTCATAATCCTTTGAATCTTGCCGCATTGCTACAAGACGACGCCAGCGCTCACGGAATGTCTCCGCACTGTCGGGACCCGGAAACGGGCCCGAGCTGCTCGGTTGTTTGGCGCCACGGTCCTCCGTTTCCAACTTCTGCGCTGCCGGCGAGTCACGCCGAAGCCGCTTGATCTCGGCTTCGCGGTGTCGCCGAGCTTTGGTCATGAGCTTCCGGAGAGGGACCCAGAAGCGTAAGTTCTTATTTGTACTGCTGCGAGGCGGGATAAGCCAACTACTGTGGAGCGCAACCCATGCGCGCTCGACTATAGGCGACCAGGGGCGCCGTGTCACTTCGATTAGAAGGTAAACAACGGCATACCAGTGTGTATATGTCTGGTAAATCCAGCGCCATTGCCGACAGGCTTGCTCTGAGTTAAGCGCGTGGTTATACTCAGCTACTTCAATTGCAGCTATGAATAGCCTGTTGCGCATCTCTTCGGAAGCGTGCTCACTTTGAGGCGAGAAAAGCACCGGGAAATAGACTATCAGGCTCATCTTGGCCATTACGAGCCGCGCGATAACGACAGCCACCCAGTGGGTTATATTTCCGTCGGCTTTAGAGTATTGAAGATACGTTTTTTCTAGCCTCTCGTAGTATTCGTTTAACAGACGATCCTGGACATCCACCTGCGGCATCCCGTCTTTGAGGCTGACAGCCATCATCTCTCTTGTTATTTCGCATTGCGAGCTAGTCACAAGAGAAAATGTCATATCTGTTATCCCTTCTCGTTCTCTGGGCATTTCCTTTGTCTCAGGATCAACATCATCATTGTTGATATTCAGGGGCTGTCGGGTGTCGAAACTCCCCGCAGTGATGGTAAGATCCATGCCTTGATCCTCAGAGGCTCTTACGTCAAGCAGACATACGTGCCACCATAGCCTTCGTCGCATTTCAATATCGAAGGGGGTAAGGTGGGGGAAATGACTGCCATCGCGATGCAACCCAAGAGAAAAAGCCATCCGAATGACAAGTCCTGTCATCATGTATATAAATCTCGGACTATCATACCGGCGGGCCAAACATAGGAATATAGCAAATGCCTTCACAAGTACTATATCGGATACATTCAGGAAATCTGCTTTTGCAAACGCATGCTCCAAACCTAATCGGTACTTTAGGTTAAGTTCGGACTTGGAAGAGCCGAGATTAGCTATTACCTATAAAGCACATGACACGTAAGTATTCGTTGTGAGTACGTAGACTGCCGAGAAGCTTACATCTTCCTCTTCCATCGATGTTACAGCGGCATAGTATATAGAAAACATGAGAGCCTCGTCAGCTGGTGTAAGAATTGATAGGCCGCTATCTTGTAAATTCTGGATCACCCTATTAACTGTGGGCATATGAACTATCTGAGTCAGAATATTGACATTCTGATCAAAGACGTCAACAAGAAAGGGGATCTGAGACAGTGGAGGATGAAGGTCGCGAATGTCAGGTCCGTGTGAAGTAAGATTGTGCCGGAATAGAAAAGCGTGGCGTTGCGAAGGAGTCCTATCCAATTCCCGGGTAGACGGGGTCTTGCTAAGTGAGTCCTCGTCCTCGGAACTGTCATAGTCTCCAACGGCCAGACCTTCGGTTTCCATTTTGAGGCTATCGAGCTATGCAAATTATCAGGAACTTAAGCTCTTAGAACACCTAATATAATACATAATCCGTTTTGTCTTACCTCGTCATTGACACGCGACCAAAAGCCACTGCTTACGTAGTGGCTCTGGCCAGTATTCCCAAGGACAAGCCTGCCGAACTGCTTCGATAGATTAGGATTAATTTTGCCAGGTGATGGAGACGCATGGTACTCCGTATCACGGCCATGGCCCGAACTTCCTGGCGAGTTGGCCGAACGAGAACCATGACCACTCACGTTTGCAGCGCTACGCGCTTGCTCTAATTGGCTACTGAGTTCCTTGACAAGCCCTTCTAGATTTCGGAGTCTCTCCATCACTTGATTGACACCTGGATCGACTTCTTGCTCCGCCTTGGCATTGTTGGCAATGCGCTCAAGTCGGCGAGCCCATCGCGGGGGCTTGTCGCCAGAAGGAACGACGCAAGGGATTCTGGCACGGCGACAATTGGAGCATGGTGATGTTTTATCACATCGAACTTTACGCGTACGGCACGCTACGCAGCTGCGTGGCTTTGGTCCAGGCTTCACCGACGCTCCTGGGGAGGTACCGGGGCGGGACGCATTCGCGTGGATTTCGGGGGATGGACCCGCGCCAAGGTCTGTTGACGCTAGGTCCCCTAAGGTTTCCGGGGTAACATTTGGATATTCAGCATTAGAAACGTGCGACATAAGTACCTCCTACTATACTTGGACGAATCAATTCTTCTGTCAGGCTTGTATGCGGTGGTCTTGTACACGTGGGGTTATAGTTCATATGACCGAACTAGTCAGAAAACTAAAAATGATAAAAAAAGGGGTCTTCCGTCAGCATCAGCACCGAATGGAGGATAGCACCGGAGGGCTCAAGCGTGCCAAGCCGGGGCAATTGAGCCCCGAGGTGCCCGCGCCTGCCCCGAAAACTTCGCGAGGACCGCGCGAGAGCTGCGCGAGAACTTGCTAGGGTCTGAATAGTTTCAATTTTCGGCACAGAAATGTCACGATTGGAGAAACTAAAAGAGTGACGGTGCGATAGGTATTAAATATAAATATGACAGACTCGGTTGATGTTGGACAAGATTCTTTGATATTTTAGTGTTACTTTACCTTCCGATCGACTGAAATTTACCCAAAAGTACATCAACCACGAAATAGGAGAATAATATATCACAAGACTAACAATTTACCTTCTACCAATACCTACGATGACTCCTAAGACAGTCGCCTTTTTCGGCGCGAGCACAGGTATAGGTCATTCGGCCCTAAAGCATTCTCTCGCAGCTGGGTATCAATGCATTGCGCTCTGTCGCAACTCGTCTAAGCTTACCTCAGTATTAACAAGAGAAAGCTGGCCTAATCTCGAGGTCGTGCAAGGTAATGCGCACGACACGGCGGCCGTCTCCCGCTGTCTCAAAGCTTCAGACAACAAACTTGTGGATATGATTGTTTTCACAATCGGAGGAAAGCCTATACCGTCCAAAATGACCATCGACGATCCGCATGTATGTGAGAAGGGCATCACCACCGTCCTCAGCGCCATTCTCGAGCTGAGAGGGCAAGGTTTCGTCGGCAGACCTCACATCATCGTGTGCAGTACCGCGGGCATGTCTGAGTTCGGGCGAGACATACCTGTTACTTATCTTCCACTGTTCTCTCTTTTTCTCAAGGTACCGGGCGCGGACAAGAGAGCCATGGAAAACAAGATAGTCGCGAGTGGTGAAGACTTTACCATCGTACGCGCAGCTATGTTCCTCAATGACGGAGAGACAAATAAGCCAGTGCGCGCTGGCGTTGAGGACCCTCAAACCGGTATTGAATCAAAGGCTATCGGATACAGCATCTCTAGGGAGGATGCGGGAAAATGGATCGCACGGAATCTCATAATAGAGAGAAACTCGAAATATCTTAACAAAACTGCCACAATTGTTTACTAGGCTGTATCTTAAGAGTTTGGAGCCAAGACGCATAAAATTGTACAGTAAGGAGTTTTAGGATCTCAAGAAGATTATTATATAGATCGGGAGGCATACAGGTTGGGCGTTTGGTATATATCTTCATAGATAAACATATCGATACAGGGTTACATTAATTAGAATATAAAGCAGGAGAGAGAATATATGAAAAGTTCGACATCACATGCAATGATGTACGAAAGACCCTGATCTAAAAGCCACAAAACACCGCCACATCAGATAAGATCATGATAAGAACTGGGATCCCGACGCGCTAATAAAGGTTGCAGTTCGGGTCCTATCAATTGATGTCGTCACCCCAACTCGTTCCCGATTTTCGGTGGCGTCTTCATATATCCTCCAAAATCTCTGAATCTTGTACAATTTCTTTCAATTCCCATTCTCAATTAGACCAAAACCCTCCGCCGTATTACCTTTAAGTATTAAACACCTCATAATTAAGAAATACAAAGCTCCAAATCCCCTTCTCAGGACTAGGTAGAGCGCCATCGGTTCGGGATGCGGCATGACATTCCGATGCGCAGTGTCCGGGACCACTTTGGCCGCTCACGCAGTCCGCCCTCGGCAACACATCCTCCTCTGCTCGACCTTTGTCCTCGCGCCGACTCTCAGCCCAACAAAGTCCAGCCAGACAGCAACACAGCAGCAACTGAAACCGTTCCACACCACCGCACGCCTCCGGGATGAGCAGATAGACAACTCTCGGAACCACTATGAGACGCTGAAACTGCAGCCGGGCGCGACGCCCGCCGAGATCAAGAAGTAAAGCCCTCCCTCCTCCTCCTCCCCCCCCCCCCCCCAGTCTTAACTTTCCCTCCCTGGCGTACACGTACCCGCACCTGATCTACCCTGCAAACCCTACTAACAACACCGCAAAGGTCCTTTTACGCCCTCTCCAAAACCCACCACCCGGACCACAACCCCGCCAACCCGCACGCCTCCCGGCGCTTCATGCGCATAAGCGAGGCCTACTCGGTGCTCTCGATCCCCGCCAAGCGCGCCGCCTACGACCGCGACACCCTACGCCTGCACCAACCCCCCTCCCACCACCCTCACCACCACCACCACCACCACCGCGGCGGCTCCTACAGCAGCACCTCCAACCCGGCCGGCGGCCGTCCCCCCTCCGGCCTCAGCCGCCGCCGCGGCACTTTCCAGGGCCCGCCCCCGAGCTTCTTCCGCAGCGGGGGCTGGGGCGCCCACGGCGCCAAGCGCCGCGCCGCGCACGACGAGAGCACCGGGTTCGGTTCCGGCGCCTCTTCTTCCTCCCCCCACTCCCACTCCTCCTCTGACCCATCCTCATCGGCAGGCGCAAATTCCTTCGGCGCGGGCGGCATGGGACCCGGCCAGACGCCGTACGGGCGGGGCATGGAAGACGAGGTGCCGCACTTCGACCGGGCGTCGCACGAGCGCACGGGCCGACACATCGACCGGCGGCGGGCGGCGCGGCGGGCGGGTCTCGACGGCGGCGGCGGCAGCGGCAGCGGCGGCGGCGGTAGTAGTAGTACGCACGTCGACGCCGAGCCCGAGCGGGGCACCACGGGCATGTTCTTCCTGATTGGCGGCGTGCTGGCGCTCAGCGTGCTGGGCCCGTTCGCGGTCGGCAGGATGTGGGCTCGGGGTAGCGGAGGCGGAAGCGGAGGCGGAGGCGGGGGCGGGGGCAGGGACAAGAAGGGTTCGGAGTAGGATTTCGTTAGTCTGGCGGCGCAGTACTTTATTTTTTTTTATTTTTTTCCCCCAACCGCGCAGCGTTTTTATTACCATACGTCACATTTAAAGAAATTTCTAGGTGTACTATGCAGGTACACGGATTTGAAAATCACCGGCAGTTAGAGAACGCAATTACGGAAACGTAAAAGAATCCTGTATATTCAGAATAATGCAAATATTAGCATTTGGACGCCATGACACGTCCGAGAGGTCTAATGTCTACAATTGAGATATTTTGACCCGTATGCGAAGAATCCTACTTGTCTTGTATTGAGTACAAATAATGACGAGAGGGTATTGGGTATGATTCCCGGGAATTCGTCTACAAAAGTCCGAAATACTCCTTAAGCCATGGGCTAACCAATTTAGCTCTCGAAGGTGAAGCTGGCGCCAACCTGCGATATTTTGTTAGAATTTGGTAGCCACGGCTTGCTTTCGGTTATACGAACCTTGTGGGTGGCCTGCTCAAGCTTCTGAGTGTCGAAGGAAGCACCAAGACCCAGGGTAACACCAGGGCGGAGGAGGACGTTGTAAGAGATAGCGGCGACGCCACGGTCATTGATCTTGGCCTGTTTTTATTCAATTAGCGACTTCCCTAACCGTAAGGCCCAATTGGGCTGGGAAACGGACGAACCTTGGCGAAAGAGACGGGGTCGAGACGGTACTTGCTAGCGACCTCGAGACCGACGGCACTACCACTCTTCGAGTTCCAGGTAGCCTTGGCACCGGCCTCAACTTGGCTGTTCACTTTGTGGTAGTAGCTAGCCGCAAAGACGCTCAGGTTGTCAGTGGCAGTGACGGCAGCGCTGTACTGAGGAGCGATGTAGCCGACGGCGGCGCTGTAACCGGTAACAGCAGCCTTCTGGACATCGTATCCAGCCGAGGCACCAGCAAGGAAACCTTCGTGGCCGATAACGGCGTCGACGTTGGCAGTGGGGCCCTTGAGGAGGTCGAAAAAGGCGCGGCCGTGGAAAGCGGATTGCTTGAAGGTGAGGTTGAGCTTGACACCCTTCTTCTGGGTGGCGGGGAGGAAAGAGAAGATAGACTCGGCCTTCAATCCCTTGGCAATAGCATCGGTAAGCTCAACCTTGGTGTCGAGAGCGTTGGCGGTGTTCCAGGTTTGAGTCAGAATGAGGCCTGCGCGTCGATATAGCATTAGTAATTGTGAGCCGTGTTGACTAAGGAAGATAGAGAACTCGAGAGGCCATCTTGGCGCTTTTATTGGTCCCAAGCATGCCGTAAGCGAACTTTCTCGACGGCGTTTTCGGCTGTACACCTTAACGGTCTGTTCAGGAAGAATGGTGGTGGTGGTGAAATTACCGAGCGACTTGTCTGTGTATTTGCCCTCGATCTGCAAGCGCGTTTGTTAGTCCAAAGTATACTTGGTCGCGGAGCAATCCCCAAAGCTAGCATGTAAGGAATTATCTCCTGTTGGTAGCTGGCTGGTGGGACGATATTAGTTGGAGATACGTACGGCACCGCTAGTGGCCTTCTCATGGCTGCTCTTCCCAGTGACCTTGAAGGCGACATTGTTGGGAGTGTTGCTCTTAACCTCGATGGTTCCCGCAGAGAGGTGGTAGAAGTCCTTGTTCAGCAACTATAATTGTTATAATTAGAATCTTTGCGCAATAAAAAGCTGAAGCTCGAGCTGCGGGAAATTTTTCATATATTGAGCAGCAACAACCGAAGTGGGACAGCTTCGGCCTAAGAGCCAGTTCTTATTTTTTTTTTTTTTTTCTTTTTTCTCTCCTTATTTACTCACGTCATTTGCCGACTTGGAAATATCAGCGAAGGCGGGGATAGACATCTTGAGTGGATTGGTTCGCGGTGCGAGTATTCGTGGTTGAGTTGAAGGTTGGGTAGAAAGAAAGAAGAAAATGTTTTTGTGGATGTGGAATTGGCACAAGATAAATTCGGATTGGAAAGATGCAGGCCTCAACAACTTCGTATGACAACAGTGAGGTACAAATTTGTTTTCTTTGGCTCTTTCCTTGCCGGGTTCTTATCGGCACCTAAACTTCTGCACCTAACATTTCAGCTAGGTAGAACGGCTGAACGGGGAAGCTAATTCAAGAAGTAGCAGCTGGCAGAACGCATAATGATAACATCTGCCACCTGCCAAGCCCGATAAACATGAATAGGTACTTTCGAATAACTCCCCAATTAACCCCCTGTCCACGTGGGAATTGTCTACGCAGGGAGTGGTTTAAAACAGCATAACCGTGAAATTACAGACAGGAATCATTTCAATGCTCTCTCTAAAAGTTGCAGTAACCAGTCTGTTTCTTTTAAGTTGCTACGCTACACCAGAACAGCAAAAGTTGACCCTATTGATTTCATCGACAATAAAAGCAAACTCCTGACTACCTAGGTACCACCTTTCTTCTTTATAGATGTTTAACTGCAGCTCCAAGTCACATAATATATACATGTAATAAAAGCCAATACACACAATGCTGGCAAGACAAATTTCTATTGGTGTTGTCGTAGTTCCTCTAAGTCAAAGTCTAACTTCGCGCCCCTCCGCAAAAGACCAACCAGCCTTAGCCTCGCCATAACTTGCTTGGGATTCCCCATAATGGTGCATTTCCACATCGCTAGTCGCGCGATTCCATGCTCAGTAAATTGACCGTCTTATTTAGACCTTTAGGACCTAAGACTATGCGTTTCTGCTTCGTTTCATGCCTTTTCCCCAACAAAATGGGGTCATGTTTATGCGGTGTTTTCATACTTGGCGAGATGCGTCGAGATAGCTCTGAACGTTATATTAGCATCTAACAGGTCTAACTAGTGCATCAAAACCATATCAACTTACCGTCCACTAGGATCAGTTTGCTTGGACCACGTTGGGGTCCATCTCATCACAGTCGAAGCGCAGTGAGGAGGGAAGTGCTCGTCGAACATCATGCGGTACCAGTAACTTCGCCAACAAGTTAGCAAGACGTAATGCAAAACATGGGGGAGAGAAAACTTACGCCTCCTTGGTATCGGGGATATCATCGCCCCACTCTGGCTTAGGGTTCTTCATCATCTCATCAGTAACATGAAGTTCGGCGTTGTCCTTTAGGGCATCGATCCAACCATAGCCAACACCGTCCGAAAATTGTTCCTTCTGTCTCCAGAGGATCTCATCGGGTAGGTAGGGCTCTGCGCTGGGATCATCAGAAGTATCGAATGCTTTCCGCAGAATCCATTTTTCGATTCGGTCCTTCGTGATCATCTTTTCTTGAGGGTCGATGTTCATGCAAACTTCGAGGAACTATGAAGCCATGTTAATAACAACACAATCAGAATAGCAGACAGGTGGCGTGATAGACATACCTCCTTGTCAAGGAAGGGAACTCGGGCCTCAAGACCCCAAGCCGAAGTGGACTTGTTGGCTCGTAGACAATCGGCAAGATGCAGGTTCTTGACACGGCGAACGGTCTCTTCGTGGAATGCCTTCTTATCCGGCGCGGCGTGGAAGTAGAGATATCCTCCGAAAATCTCATCGCTTCCTTCACCACTCAGAACCATCTTGATTCCCATAGCCTTAATCTTTCGCGACAACAGGTACATGGGCGTTGACGCGCGGATGGTCGTCACATCATATGTTTCGAGGTGGTAGATGACATCAGACAATGCGTTAAGGCCATCCTCAATAGTGAAGGTCATTACGTGATGTTTCGTACCGAGGAACTTAGCCACCTTGATAGCGGCTTCGTTATCAGGGGAACCAGGTAACCCGATAGAGAAAGAGTTGAGTTGTGGGAGGTATGTCACGGTAGAGAGTTTGTTCTCATCGTCAATACCAACTAAGCCTTCGCCCGTATCGGGGTCTTCAGTCGGCTCGGTAGTGTTGCCGTTAGCAGCCGCTAATGCAGCTCTCTTGAGCCTTAGTGTCTCCCTTTGGGCAATGGATGCGACCAAACTCGAGTCAAGACCACCCGACAATAGTACGCCATAGGGAACTTCAGCCATAAGCCGCTTCCTTACAGATTTCTCCAGCGTTTCTCGAACGAGCTTTAGATCTAAGGGAGTTTCTGGGATTCTTGAGCCGTCCCACCAAGTAGGCTGGAAATATCGGGTCGTTTCGTTGGTCTTGGTGTCGAAGATATGTCCCGGAGGGAAGGAGCGAATCTTATCGCAGACTGTGTGCAAGCACTTCAACTCCGAAGCGAAGTATGTGGTGTTTGGCTCCTTGGAAGACCAGCCCTGGTATAGCGTGGTGATGCCAATGGGATCTCGAGCCGCGATCGTTCGGTCAAGTTTCTTGTCATATAGCACAAATGAGAACATGCCGTCTAAATATTTAGGAGCGTCGAGTCCATATTCCATATACTACAGGAGTATTAGAGAATTACAGGGTTATAAGGTACAATGTTAGAAGCATCCTCACCAAGGGAATGATGACCTCGCAGTCAGAAGCAGTCTTGAAGTGATAAGGGGTCTTAAGACTTTTTCGGATTAACCGATGGTTGTAGATCTCGCCGTTGACGGCAAGTATGATGCTATCGTCCGCATTGGTTAAGGGTTGTGCGCCAGACTCTATAGCCTTGTAAGTAAAGAGATTTTTGGTACGCTTGCAGAAAATTGGTGGGTGATACATACCGACGCCTACAATGCTCAACCTTTCATGGCAAAGGACTAGAATCGCACTCGTTAGATGAAATTTCAACTGCGGCCATATCCCGACAGGAAGTCATACTTGTGTTGTTGCAGATAACACTTCCACCTATATCAAGCGAAAATTGTCAGAATATATTAATATTGTACAACCAGGTTCGCCATGTAACCACTTACTCCAGTCAGGCCCTCTGTGTCGAATTCTACATAAAACATGTCAATGAAAGTCTTAGAAGTTGGGGGCGGGTCAGAACATACTGCTTTGCCAGTTTCAAAGCCGTCGGCTTGAATTTCTGAACATCGGGATGACTAGGCGCAAATGTCTTGTTAGTATACACATCGCCCTTCCAATAGCATCGAAAGCAAATCCAATCGATAATAAATTTTTTGGTGGGGTTGTTTGCCAGTTATCAATTGCCCCTCCATGGACCTTGCTTGCTTAAATCCAATGCAGGGGAGAAAAATAAACTTACAGGTGACACGCAAATATTCCACACATCTTGCCAATCTCAAAGTCTAGTATGCGGGGAGGTGAGATACAGAATATAAGAGTTAGAGTTTGGGAGGAAAGTAAGGTAAAGAGGTAAGGTAAAGAGGTAAGGTGAAGAGGTAAGGTATGGTATAGCTAGAGAAAAAGATGGTTATTCGGATAGGAAGGGGAAAAAAAAGATGGGCAACGCGACTTAAACTTAGCGAAACGTGGAGAGGTAAGGAAGGGGGCCCCGGAGGCATTGAGTCACAAAAATTTATTTACCTAAGGAAATAGCTATCAGTTCGTACTTTTTATGTGTTATTTTATTATCATATTTACCTCTAATGCCAAATTTAGCCCGTTTAAACTCAAAACTTGACGTAGGGGCAACTCTGGGCCTCTTAGCTTGACGGTAATCTTTTGCTAGCTGAAAGTGTCACACCGGGAAAAAAAGCCGATTTCGGATGGGGCTTAGGGGAACGACTGATCATTCTGGAATTGGCCAACCACGAAATGCCTTTTATTGAGCCTTGACATTCACGTTATCAAAACATAACACGATGAACGGAGGCTTAGGATAATTATGCTGGTTATAGGTAGGTACCTACCTACATAGAGTAGAAGTAGGATGGCTACATAACATTTGCATCATACCCTGTATTCAGATAACCACGTGCTACCCAATGCCTTATCACTCTTCCTAACACTGAAAATATGCAAGAGGATAGCAAAACCCATCTTAATAGGCTAAATCTACCTAACCATACTTCGTACCAGAACGGGCGGTTAGGGTTCCGGATCAGCCTATACTCATTGAGCAAGTAGCTTTGGTTATAGAATTATCTCGAGGCTAGCAACGCTATAACAAGTAGACGTCTAAAAAGAGTGAAACAAGCCATGGATACACGAAAGGCAAGGTGTCATAAAAGCCATCATGGAAATTATCGATTGCATAGATTATCAATTCATACGTAACTCAACCTCATCGCATCCATGTAGCCCAATTTTTTTTTTCACGGAAAAGACTAGATCGTCATTCCCGGCGAAGAAAATCGTTCAAATACCGCAGCTGCAATGCTAAATACTGCTCGACATTTTCACATAGCCCTCCTGTATCAACTCCGAAGGGCCTAAATGCAGAAAGCAGCCATCCATATTTGGTATCCGTGACCCTGAACTCCGATGCCGAAAGTACCCCAAGTATAGAATATCCTTTCTTAACACAACTCCATAGCACTGGAACCGTTCGGGCGCTCTAGGAGGCGGGATTCTCCTTGACCGTTCGCCTGACCCGTCGCTCGTACTCGACCTTGTCTCGCTTAAAGAGGTTATACGCTTCGGCCTGCGCAGGAGACTCCGGATTGGGGTTATCTAGGAGATCTTGGATGCCGAGCGCTATCTGCTTAACCGTGATCGCCGGCTTCCATCCTTCGTCCTCGTTCAGGATCGAAAGGCAAACGGTGCCCGAAGGATAGACGTTGGGGTGGAACAAGGGCGGCGTGAACTTGCCTATTCGAAGTCAGTATTAGCCCTATTAAGTTCTGTACCTGAGTTATAAATCGAACGTACACTTCGGGGGCTTCGTAGGGTACTCTGAAGTGATATAGGTTAGCATAACCCGTTTGCTCCATGTTCTGTTTCTTCCTCGATGCTTACCATCAGGGAACGTCATTGTCAGCTTAAAGAGACCGCCTTCCCACATCGTCTTTTCCTTGCCAGGAATACCGCATTCCCAGACCTTGAGATCGAGAACGCCCTGAGCATTCTTAACTGGTCGCGCCCAGAATCCGAAAGGATGGTCCTTTCTCCATTGCTTTCTGGAAAATTACATGAAGGTTAGTATGGTAAATAATTAATCGTTTTACGTCGTGCAAAAGCCTTGTAGCGATAGGCTCGACATACCTCTCCTCTCCAAGGCGCAATTGGCATAGAGACATTGTCGCGAAATAGACTACTTAATGATAACCGTGTATAGTTCTCAAAGCTTATAGCAGGCAGGTTTTTTGCTTCGCGAGCGATCGATGAAGTCGTAGGTGTTCGTTTGTCTGAGGCTGCAGAAAGCACTGCACGGAGCTGAAAAATGCGAGTTCGGTGTTGAATCGGCTGAACACTTCCTACGGCAGCTCAAATTATTTAACAGCTTCGGAGCTCCGCTAAGAGTAGGAAGCTGGAAATACTCTGATAACTTGGAAGAGGGAGATAAACCAAGCCGATGAGTGAAAGAGAAGAAGAGAAGAAGATAAAAAGAATGGCAAGTTGTTTGTTGTAAACTGTAAGAGTAAGAAGATGCGTGAATGTGAATAGATGTTAAATCGAGCCTGCCTTGTTGCAGGGGTCCTACGCACCCGGGAGGTAGTTTCCCACACTCTCGAATAATATCGCTTTATTTTTTGCCTCTGCGTATGTGTACCAGGGTACTACGTAAAGTCCGAGCAAGATAAGTACCTTCAACGTTTCTCTGTTAGCACGTCTTAGACAAGGATATATTCTTACATAATAGCCGATTCATTCTAGGTAGTGGGGCTAATGCATATTCTTATCTTATCAAGCATCCCACCTAGACGTATATCCCATCTACTATTAGCTTGTACGGAATCCGTAGAAAAACTGAGTATTGAAACGGATCTTGAAACGGTATATACGGTATATACGGTATAGAAAAGATCGATACTACATTTTTCAAAACTCTAATCTATTTAAAACGTTAATCATTGATGCCAAGCATCTCACAACTTAAAGGGCCTCGGCAACTCGTGGGACTTTCGTTAAACCCAAGTCGCAAAAGTGTCGTTGTCTTACTCGTCATTTTATATATCTATCGCCTCGCTTAATTTCTCTAGCTCTATAGGCGATCTTTGTCATTGCCGTTGTCGCTTTCCGTTCTCTAGTTGAATTACCCTTTTTAAAAGTCGGACTTGGATATCCCCGCGCGTCTATCTCTTGAAACTGATAAGTATAAGACGGCTGAGTCTGTGTCGCCCTTTTTGTTTCACAACCTGGGAAACCGAATTAGCATACTGCGTCATGGAGGCAGAAAAGGCGACTGCCGATGCTAAACCGGATGGGCAAAATGCGCCGGAGAAAGCTGACCAGCAGACGGTGCCAGTCCCTAACCTGGACGACGCGCCGGATCCCGATGAGGATGACCTTGACGATCTTGATGACATGCTGGATGAATTCTCGAACGTAAAACTCGGCGCAAATCAAGCCACACCAGCGCCCGCGGCCTCTGCGAAAACTGCAGCGAGTGCATCGACGTCTGCCCCAGCAGGCGCATCATCGGACACGGGCAACCCGCTAGATGTGCTGGATGAGTTTTCCGAGGAAGAATTCCAGAAGCATCTCCAGGCGGGGATGGCGGAACTAATGAGCGGGCTCGAAGATTCGGTTAGTTGCGCTCCTATCACTGGTAAGGGAATCTTAGATCTAATATGGCGTAGCCAGATATGCAGGCCCAGTTTGAGAACATATTCAAGGGACTCGGAGGAAGTCGCCCAGGAAGCTCGGGAAGCGGACCAGGGCCAGTTCCGCAATCATCTGACAAAGCAGCCTCGGATATAAGTCAGGATGCCTCTTTTCAGGAGACGATTCGGCGAACAATGGCCCGGATGCAAGAGTCCGGCGACCAGGCGACGGCAGCAGCTACTGCTGAAGGCTCTGAAGATGATTTCATTGCTGAGATGATTAAGGCAATGAAAGATCTTCCCAGTGAAGGGGGCAACGAAGAAGACTTTTCCAAGGTGCTAATGGGCATGATGGAACAACTCACTAACAAGGAGATTCTCTATGAACCTATGAAGGAACTGAATGATAAGTTCCCTGCATGGATGGAGAAGAATAAGGACACGTTACCAAAGGACGATTTAAAACGGTATCAGGAACAACAAGTTCTTGTTGCAGAAATGGTAGCTAGGTTTGAGCTACCCACGTATGCTGATTCGAACGCGGCAGATAGAGAATACATCGTGGATAGGATGCAAAAGGTGAGTGATATGATGATATGATTGTCTCATTATGCCATTCGCTGACGAAAGAGCCATAGATGCAAGCAGCCGGCTCCCCTCCTCATGATCTGGTGGGAGATATGCCATCAGCCAAAGAAGTATTGGACGCGCCCGATGAGTCGTGTGCAACTCAGTAATAATGTACAAGGAATGCATCTCAGATTTTTTATACATGACCTCCTTGAGGCCAGAGACCAAAACTGGCATGTATGCACACGATGTCATCTCATATCCTACCATACCCAGCCCATAGAGCCCCTAATCCTAATTTCCACGCAACGCCAAATTCATCCTCGCCGAAGAACTCCTGCCCGTGTCGACTGACCACCCATTGAAGACTTTAAATTTTATGACATGTCCATTTGTCCCGAAGATATGAAAGTTTGACTATTTTGCTCTTGCTGAGATAAATAATCCATGAAGAGATGGTCATAGTCTTCGTCGTCGGAAATTGTCGGTGATGCTTCCCCTGCGGGTGGTTGAGATGATTGTGTCTGGGCCTCGAACATGGACAGCATTGCGTCCAGCTCCTGTTCTTCTTCTTGCGCTATGACGTCGACCATCATATCGTCGGGATTCTCTATTGTTTGGCGTTGGAGCTCGGCAAAATCTTCGATCTCATCTTCGAACACCATACCGTCGAGGTCAGCGTTCTTTTGCTCTCGCCGCTTCTTGTCTAGGATAGACCACTCGAGTTTCAAAGCCTATCCAGTTTGTCAGTATCAACGCAATTCCACGTCAAAATCGAATACGTAAAGGCCGCTCATACCTCTTGATCGCCTCCTCTCCTCTCCCACTGCTTATCGTCTGCCCGCTTCCGTACATTCTTCAAGAACAGATTTCGCCGGCTCTCTTGGGCGTTTTCTCGGTTCAGTCTTAGAGGATTTGGTTTTGCATTACGCGAAGCAAATCTGAATTTAGATGGTGGTGCTTGTATGGGTGAAGATTGAGTGTCAAATCTGGGAAGGGTATTGGGATCACGAGGAGATAATGGTGGGGAGCTTGGCCTGATGGGAGAAGACGCCAGTGGCGATGGGCGTGTTGGCCGATGCGGCGATGAGAAATCAACATTGAATATCGGCATTGTGGCTAGCATTTCGTCCTTTATGACAATGTATGATTTTGAATTCAGGGAGGATGATATACAGATTATAAGTTTTCGTAAGAGGATATGGTTAAGTTAGAAAGTAACTAGTTAGACTATTTCAAGGAGAGTTTAATGAATCCAAACGCGGGTCTGAAAGCGACGCGATCCCTGCAAAAGTGCGTAGGCGGGGTCTAACGCGTAAAGAGCACTCTACGAAATGGAAGACATTGTAATTAATCGATAAGAGAATAGTTCGCGTTTTGAGAATGCTGGTCTCCAAGCTACCCTAATTGGCGCATATCGTAGTACGTAAGCGTCGCAAAGTCTACCTCAGGTAAACTAAGTCAAGGTACCTAAGTACCTAATCTTAGGTAAGTACCTGTGCTAAGAGTTTGGCTGAGCCACAGAACCCTGGAACCTTGCATGGGACGATCCAGATCTTCCAAATAGGAGAAAGAACATTCTTTTACCCCTGGTCCCTATGACGCCGAGGTCTTCCACAAGCCCGGGACTTGCATGTCCGGCATATGGAGCAAAAGGGCAAAAAAAAAAAAAAAAAAAAAAGATGGTGAAATTTTATTAGTCCGACATCCCAACATACCGACCACCTAATTGAAGATTCAACAATTAAATCACCGGCGGTCAAGTTCTCCACTGATTGAGACGAGAAGGACAACATGTCTTCGTCGGTCTCTTATTCATAATATTATTTTATAATTCTATTTTTATGTATTTTCGTCCCTTCAAATGACTAGAACAATAGGACCACCATGAAATGCCCCTCGATCAATTCGCTCGGCCGTCTTGCCAGTAACAGGTCGTGGACATGTTCGAATTGCCGCACACAATTTCTCGTAACCCACGTTAGAACAACGCAACGTTCTATTACAAGACAATATACGACCGGCTCTTCAGGATATTCGTCTTCGGGATACTCGAGAAAAACACATGGATCACCAAAGACAAGGGTTACTGTCTTGACCGCTGCTGGCACAGCCGCGGCCGGGGCAGGAGTCTTAGCGTTTACCGATGATATAAAGGCCGGATACGATGCTACGGAACGTTCAGGAAGGGTTGCTGCAGCATTAGCATTATGCATCAACGAGTGCGTTCCCATTACAACATTACCCAAGGAAAAGAAAAAATACGAAAAGGGGTTGAAAGACTGATTAATCTCTTAGTTATCGAACTTCTTTAAATCAACGTGACCAGACAGAAGATCCTGACGAAAAAGACCATATACTAAGGGGATGCCACAAGAGGTGTGCAGAGCGGACGCTCAAAGTACTCGAGAAGAATGGAGGCATATTCATTAAATTAGGACAGCACTTGGTAATTCTCTATACCCAACACCACGCAACATATAGGGGGTTTGGCTGACTTCTAAGGTAGAGTGCCATGACTTATTTACTTCCGCGCGAATGGACCGATACGTTTATACCACTACAAGACAAATGCCCCGTATCTTCGTTCCCGTCGATCGAGGAAATGTTCCGCGCAGACACAGGCGAAGAGCTCAAAGATTATTTCTCCGAGTTTTCGGAACAGCCAATAGGGGCTGCCTCTCTTGCCCAGGTTCATCTTGCGACGATTAAGGAAACTGGTCGAAAAGTTGCCGTCAAAGTCCAACATCCAGGACTGGCGCAATGGGCACCCCTCGATTTGGCCTTAACCAAGTTTACTTTCTCGACTTTGAAGAAGTGGTTCCCGGAGTACGACCTGGAGTGGTTATCTGCTGAGATGGAGGTTTCTCTACCCCAGGAACTCGACTTCCAGCTCGAGGCCGCAAATGCGATTCGAACACAGAAATACTTCGCGCAACTCCCCGACTTACCTCTCGTGGTCCCCGAGGTTATATGGGCGAAGAAGCGGATCTTGGTCATGGCGAACGAATCGGGCCACCGTCTTGATGACCTGGAATACTTGGATTCAAACCATATCGATCGAGACGAAGTTTCCGCCACGTTAGCCCACATCTTCAACGAGATGATTTTCGGGAAGGGTGCCCCCCTACACTGCGATCCTCACGGCGGCAACTTAGCTATTCGGAAAGCGTCTCCTCGGAGGCGAAGGGGTCACAACTTCGAAATCATTATATACGATCACGGTCTATACCGAGATATCCCCGAGAGTTTACGACGTTCGTACGCTAAGATGTGGCTGGCGGTTATAGATGGAGATATGCCCTCGATGAAGCGGTATGCACGCGAGGTAGCCGGGATCACAGACGAACAATTCCCGCTTTTCGCCAGCGCCATCACAGGCCGCGATTTCACCGTGGTCAAGTCGTCTATCCTCAAATCGCGGTCCGACGAGGAAAAGAAGACGATGGGCGACGCGCTGCAAGAGGGCCTCCTATCGGACCTCGTCACCCTGCTGGGCCAAGTACCCCGGATCATCCTGCTCATCCTCAAGACGAACGACCTGACGCGCAGCCTGGACGAGAACCTGCACACGCGGCAGGGCCCGATGCGCAGCTTCATGATCCTGGCGCGGTACTGCGCGCGCACCGTGTTCCGCGAGCACGTCGAGGCCATCCGCGAGAGGCCCGGGTCCCTGCTGCGGCCGGCCAACGCGCTGCGCTTCGTCGCCGCCTGCGTGGGGTACCTGCGCGTGGAGCTCAAGCTCGAGGCCTTCGAGCTCTGGCTCGCGATCAAGAGGATCGTGGGCCTGAACACGGCTTACTACGGGGGCGCTGTATCATTATAGGGGGAGGGAAAAAATAATAATAACGATAACCACCGGTACTAACTACCTAAACTACGACATAATACCATTCCAGGTACCTGTATTACACGGGGCAGTTGGGCAGAAGCAGCATGGTGTTGCTCTCAGGTACCTACTACTTTTTTTTTCGAAGCGAGACTTCTTTTTTTGTTTCTCATGGCGAGACGAGATGAGACGAGACGAGATGAGTTCGCGCGGATGAACTGGACACTGGATACCGATACCTTTTATAGATCGATCGATAGATGAATAGATAGATGTCGAAAAGAGGGGAGGGGCGAAGGGAGACATGAGCAAGCATTAGGCGGCGTCGAAGGGCGGGTAGGTGGATGAATACGAAACTTTTTTTTAAAAAAAAAATGAGATGCAATGCGAGTGATGTGTTTCGGTGTACATATACTTAAGGTATTGAAATATCTAATACTATGTACGCGAAGATTTGGCTTATGTTATTTGACTTGCTTTACATTTAATACCGCGCATCTGTATAAGATCGGTTTGTTTCAACGTATCCATGCCGTTATACGATCTGGTGAAGGGGGATTTTTGATATGTGTGAACAGCAAGAAGTTGAACCGTGTCAATGAGGATATAAATCCTTAGAATATACGAAGAAGTGGTCAGTATGAAGGTATTGCGGACATATGTACCTATAGGTATCATAAGAGAACCCACGTTTCTACCCGTTTACTCCCGAGTTACCTACACTCAGACATGCTGTTGACCGTAGCCATTCACAGTACTCTATCTTAAGCCAGGTAGCCGCATCCACGCCACGCGCATGCTATAATCATGTATACCTTCTCATTGGGCCAACGTAGCTGACATCATCGTTCACGGCAGGGACATCCAGGTCATCAGTCTGGGCCAGGATATGATATGATTCGTCGAATCCGACGTCTATAAGCAAGAGCCCGCATGGTCGTGTTACGACAAGGATCGGCGTAGTAGTAATAGTAGACACCGTTGTGGCATCTACCGTTTTCTCAACTTTTTTGTCTTTCGAGTTCTAGGTCCTAGGGCTTGAGTCAAGTAGTTTTACGCGTTCCTGGGACTAATTCGAAGACTGTCAATATACTTTCAGCCTTAATTTTATTATTCAAGGGTTGACCTTTTAACGTGGATCACAAATCAGGTACCAAGTAATAATCGTACCTAATACGAGTAAATAGTCACATCCTTATAAGACAAACACGAAAACGGTCATGATTAATATATATTCATAATTGTATCAAGGGCTTCATCCTACCCTTTTCCGGCCTAATAATAATAAATCTGCAGCAAGCCATGCTGATAATGCAGACTCCGCATCACTAACTCATTCTTGTGATGCGTCGCGATATGTTCCATTCCCAATAGAAAATATCCATAACCTCCCGTTCGACGTGGGTAATTCCCAAGACCAGGCGATAGCAAAATCTCAACCCCAAAGAGCCTAGCAGTAGTGATGGTAGTAAGCTACTTTGCTTCCGCCGCTGCAGCGTACAAATAGTGACGATGGTTCCTGAATATACTCTTGTCGGTGACCGATATATTTCTGCCTTGCGTGATTAGAAGACTAGGTGGCGCCATTTATCCGTTCGTCGTATGTTGTTCTACCCAATTGGAGTGTCGCTAGTAAAAGGTTGTTTTTTTTTTCTTTCTGTCGCCAATTCCCGTTGGGTTTAATAATAATAATAAAGGGGTATCAAATCCATTTCCATTGCTCCAATAGCCTGTACGTCATCGCTAAATCTCTCCACATCTCGTTCCCCAAACTGGCTTCTAGTAGCCAATAGGTATTCTACCTATCTACCACCATAGGCTAACTTAGCGACCACCCCACCTCCAACTGGAACTGGAACTTGACGAGACGGTGTGAGCGCTGGAGTCGCTACGGTCGCTGTCTACGCTGGTGCGCTTCTCTGGTTGAGGCGATGGTGACCGGCGCAAGTACGTCGGTAGGTATGTGGTAGTCGTACTGGGTTCGGGCGAAGTCTGACGTGTTTGGAACGACTTCTGGATTTGTTTGCACAAGTGTGCCGACATGGTGTAAGTGGGAGACATGTTAAGATGGGTTGTAGTGGGTAGTAGAGCTCGTGACCTCGATCCGAAGTAGAGATAATACGGATTGTCCAATACAAGAGAATAAGGGTATTGGTAAATAATCGTAATGTCACGCGGCTTGGAGAGGCAATAGTAATACGCTTGTATGTAGAATAGATGGCAAGTCGTAGGACCAAAAGGAAAGAGTATTGAGAGCTGCTGGCTTCAAGCTTTAAGTATAAAAGGCACCGTTTGACAGGAGCTTGGCGGTATGAGTGATAAGTCTAGGTCGAGAAGGGAAGTCGACAGATAGATGGGATGGTTGAGATGGTAAGTTAATGATATGTATGGGAAAGACTAGAATGGGAAGAGGAAGATAGAATAGGTAAGGGGAGGGGGTAGGAGAGTTTTATTTATTTGTAGCTCAACTAAATCCTACTTGAGCATTCCCAAAATAGAAAGTAGAAAGCTAAATACCTTCTAACCTACCTAGTGCCTCTGTAAGAGAAAGAGATGATCTACCAGTGTCGTGGGAGCCGTGGAGTCCAGGAGGGTGAATCCAGAAGGGTGAATCCAGAAAGGTGAATAGGTTCAGCTGGCATTCTTTTTTCGACTGACGCATCTTGGACTAGAAAAGTTAGGTACCTCTAAAGTTGAGGTAGCCTGCCAATCTGCATGGGTAAGCACCTGCAATGCAGGGTTAGCGAATGGATTTACATGGGGAAATTGGGCAGGTAGAACACCTCTGAAGTCCCCTGAAAAAGTACAAGAAGAGAAAAGGGGACTGAAAAGACAGCCAATTACAGGTAACTGCAGTTAGCCTGGTGGGCGGTTCTAGTAGGTGAGGCCGGGTGAGTAAAAGTGACCCAGATAGCCCAGTGGTGTTAAGTCGGCTGTCGTAACTACCGGGCGTCCCCGCTATATCAGGTCACCCTACCCCCTAAAATGGTTACTTTAGGCCCTTGTGACGAATCAGAGAGATTCTAATTCATATTACACAGCATTCTAACGAACCTTATGTGACTCTGTCTGCGCCTGTACAACTCTGTATGAGCTGATCGGATCGTACGACCACACCACCTGGAAGTTCCCTTCCCGGTAATTCGTATTCCCCACTACCTATTCCACTACCTATTCCACTACCACTATCTACAGACTACAACCCATCCATATATCCGTCTATAACCAACCTGTACATTGCCCTTTCGGTGGATTTTAAGAAAAGGAATAAAAGTTACCGAGTCGCGCGATTGTTGCCAACAATGAGCAAACAATCGAATTGACCTTTTGAGCTCTCTACTTCAGCTTTGTCCCACAGAAAACTATTCCCAGTGATATGGGTGGATATTTACTATCATCAGCATGCGCTTGGGGTTTAGGTAGCGCGTTAAGGCGCAGTAGCCTTATCAAAACTCTACATAGAGCATGGAATTCCACCCTTAAGAAGCATCTAGACTGGGTATGATAAAAAAAAAAGGTACTTACACATACGTCGGTCGAATAACCTTATAGGAATACAGGATTAGAGGAATTCGGATTGGATGAATGGATCCATGCACCTTTTTTTGGTCACTGCACGCGACCACACGATACTACTGATATTCTAAGCGTCTACAAATCAAAATAGATTGGAAGATCTGCTTCCGATTGATCCCCGCAGGTATAATGATAGGCCGCCGGCTTGGGTTTCGGTTGTCGGGATACGTCATCTCGTACTAAATTGAAGCCATCGCCATTCCTCACTGCAGGTTATGTACCTTACCTAAAGTTATTTGAAGTTGTCGCCTGACAACCTGTACGGTTTACAAATCAACCATCCTCGTTGCATGCGTACAATGTGCATACTCCAATTGCACAGACAGCTTAATGTACACTCGACGCATGAGCCGCATCTTACGCCTAGCCTACGTATTGCTCCGGTCCAATGCTCGAGCTGCGGACACTTTTATACATATGCACATTCTCATTGTTACAAAGAACTTGACTAATTGTCTATCTCCGTGGTCATATCCTTAACCCCGTCAGCCCTATGAGATATAGTTTAATTGCATGACATGGATAAGATTTATTGCTATGTAGTACGCTATAGACTTTGTGGAGTGGACAGATCCCAGCGAAAGAACACACACGTAAGGTAAGATGCATATGGGAAGTAAATAAGAGCAAATACCTAGCTGTGTATAATCATTCCCTATTATTTCCAAGTCGACTTTAATCGTCTTGGCCTCACTATTCATATAAACCCGGAGACGGGTCAAGATAAGTGTCCGTTCTGAATAGACTTGTGATAAGTTTAAGCATTACCTTGTATCACCAACTATTAAACTCAACACTCGACTCTTTCTCAATTGCACACGGTTCCCTTAGTCTACCACTATTGATTAACCTAGAGTCTATTCTCAAGTACTTAAATACAGCTGCATTATAGTTTGTGGGTTTCTTAACAATTACATGATACAACTAGTACATGCCGTTTTCATGGAAATTCGCTACACCTTCGACAGCGATCCTCGCGCATCTTGGAATTAGAACTTAAAAAAAAAAAAAAAAAAAAAAAAGTTATCCAATCATACATTGGTTTTTTATTCATACGAATTGTTCTCTTCCGTCTTTGTGAAATCTAACCTAATTTTTCCTTATGATAGAAATGCGATAATCAAAGCCGTATTTCGTACCGATATCATACCACGGTTCTCGTCCGACGATAGTTGCACGGTCGTACGGACCGGAACGGAATGCGCATACCCCTTTTCTTTACCGCGGCAATCTTCCGGAGGGCTACGGGAACGTCTTCCATACGAAAATTCACCGCCGGGATACCCCTCAAAGGTATTGCTCACCATCTGTTTGTGAGGCAGGTACAAATTCATTTCCACGTGGCATGACTATCACTTGGAAACCTGATGATCTCGTAGCGTGCGGCGTTGGTGGCGACGAGAATTTTTTTTTTTTTTTAATTGCACTATTTGGCCCCTGCATAGGTAGATCTGTGGCTTGTGTATCTCAACGGATCTTCAAGTCGAACGAACATGACGAGATCGTTTATTATTTTACGTTTAGGTACCTCATACCCCTATGATAGGTGTGTACACTCAGGTCAGGTTAGGCACCTAGGTAAGTATACACGTAACTAGCTAGCCCCTACCGCCCCGTCCGCTGCGTATACGGGAACGGCTTCCACAAAGCCTTGACGCCGAACCACCACAGCTCGTCCTGCCATGTGTTCCAGAAGTGGCCGCCCCACGGCGACACGCGCGACAGGAACCCGATGCCCAGGCGGTCGAGCGCGGCCTGCAGGTCGTGCGCGGCGTCGAACACGGAGTCGTACAAGCCGTACGCGACGAACAGCCCCTTCTCCGCCAGCGCCGGGTTCGCCGCCAGCGCGTCCTCGTCAACGGTCGCCGCGCCCATCGTCGCCGGCGAGAACAAGCCGTACCAGTCGAAGTAGTCCGTCGCGTTCACGTACATCTCGTACGTGAGGCGGCCGCCCCACGACAGGCCCGCGAACGCGCGGCACGAGGGCGCGCCGCACACGTTGGGCACGTTGGCCTCGACCCACGGGAACAGGTACTTCTGGTAGTTCTCGCGGATGTGGTCGGAGGTGGGCAGCGCGAACGTCGTCGACTCGTTGCCCATGATGAAGCGCGGCAGGCTGTCGTCGAGGTTGTAGAACGACGGCATCACCACGACCGTCGGCTCGATGTGCCCGCCCGCGATCAGGTTGTCCATGATGCTCGACATCCGCGCCTGGTTCTCCCAGTCGTTCCCGTTGCCGCCCGCGCCGTGCGACAGGTACAGGAGCGGGTACTTCTTCCCCTCCACCTTGCCGTATTCGGCTGGCAGGTAGAGGCTGAAGTCGTGGACATCCGGTGCGGGGTGGATCGATCCGGGGGACGTGTAGTTGACTGATTTGATGGTGCCTCGGAACTCGACGGGGGCGGGAAGCGCATAGTCGAAATTCGCACTTATGTCGTCGGTTCCTTGGAATCGACGATCGAATGGCACCTGGAAGCTGGATGAGACTTGGTCTCCCTTGACGTTTTGGAAAGGAGGTAGGTCCGGGTCAGTGACGAGTTGGCCGGTTACAATGGTGCAGTTGGGTGGGTAGTCACAGTCGATAAGGTACGCATAGCTGTAGATCCCCGACGGTAGAGGCGTGGTATAAGTCCACACGCCCTCGCCATCGTTCGTCATCTCGTACGGCCACTTGTAGCCGTCCGGCATCTGCCCGCCGGCTACATAGAAGTCTCCGGGCTTGTAGTCATGGGGATCATACCACGCCCGGCTGTTTAAAGTTGTGTGGAAGTGATCTGAAAACGTCTTTAACCCTCCACCGATGAGGACACGGTTGGCTGTTGTGTTGATGTATTTGAAGTCAACCTCGTAGCCAGTTGGGCCCTTTTCGGTCTTCCGCACAGTGACCGAAGCAGATGCCCTGATCGAGCACAAGGCTAATAAGCCGAGAAGCTTTTGTCCGATCATCTTGACTTTTCTTGCACCAGGACGAAGTACAGCCTAAGATAGCATAGCGATACGTCTTTATCTCTGCAGTTCACTTAGGACCCTCTTATAGAATTGAGGTCCTCAATGTTTAACTCAGCGAGCGTGAAGATCACCCGAAGAAACCCGGTTTCCCGTACTTTAGAGCCGGTCTCCAAGACTCCGTCCCATGCATCGTGACGACTAGCACTTCCGACATGCTCGGGATGCCAACCAAACCCTTGCGATCGTCTCGGCTGAATGCTCTTTCAGGCGCAGTTCTGAGGGGAATCCCCACGATTATCCTCTCACAGTGTCACCTTGCCTGTCGAGATGCTTCTCTCTTGATTTTCCCCGCATTCTGTCTCCAAACTGACCAGGTACGAAAACCATTAGGTCCCCAGTACACTAGACGCTCTTGGGGATGTTTACACTCGTAAGTTCGGCACATAAGAGCGCAGTATGAGAATACGAGAATAGAAGAAAATCATATGATACCTCAAATTTTCTACCCTTACCATTATATAGCCTCTTATAGTAACGTGAAATCGGTCCTATTTCGAAGTACCTAGCCAATGTCAATCACACCGAATGCATGTAATTATGGTAACTATCGTAACTGTCCTTAAACCCCAGAAGAAGACTAATTACGACATGTTAAGCACTGAAAACTGTAACTCTTTAAGAAAGCTTCACATGCATGAAAGAACCGAGGCCGTTTTAAGTATGGAATAGAGGAAATATATTCATTAATGATATATGAAACATATGACAATCATTAATCGTTGACAAAAGTCGTAACGTTCTCATCTCTTCCAAAACAAATTTCAACAATACCAACTCTAAATCCTAAAGGAAAAACGTGAAAGAAACAGTCGTAAAAGTAAAACGGCGTATAGGTCGTAAGTCTAGTCGCGTATCTCATTACGGTACCGTTAGGAGAGATGCCAAGCCAAATGAAGAAAAAATGTAGCTAAACCTCGCTTTCTATCCAGCTCGCTGCCGTAATCATATATCTCTTAGCGCATGCTCAAACATATTCAGCAAGCTGCCTCCAGGCCGTAGGAACCCGCCGATAGTCTGAGCAATATCGTTAACTAAAATAGGGTCTGGTTCGCCGAGTGTTTTCCATGCCCCACGGATGTGCCAGTCGTTCTCATTACGCGGGAGGTATTCAAAACTGCCTTGTCTTGGAAGTCCACCAATCGCGGTATTATTAGTATCAAGTGGCCGTCCAGAAGAATCGAATCGGTCAGGGAGATACTCGATTTCACTGTCGTCGGAAACTGGTGACTCATCACCGCGTACTCTACGTCGCTGGACACGCGGTCGATTGGACGAGACATCCGAGCCTGAACGTCTCCGTAAGTTTCGAGGTCTTTGAAGTAGGGCTAGTTCCTCATCGATATCTTCCTCCGATCGTTCCCCTGTTCGCCGGCGATGTCTTCTGAGAGTCCGGGAAGACTTTGGCGAAAGAGGGACAAATTTGACTTTAGTTGGAGAGGGCTCTGCATCAACACTTTTCGACCGAGGACTGGGAGATCGGTGGTGGTCTTTTATACCATCTGAAGATTGAGTTAGAATTATAGAATTTTATAGCTTGCTTTAAATGCTTTGGTTATACAAAGTAGAGTAAACTCAAGGAGACGCACCCTCTTCAGTAGCCGTGCTCTGAGAGGCATCATGATAGGAATTTATGTCACCAGAGCGTGGATGACTCACATTTTCTGGTCCGGTTCGGTTACCCGAACCAGGTGGTCCAGCTGGCGGGTGTCCGGGAGGCGGAGGAGGCATATTCAGTGGAGATTGACCTGCGTAGTCTTGGGGATTATATGGGGGGTAAGGCTTATAAGCATTGAAATTAGGGGTAGATGGATTAGGATGCTGCGTAAAGCCGACTGGCGGTGGACCGGTAGGTTCAGCCGGAGGCGGAGGTGGATAGTATGCTCCACCCGAAGCGTGAGGTGGCGATGGAGGCGCCCCGGCGTGATAATCGTAATATGGATCATCGGGTGCCTCCTCTTCGTAACCTATTTCAAGTTTTAGCTACTTAGATGATGCTATATGGGAAAATTGGTACTACGTACGCCTTCGCTCGCGGTCACGGGACCGTCTGGCTTTGCGTTTTTCTCGGTCTCGATCTTCCTTATCTAGTGACTTATCTCGGCTTGCATCCCTGGATTTAGCTTCTCGTTCCTTACTCTTTTGGCTATCGTGATACTTCTTGATACCCATTGCCGCTGCTGCGGTACCTATTCCGGCCGCAACGTCACGAAGCCTGCTACGACTTCTTTTCTTGCGAGCTTCTCGATCGGACGTGGATGGTGAGCGGTGATCGTGCTTACGACGGCGTCGTGGCTCTTCGGTAGCAGACTCGTAGCCCCCGATGGGCTCACTGCCGTATTCTACTCCGGGAACTACGGGAACCAGGCCTAATTCTCTATCAGCCGTAGAGTCTCGTGAATGCGAACGGCGGCTAAGTGACCTGGAGCGGGATCGGCTCTTTGAGTAGCCTCGACCTCTATCGTAGTACTCGTCATCTGAGTCTCTATGACGTTCACGTTCTTTTGACTCTTTCCTTTCCTTGTGACGCTCCCACAGTTTTTCAGCTGCAGCACCAGTCAAACCAGCAGCCGCGATTTCGGCACCTAGAGGGTTAGATACTGCCACATCTGGAGGTTGCGATTTTCTTTACTTACCAGTTCTTAGGCGGGACTTGGATCGGGATTTCCCTCGTGATTTGGATCTATAATGTTCCGCGATACCCGCAATAGCACTAAGACGTCCCGTCGTCAGTAATTGGGTTCTCATTATGATAGGTAATGGGAAGGCGGGTAGTAGGTAGTGTTGAAAAAAGGGAGACCAAAATCGCGTTCGAAAATCTATAGGTAGCTTACCCGGTTGCTAAAGCTGCCTTGGCTGCTTTAGACTTAGATTTGCTTCGGCTACGACTGCGGCCTGACCGACTTCGGGAAGTCGAATACTCGTCATCAGAATAACGGCGCCGTGCTCGTCCACGATTTGCTTCTTCTTTCTCGGCCTTGTTATTCTGCATATATTTAAGTCCACCAGCGACTGCTAAAGCAGCGGCACCCTTTATAACTGTTACTATTTTCTGTGACATTGCTAGTTCAAATACTAGGAATACTTACGATTGCCAATCCGGTTGTTAGTCTGCTCCGCGACTTGCTTCGGTGTCGATGTCGATAATCGTCGTCGTAATATTCGTGATCTTCATACCTGTCCTCGTGTCGATCCTCGTATGCGCTCTTTGCGCGACGCACAGCCTCAGTGCCCAAGGCTCCTAAGGCAGCACCAGCGAGAACCTTGCGTCCTCTATGCTCATGGTGCTCGCCGTCTTTACCACCACGACCAGAAAGTAGGGCCGTGAGGCCGGCGCCAGCAAGGGCACCTTCGGCTAAATGTCGCTTCTTATGATGGTCGGAGCTAGAACTACGTTCTCGTGTTATGATCGTCCTCTTGATATAGTAGTCCTCATCATAGCCATCACTTTCGTATTGGCGCTCGTCACGACGCCGCCGATCCTCCCGGCGATAATGATAATCTTCCTCCTCCCGGGGTTCCGGTCGAGGCGCAACTTGTCGACGTTCGTCCCTCAGAACGATATACGTCGGTTCTTGCCGCGGGAGTACGACGGGAGCGGGCTGAGGAGCTTCGTGGATAACAACCTTTTGCTCTGGAAATTTCTGGCGGATAATGACGGGCTGCTGCGCAGGTGGTGCTGGCGCATAATACTCGACCTCTTTTCGGTATCGCTCAACATCAACATCACGAGGTTCTCTCTCTATATCAACACGGCGCTCAATCATTAGGTCCCGTTCTTTATAATCGCGAGGCTCTTCCCTAAAGTCCTCTGTTTTTTCTCTGATTTGTAGCTCCCCATCTGCTTCTTCGCGCACAATACGTTTTTCAACACGAACATCTTCCCGAACATCCTCCCAGGGGTAAGCTTGTCGACGATCCCAATAGTTGTCACGAGGTGGCGGAGAAGATGTCTTGACCTCCTCAACAACTTTGGTACGAGAGTGTCTCTCGGGGTAATAATCGCGATCGGCGTCACGCTCTCGCTCATATTCGACAGTTGTATAGTGGTCATGCGAGTCGAAAGCCGATCTGGGACGCTCGGGATAAGTTCTCTCAACACGGCGATCTACCTCCACTAAATCTCCAGACGCACGGCCGGCATGGGAATGCGAGTGTGAATGTGAGTGCGAGTGTGAGTGTCTTGATCTGCGGTCGTCATCTTCTTCATAGCGGTCCATGCGATCCCGCTCCACAACTCTGCCCCCATTTCCTACTTTGTATCGTCTCACAGTTGTGCTTTTGTATCTCTCGTCATCGGACGAAGGACTATCTTCCCTCGTGTAGCGCATATCGCGCTCACGATAAACTTGAGCCATATTGTTGTGAATCCCAATAGCTAGGAGATAGTGACGTCACCGAAGTGTAGATGGTTTGATTGAAAATAGGTAAAATTGCGAAAATGAGAATAAATGCGAATTATGAGAAATTATGAGGGTAGAAGGTATATAGCTAACCAAATAATACCAAGTACCGAGAACTATATATATCGCGACTAGAAGAAAAGAAGACTGGTGACGATGTGGGATGATGGAAAGCGTCACGCAGGACTTCTGCCCGTCAAAGTTGGGCTCGAGAATGATCGGGAAGAGCGACAGATGCTGGGTAATGGGCAAATGGATGATGGGGTTCCCGAGGGGCGCCGACTGTGACTCTAACGAGTAGCCCAGCTTGGTTGGTTACTTGGCGTTCGGAGCTTTTGTGGAGGGGCAGAGGGGGGGGAGAGAGTGAGACTTGACGTGACTAAATGACAACAATGCAGTAGTTTGGCTGGTAATAAGGGCTGTTAGACTGTTAGTCGCTTGTCAACCTTGCTATGCTTGCCCTGCCCTGCCCTGCCCTGCCTCGTGGCTATTTAGTCTCCAGGCTTGCCGGTTCTCCTGGTCCCTTGGATTCTTGATTATCCTTGGAAGAACGTATGGAGTCCGCCCTTTGCGCTGCGCCTTGGTATCCGTATGCGTTTGCAGTTTTATTTGCGCAGATCTATGTGGAAAAGAAGAAGAAAAAAAAGACGAGACCCTCAGCTCCCAATGTTCCGATGCGGGGTTCCCGAACTAATCAATATTCTGATTCGTCTTTATATCGCTCAGTTGGTATCGATCACATAACAATGGCATAGCCGCATAAACAATTTCGAGGAGAGGATTAAAAAAAAAAAAAAAAAAAAAAAATCAAATAACCTCCGTTATTGATTAGATTGTAGGACTTATTGTTATTAGAGACTAGGCAGACAGAGGATTGCGGTTATCACTGCTAAACTTTCAATGATGATTGATAAGAGGGTAAGACCTTTTTTCACCACCTTGTGATCATTGTTTAGGCTGTGGCTGTGATAGCTTCTAGTCTCGCTTGCTGCGGTTTTAATTGGTAAGTGGGTTGAATTATGTGCATATGCAGCTTTTTACCCATGTAAGTTGGGTCCCGTGGCCTATAGACGTGCACTTTCCTCTCCAGCTGCTTCTCAAATATTCTTCACGTTTTCTGCGCTTTCCAAAATATTCGTAAGGCGTATTAGGTAATGTTCTCGTGTCTCGTAGCACTAGAACATAAAAAAGCCAGAATTATGTCGTCATTGGGCTTCCTTTACGAAGTCTGGCCTCAGCAATTACTACCCTGCTACCTTAGGTACCTTATACTACAGGTACCATAGTACTATGCCGGCTCCTCGAAACCGGGACCCGGCGGATTGAGGCATTAGGCAGTTACAGTGGATCTTACCAACTTTTGTTTTAGTGGCCTTTTTCACCAACAATTGCAACAACCTGCATCATCTTTTCAAAATGCACCTAACTGTTTATTCTGAGCTTTGCGTTTCCTGGATTTTGTAATAGGGTATTCATAGGTTCGCATTTCCTAGGGTTACATTCTCACGTCAAGGATCTCGTTCGGATGTTACACTTGAAAGATGAGACCGGACCGAGGAAATGTAATTTACAGACATTCCAATAATTCTAATAATTTGATGAAAAAGCGGTTATGTTCTCCTCAATCTTTCATGATTCACATCACGTATTACTAATAGGAAGCTGAAGCCTCATACCACGGTAAGCTTACTCCGCGCCTTCAGCCCACTGGCAATATCCATTGTATTAATTGCTTGCTACGCAACATACTGTATGTTAAGCTCGCTTGATTCTACAATAAAATAATTATCTCTTTCCTAAGTACAAGGATGTACGATATATCTGACCAGGTTAACTCCCACTGATATAATAGGTGGTAACTTAACGTTGACTTCATATTAGTGTTAACAACATTGTCACATTCTACCGAATTGAAGTATCATTCATGTATGCCAGGACTCTCCAATCATATTAACATATCCTTCTCCGTTCCTGCGATACTGGTAGGTATTCAGAGCTTCGAGGCTCAACACCAGTTCAGTTTGCGAAAGGCACCATACTAAACAAGATAAATTACGACAATTCACCTAAAACTTCGGACCAGCAATGAAAGAACTCTCTTACATGTTATAGAAAAAGTGCAGTCGAAGAAGCTGTGCTTACGTCAACGTTATTATGACTTAGACAGGGACAGATGGCACCATTACAACTGTAGCCCTTCTCGCAACATTCTAGATAACGCGTCAAGTGTAGCGATTAAGGACAGGATGGGGTTCGGTTAGTCAAAAAAGTAAATTGCACATGCTGGTCTGAATGGCTTCAAGCTGTATGTGCCCAGGTAGGTTGCGTGTCGGAACTGGCGGCCTTAAGACTAGACTGCAACTCCCTTCAATTGGCCAACCAGCATTCTAGGCCTCTTCCAATACCATCTACCACCTTGCTCGAGCCTTGGCAAAGCTTGTTTCGATATTCCTGAATTGCTTGACAGTATCTAGTTTTGCACCATACCACCTTCTGTAGTTTGTGGCATCTGATAATAGTACTGGTAACAGACTTACAGCTGTGTAAGTGAGGAGATATGTATGCAAATTGAGCTTCATATGTACCACTTTGATGTAAGTATCTTGTTACGGGCATGGGCTGTTGGGTTATGACTTTGGAAAAGGAGAAGCTTCTCCGCCTGGCCAGAACGTGTATATATAGTCCTATGATCTTGCCGTAAACCAGGAACTCAATTAAATGACTATCAAGCTTTCATTCGGTCATCTTAAGTTAATCATCATGAAGGGAATCGTAACTCTCCTATTCTTCGGCCTCGCCGTTGCAGCGCCTGTGAACAGGAATCTCAAGACAAGTGCAAGTCAGACCTTATTCAGGGGTCAATGACACAACTAACGCGCACCATAGTGCTTGGTGAAGATGCAGAGAGCAAACACTATTTTCCCTATGGGCTTAATTACCTCATACCTATTTATGCTAACATATGTCGTCTAGCTCGCCGCATCTCGCTGATTTGCCTACCGTCAGCTTTTCGCTTTCCTCACTGCCTCCTTGGTCATTCCCACCACTACCGACTGGCTCTGGTTCTAAGACATTCTCCCCTATCTGTCTAGTTTAGCATACATATAAGCTAACAAACCTTACAGCCCCCAGCTGTGAGTTGATAAATCACGATATCACAAATGGCAATAAACTAGTATAGATTAAACAGTCCCTCGCCCAACCGATGAGCCAGGGAGTCCGGGTGGTGAGTCATAACACATCGGATACTAGGTAGTATGATTTGCTGAACAAGAATCGGGTTTAAAACTTGCGCCACTGGTCGCCCTGGCCGCCCTACTACCAAGTGTTTGTTACAAATCACAACTTATATATATACGACATGGTGTTATCTAACTTGGGGGATAGTGCCACTTCCCACTCGTACGCCCGCAGCTTGAAATGGTGTAAAACGATAGGTTATCAAGAGCCCCAAGGATACGACTCTAGGTACATCTTTTAGGCTATTATATCAACGGCCTACTTATCGTTCGTTTATATAATATAATAATGTTGCTTAGGTATAATCATAGTGGGCGTGACGGATTGTTATTATATGTCAACAAGAAAGCCATTTAATCAGGGGCTTGCCACGACCTGATAACATTATTGTATGTTTTCTTACCTAGGTAGGTATTTAATCGCGAAACCATAAATTTACAGGTGCTATACATGCCAAAGATCGATGGCTTAAACCAAAACCGTTGGTATGTTATCATCTGTTACCAGGTGCCTTGTAAGTTACCTTATGTAAACTTCACGTCAGTAAGGGTATGCCCGTAATCAGTTTCTTTGCCCAATGGACACACATTGTTCCTTCTCTTACTAGAGTCAGTCTATATCATGACTTGTAGCTACCATTTGTGCCTTGAGATGGAAATATGGAAAGCGCGCATGTAGGTATAAGAAGCATCGTTGTAAGTTTATTTATACCCACTCCCTAACAAGTATCCATCACTTCAAGTGATGTCAGCCGAATCCGTCACCCTCTTTTACTAACAACAATTTTACTATGAACGCAATCCTTTTCCTTTCCTCACATTTGCCCCTAAGTATATTATCATTATCATAAAAATATCTGGTACTTACTGACAACTTATATACCTACTCCGTATTCTGCTTTTGGAAACCTACACCAAGTTCCCATATTCTCAAGGCCAGCTTGCTCTGACCTTTACTTTGGAATTCATATGACCGGTGTCGAGTGTTAGTTTTTCTGCCACCAACAAATATAGAGGCGGCGTGTTGGTAACCACTTTGCGCATAGGCCTGCAGGGCAGCTGGTCAGGAACCGATGTTTTCGGTCAGCAACATCGGATTGGTATCTTAAACACTGTCTTCTAGGATACTGACAACCATGGAGTCAAAAACAAATATGAGCCTGCGTCCTAGTAGCTCAACTCCCTCGCTGAAAGCTGCGAAAAAGCGCCCAGTATCCGCTCATTCTACAGGGTCAAGAGCGTACCGCCATGCACTGTTGAAATCCGAGGATGTAGAGGAACAATTAACCAGGGACTTGCCTATACCTCCGATTTTAACGAAAGGCTTTGTAGAACTTACTAAGAGTAAAGCTACCATGAAGCAGGAACTCTCAGCTGTATTGATACCAACAAGAAAGTCATCAAAGGCCGACCTCGAAAGTCAAACACACGAAGTTCCTGCTCCTGACGAAACAAGACGACCAGGAGTAGTATGCATTGACCCTACGATACACCCGGCGGGAAAGCACGCAGAGATCCACCACCCTGGTCTAATTGTGGGCGCTGATTTTTGCGATGCTGGGCTTGCCGTTGAGCGTGATTCTCCCATCAGGACGCCGCCGAGCAAGCCTGCTTCTGAGCTGTCCGATCCTATATTAACTGGCTGGGTACGTCGCGTTCTTTCAGGAGGGGATATATGCGAAGATCTGGTTGATGTTTCCGAGCATATTCATAAGAACCACACCCACGCTACCAAAGTTCGTCCAGCCGTTGGACCACCATTTACCAACGAAAAGCACTACGGCCACTTTCATATCTCCAAGGTCAAACCCGCTTTCGAAGAAGCTGAGCAAAAGAAGGTTATCCACCAAAGAAAAGCTTCTACCCAAAAGGATTCTATGACGGAAGAGCCGTATGTTCCAGAGAAGATCCATCGTGGTCATAGTCTTGCGCCCAAAATCCGTATGTCGCAAAATACATCTAGAGCAAGTACACACCATAGCGAACCGCACGGAGGTCATATTGGGGCTCAGAAAGTACAGCCCTACCACGAGCCGGCATCTGCTGCTTTCAGAACAGAGGAAAACACTATCCCAAGGCTATCTGTCAGGAAGAATGTTCAAAGGACCCAGGATTTAGAAAGATCGACTCCGTATTGGGGATTCTTACGAGGATATGGGAATCAAGAGGGTGAAAAGGCCGAGGTCGGCAGCGAGCCTATGGATAACCAGATACCTCAGACCGAAAATAGAGAGGCACTCCCTGTTTCTTCATCGGGACCAATAGATAAATCTATTGGCGCGCCTCATGTTGAATACCATCCTTCGCTAAGCGCTAGCCAATACTCAGCTTCTCGGGAAAGCTTCGATAATGCTTCTAAAGTTATTGCAAGACTTACAGAATCAAGTGGCAATCAAGAGAATATCCGTTATACGAACGCAAGTATATCATCGCTTGGAAAATCATTTAGCAATAGTCCTTCGCAAGACAGAACTACCCTTTCGCATCACGGGCAAGACGTGGAAATCCAAACATCTTCCGTTTCCCCAACTTCCTTTGCACAACCCATGAGCGGTGATAAGGATACTACAGAAAAAAGCATATTACCTGAGGGGATCGACGCTGGGCGTGCCGCAGCCTGGTTTCGTCAGTTTTTAGGGTATGAAGAGCCCAATCCTTCAAATTTTACGCAACTACCGGAGAAGATCCATCCTCGCCACGAAAATCATGATGATTACCCTGATGACAGCGATGAGGTATTGGTCTCTAGAGCGACAACGTTCTCAGAGCAAAACTCGAAGGAAGCCGGAACCATGGATACGGCCGTGCGTAACCTTGAGCAGCTGCTTAGCGAAGCACTTTCCCTCGCTAACGAAGCTACCGAAAATGACCATTACGGGCATGGGGATGATGGGGAGCTCATTGATCGATTAAAAGATGCAACTGGAGCGTTTGACAGCCACCCAATCTTATCAGATACACCGGAAATCCAGGGGAGGGACTTAACTAAAAGTCCGCGTCGTCATACAATTGCCAAGGTACCACCTGATACTGTCGCGGATACAGCTGGCGAGAAGGCTAACGACTCTGACGCCTCCTCGAAGTCAGAAATACATGGAGGTAAATTGGAGCCGGATATACGTAGCGGAAATATCACCCGGTCAAATGTACAACATGGATCGAATACCCGCGGCCTTCGAAAGCCCAAAAACAACCATGGAGCAAGTCGCGAGGTGCATCCTCAGGTTTCTGATGGGAAGTGCACCTTGCCTATGCCACCACCAGGTAATGAACTCAAGAGAAGATACTTATCTCCAATGCCTCAGGCATATGAGGAGGATGATCCCGCTGGTATCATAAAACCTCGTACTAAAGGCGTCCCCAACAGTAGAGAAGTTAGAGAGTATATCCGTGTGTTTCATCACCCACCAATTACCCTTCGGAACAGTTCCAAGAACCTTAGCGAAGACTCTCTAGGAATTGAGGGCTATCACCGTCGAGCTGCTACCATTTCAGAGGGCTGCCGCAAGGATACGGATGTGTATAGCTTGAGTGAAAGCATATCGGGTAATCAGAATGGATTGCCCTCTAAACTGGGAAGAGTTCGGAGGAAGATGGCTCACGGAAAAATACGTGAGTTGCGAAATATTAGCCTCCGAAAGAGATCCCACGTAAGTATCAGGGATGGACAACGATTCAGCCTCGCCAAGTCTGTGAAGCGACAGCCTATTATAGCTCGCGACTGGTCTCCTATTCGCAAGAGATTTGTCGCCTCCGTTGCATGCATCAGTACTGCCTTAATTGGCGTCTTAGTAGGGATATATGCAGGATTGGTGCCATCAATTCAATATTTCATCGCGGATTTTCACCATTACTCGATCATTGGTAACGTTGTGCTATATCTTGGAATGGCCCTCACGACCTTTTTCTGCTGGCCGCTTCCACTGTTACATGGCCGGAAGCCCTACATCGTATGTAGCCTCTGCATAGCTATGCCACTTCTCTTCCCACAAGCTGTCGCAGTGAGCATACCCAGGTCTCCATATACCAGTGTTTGGCGCTGGGCATTACTTTTTCCAAGAGCCATCATGGGCTGTGCGTTAGGGCTTGCGAGTATGAACTTTCACTCAATACTTACCGACCTCTTTGGCGCATCCCTAATGAGCAGCAATCCGCATCAGGAGGTCGTTGACCAATACGACGTAAGGAGGCACGGAGGCGGGCTCGGCATTTGGTTGGGCGTCTGGACATGGTGCTTCATCGGCTCATTGGGCGTTGGCTTCCTAGTCGGTGCTCTAGTCATCGACACCTTAAAACCCTCGTGGGGACTTTATATTAGCATTATGCTAATTGCAGTCGTTCTCCTTCTTAACGTGCTATGCCCCGAAGTACGACGATCGGCTTGGAGACGTTCTGTGGCAGAGGTCAGGACGCCGTTGGGAGTATCTCGAAGAGTAGCTCGCGGCGAAATTATGATGCATCGAGTCAAAGATGGACCTAAATGGTGGGGACAGGAGATGTATCACGGAGTTGCTCTGTCTCTTGAAATGCTTCGTCAACCAGGCTTCGTTATCATGGCCGTATATTCCGCATGGATATATGCGCAAGTCGTTTTGGTCATTGTTGTAAGTCTATCCCACGCTTTATGAACTTGTGCTATCCGCTAACAATCTAAAGCTCCTGGGTTCTCTGTCTTCGAGAAACTACCACTTCCGCTCTCCATATGTAGGCGCTGCTGTCTCGTCAGTCGCCATAGGTGCGCTTGCAGCTGTACCATTCCAAAAGGCAAATCTCTTTTCACGATCCCGCTGGACAGGCCCGCCGACAAACGATATGACCTTTGACAGGTCAGTAACTTGGACCTCCCACCTCGTTCGGCGAGCTATTTTCACTATCGTACTCCCCATTGCTGGAATCCTATACACCGTTGTTTCATCTGGCCCACCTGTCCATCTAGCATTCCCCTGCTTATTCGCGGCCATAATCGGATTCTTGTCGTGTCTTGCAATAGCCGAGTGCAATGGCATATTGATGGAAACATGGGATTGTTCTGACCTTCAACCGGGCATGACTGGTCGGACCAGGTCGGGAAAGGGCAGTATGAAACGAACGAATTATTCATCCTTTCCTCGAGTCACTGCCGGATGGAACATCATTCACAGCATCGGTTTTATACTTGCTGCTGGAGCGACTGGTATTGGCGGCATAGTCACACGGAGTCTGGGACAGAGAGCTGCAACTGGCGTTATCGCTTCCATCTTGTTTTTACACTCTCTTCTACTCCTAGCCGTGTTTGCTCGTTTCCGAAGGCTGCAAATAATACCCAACTCAAAGAGCCTGGAGATGGAAAGATGGACGGAAGAACGTCGGGACAGTCTACGCCGTCGTGCCTCCGCAATAGCTGCCGCTAAAGCTAATGGTCTTAAAGATGTCTCACAGATCACTGAAGAAGAAGTTAGTTAGAGGCCTATTATTCTCGGTAACCCGTCAGAAAAATTCCGCCGGATGAATATCCTAGAGCTGGGTTCCTTGACTCGATGGAGCGAAATTCGCAAGAAAAACCGACTGATTGATAAAGATATCCATCTCAATCGGCAGACGGTAAACTTAGCACGGGATGAGATTGACCGAAGACGCCATGAGATTATTGGTGATATCCACCAGGGGGCAGAAATGATTGGGGACCTTGTCCGCAAAGCAAGCAAGCGGAGCAAACGCAGCCGCAGTAGTGAGCACGATGACACTTCACGGGATGACCCCGATGATATAGGTCCACTAGGTCCACCTGGGGCCGGACTTGAACATCAGCACGCCTCATTACCCCGCGAGGTCTATGCCGAGCGCGAGTGCGTCATGGGTCAAGCCGTGCTAGAAGAAGCGGAAGCTTCGTCACTAGGGGACGGATCGGACGAGTCGGACGACGATCATGAATGGATACAGATGGAGGATCATTCGTCCCATATGATCTCCAAGGTCCAACCTTACACCGATTTCAAACAGAAGAGTTTGCAAGGCAGCGAACGTAACACGGGAGATTACGTGGTCGAAATGGACACAATCAAGGGCGAACATATTTGTCATACTGAACCAAAGGTTAGGCCTGCTGAGCCGGGAGGCTCAGAACAACACGGAGAAGATAAAAGTAAGACCAAGCCGACCGAGGCGGAACTCGAAATGGTAGCTCAGCAACATGGTGGTCACATGTTTGAGAGCAAGGTAAAATCTGTGAGCACAGAGTTCGAGGATGTTGACTTGGGCGGAAAGTCCAGCCGCAGAAATTCGAAGGCGACAAAGCAAGATTAATGAGCAGTGCAAACAAGGGGTAGGCTACCAATTCCGAAGCCGAAACGGAGAATAGTATTAAACCTATATCCACATCGCTAAAGTAGATTCAAGAGATTCCCGACCTAGATAATCAACTTGAAACCCTTTTCATAATTTTGGATGTCTATTGTTTGTCTCGTGTCTTGAGTGTTGTTTTAAACAACTTGTTTATTTTTAATCAGGCAGTTCCTCTAGTCGCGCCGATACAGAACTCTGTCGTGATAAAGAGATATCAATATGCAACTATAACGACATTTGCAAGAAACAATGTCTATACGTTTGGAACTTCCAAAGTTGGAGTCCTGGCATTGTAGGAATGGAACATATAGAGTAAGCAAGACCTAATTGGCTCTTCGGACATAATGATAAGCCTACGAAATTTGTTGAATTAAGAGGTACCTCATTTTGTTATCATCCGAACTTACCTAAACCAAGCAATGCTAGCAACCGCGCCATTATGAAGCTCTACGCCATCGGAGATCTCCATCTCAGCTATGAGTTTAACAGGAAAGCGCTGCAGGAACTCAAGCCGCACCCGGACGACGGCCTGATCCTATGCGGCGACATAGGCGAGACGCCCGAGCACCTGGAGCTCGCCTTCTCGGCGGCGAAGCGTAACTTCAAGGAGGTGTTCTGGTGCCCCGGAAACCACGAGCTGTACACCATGCAGTCGTCGCGGCCGGACCTGCGCGGAGAAAGCAAGTACGAGTTCTGCGTGGAGACGGCGCGCAGGCACGGCGTGCACACTCCGGAAGACGAGTTCGTGCGGTGGGAGGGCGAAGGCGGGCCCGCGATCATCGCCCCCATATTCACCCTTTACGACTACAGCTTCCGGCCCGCGGAGGTGAGCCGCGAGAACGCGCTGCGCTGGGCCGAGGAGACGGACACCGTGGCGACGGACGAGTTCCTGCTGCACCCGGACCCGCACGCGACGCGGGACGCGTGGTGCCAAGCGCTCGTGCGAAAATTCGAGGCCAAGCTCGCGGCGGCGGCGGCCGCGCACCCGGACGCCAAGCTCGTGATCGCGAACCACTGGCCGCTGCGGGAGGACCTGGTGTACATCCCGCGGGTGCCGCGGTTCAGCCTGTGGTGCGGGACCAAGGCGACGGAGGACTGGCACACGCGGTTCCCGGCCAAGGTGGTGGTGTCGGGACACCTGCACGTGCCGCGGACGGACTGGAAGAAAGGGGTCAGGTTCGAGGAGGTCAGTCTGGGGTACCCGAAGCAGTGGGGCGACGTGCACGCCTCGGGCAGGGATATCAACGACGTTCTGAGGGAGATACTGCCCGGGCCGGAGGCGCCGCTCGGCGGGGAGGCGGAGATGAGGTGGCGGAGGTGGGTGTGATGGGAAATACCTTTACCTTGAGGTACCTAGAGAGAGGAGGGGAGGGGAGGGGAGAAGTTAGAGGGAGAAGGGGGATGAGCATGATGTATGGGGCAATAAGGCATAAGGCATGAGGATAAATGCGGCTTGCATACATGATAGAGGTATGAGATATGAGGCATTTACATTATAGAAGTTATCATACGGTCCGTACGTTCTTCGCCTGTTTTTAGATTGTTCATCACCGGTTTAAAATAGAGATTCATTGGCACTACCTCGGTATCTTACCTACCTTAGGTACCGTACCTAAGACAGATTAAAAGCCATCGTGTTTTACATACTTGCTCTACATTTACAAGATTCACTCATCCAACTATTGTCCACTAATAATACGTACGACGCAGATTGAGCCACAATTGGTTAAGGTAACCATCTGAATATCGATATCCGTAGTTTAGGTTAGGTACCTAGGTTCGGTAGACGATAGCAAACTTACCGCGACTCTATTAGACTTGGTATGTGTGGAAAATTCCAAGCAAAATGCACTACCGCTAGTCTCATCGCTACCTAGGTTATAGACTCATAGCTCTAACCAATCAAATCACATCAGACTGGGAGTACGGTGGGCCTTTTCCAATGCGGAGGTAAGGTGGAGGTAGCTAAGCTCTCACTACAAACAAGAATGATGAGTGAGTGCACACCCAAACCCCTCATAAGCAATATATGACAGCTTAGGCAACTCATTCGCATCATTCATCTCATAACCAAAAAAAAAAAAAAAAAAAAAAAAAAAAAAAAAAAAAAAAAAAAAAAAAAAAAAAAACTCACCATCAATCACATATATACACATACAGAAACACTATCATCATGGTCTACACTATAGTCGTGCACCTTCGCGCCAAGCCCGGCGAGGAAAACATCGCCAAGCTTCACGCCAAGCTCAACGAGGCTTCCGCCATATACTCGAAGGACAAGGAGACGATATCTTGGTTCGTCAGTAAGTCGCTCTCACACATTCTCTCTTACATTCCTCCCACCTTCCCCATACCATCGTCTCAACACACATGTATAATTTAAATATACTATACACACACACACGCATACATACATACATACGCGTATTAAATCCTCACCTCACCTCGCCAGTGCAATCGATCCACGACCCGCAAGAATTCACCATCGTGGAGCGCTTCGAGAACGAGGGCAGCCAGAAGTACCACCTCGAGAACCCGTACTGGAAGACCTTCGACCCCTTCGTCGTGCCCCTCCTCGAGAAGCCCATGGACTTGAGACGCCACGAGGAGCTGGTTCCTAAGCCCGGCGAGGAGGCGCTGCTGAAATAGATGGTCTAAATTTACTATTGCCAATGGCCGTGTTACCTACCTTGATTTAGGAGGTACATAATAGAACTGGTCTATTTTCATTACGGCTACGTTATAAGTGATTTCTGAGCATGCTTCCAATAAGAGTGAGCTGAGTTTCACATAGCAGTAGTACAGGGATGAGACGTTATCATATGCCTCGTTGAACATGATACTCCGAGTTAACATTATATATCACTTATCTTATATACCTTATACGGCCTACTCGATAGTTCCGCTCATGCATTCTAACTCATTCTCAACCTTAGACTAGGTAGGTATATCCAAGAATCCCCGCGACTCATCCCTCATAATCACCGCCCCGAGTGTCCCTTGGGCATCTTCCTCTCCTCGAGCTCCTCTAGGTCCTTTTTCTTGTGGAAATGGGGCGCCACCTCGTTCAGCCACTGCGGCTTGATGGGCATGCAGCTGCGCATGTACTCCTTGTTGGTGAGCACCAGCTCGTAGTAGATCACCATCTTCTCCGGTGGGTCGGATTTCATGAGCACCGAGCTCGGGTGGATCCACACCGTCGTGTTGTTCTTCACCGTCCGGTAGCTGTCGCCGCTGCGCTGGAGCTTGGCCGCGTTCGGGAAGAAGCCCGCGGTAAGAGCCTTCTTGATAGGCTCGATGTTGGCTGAGCCGCATGTGGACGGCGCTACTTCCACACGCTCGCAGAGCTTCGCAAGTTGGTCGCGAACATCCCGAGCGCGAGTTAGGGAGCGTTGCTGTAGGAAATTCTCGCGCGCCCAGATAGGAGAAAAGTCGCTGTCAACCCACTGATTCCAGATATTAAGGAGCGTTAGATGATCACCACCCTCCTTAACCGTAAAACGGTTACGGGCGCTATCAGCATGTATCTTCTTATCTTTTGGTCGGAAGAACAGGGCTGAAGCTTCGCTCAGCATTGATACGATTGACAAAACCTCATCAACGCATTTGAACTTGTCAGCAGCAAGGACGGCCTTCGCAAGCATTGGATCCGTAGGAAACTCGGCCATCTGCCTTCCAACCTTGGTAAGTTCTCCTTTGTGATTCAGAGCTTGCAGCGCGAAAAGTTGGTTTAACGCCCCAATTAAGGATTCCGTAGGAGGTGGATCCATAAATTCGAACTCGAGTAGCTGATTAATACCGAGAGACTTCAGTAACAACACAACACTGTTGAGGTTGGTCCGCTGAATCTCCGGTGTGGTTGATTCGTCCATTTCGTTCATGTACGCGTATTTGGTGTAAAGGCGGAAGCATTTACCAGGGCCAACACGACCGGCACGTCCACTACGCTGATTTGCAGAGGCTCGAGAACATGGAACGACAACAAGGTTAGACATTCCCGTTGCCGGATTATAGACATTCTCCTTTACGTATCCAGGGTCAATCACATAGGTAATTCCGTCGATAGTCAAACTTGTCTCGGCGATATTGGTAGCAAGTACGACTTTACGGGCACCTTCTGGAGTCGGTTCAAAGATTTTGCTTTGCAGCTCGGAAGGTAAATTGGCGTAGATAGGACAAATAATTAGTTCCTTCACTCGATTTCCCAATTTTCTTGCTGTATCTGTTAATTGTTGCTCTGCAGCTTCGATCTCATCTTGGCCTGTCAAGAATACTAGAATATCTCCTTTTCCTTGGGTGGTGTGGATCTGGAATATAGTCGTAATAGCAGCTGTTAGATAGTTTGCTTCGGGTGCCGGGGTATAGTAAATATCGACGGGGTACCTTCTTCCAGGGATGTTGAAAATCGGAGCGTCATCAAAATACTTCGCGAATTTCTCAGCATTCATCGTAGCTGAGGAAATGAGTAACTTCAAATCCGGTCGTTCCCTGGCCAAATCTTTCACCAAAGCTAGTAGAATATCGGTATGAACTGTCCGTTCGTGGGCTTCATCAATCATCAGGGCCGAGTAGCCTGCAAGGTCTGGCTCCGTCATAAACTCTCTAAGTAGCATACCGTCGGTCATATACTTCAGAATAGTTTTATCGCTGGTAGCGTCTTCGAATCGGATGGAGTAGCCGACTTCGTTTCCAACCTTGACTCCCATTTCTTCCGCTACTCGAGCTGCTACACTCATGGCTGCAACTCGTCGAGGCTGCGTACAACCCACTTTGCGACCCCCTTTTGTATAACCGGCTTCGTGCAGGTACTGGGGTAGCTGTGTAGTCTTTCCACTACCCGTCTCACCTACAAGGACCAAAATCTGGTATTGGTCAATTGCCGCGATGAATTCGTCCCGGTACTTGTAGATAGGTAAACTCTTTCGAGTTTCTTGAATTGATAGTGCTTTCTTCTCCGCAGCCTCGATTTGCGCTTCCAGGAACCTCTGTTCTTTGTTTAACGTCTTTCCCTCTCCTGCCAATGTCGAGCCCAGATTCCACTGGATGTACTGCTCGGGGTCAAGAACAGGGGCATAATCTCCTTCGTACTCTCTTTCCGCCCTGTTAATTTGGGCCTTTGCCTTTTGCGTCTGTTCTCTTTCCCACTCCTCGTGTTCGGTTACGAATTTCTCCTGGCCGTATTCGTCTCTTTCGACATATCGTTTGTACAACGCTTCTTCTTTTCGTTTCCTATCGATTTTCCCCTTCTCTGTGATGTAGTCTTCTGGCATGTAGTAACCATCCCGATGATCGTCTATCCGCAGTCGTTCTTCAGCTAGCCGCAGAATCTCTCTGTTTTTCGCGAATTCGGCCTTTTCTCGTTCGGATAAACGTACGCCACTATTTAGCTCTGCCGTTTCCTCCGCGACCTGTTTTCGTAACAGTGCTAATCTTTCTGCCTCCCTCTTCTTTAGATAATCTTGTCTCGAGCGCTCACGCAGATCTGGCATTGCAGCTCTGCTTGCCGCAAGTTCCTCGGCTAAACGTTGTCTTTCCCTTTCGGCCTTGCCTTCGCTTTTTGATTTGCCCTCATCTCGCTCCTTTAGACGTTTAGCAAATGCTTCCCGTTCGGCAATGTCGCGCGCGGTATCGGAATCGACTCCGTCATCTTCCCTATCCCGCTCATCATGGCTCAACTTGACGCGCTTCGCGGCGGATTCTTTGAATTCGGGTTCCTCGTCGCGTCCATCGTCTGATGGTTCCGGTTCGCTCCCTGGTTCCTCATCACCCCACCTATCGTCGAAGTCGTCATTCGCGCGTTTTCGGATCGATTTCGATTTATGCCTATGCGAATCGCGATCGCGACGTGGCGAACGACTTCGGCTGCGACTCCGGGTGCGGTGCGACTTATGATGAGAATCTCGATGAGAACTGGATTTCCCGCTTTCATCCCGTCGCCTATGCTTGGATTTCTTCTCGACCTTTTGTGGGCCCACTTCGTCTTCATCCATAGGGATGAAGGCGTATCGTCTGTTGTTACTCATGATCGGTGTTTGATATTATACGCCGGGGTAGACAAGACCGTGGAGTGCGACGCTAGCCTTGGGTGTATATGAACCCCAACTAACTTTCTAGGAATGAATAAGAAGGCTTGCTCACATATGGCTAATCACAGAGCGTAAATAGGAAGGGGGGGGTAATGCGGAAACTTGGATTATTTATTTCAAAGCATGTGGAGGATTGATGGGAGAAGTGTGAGTAATTGGCAGTGAGTAATTGACAATGAGCAATGAGCAATGAGCAATGAGCAACGATGGAAAATGTTGTAGTCAGAAGCTCGCCGCAGCTGCCTTGTATTTTTCTGGATTACCTCCTTTGGAGTCACCACGAGCTAAACAGCCAATCACAAACTCAATTACCGCCAAGAACTATCCACTTTTTAGAGTTGCAGGGCTTATCTTATCAAGGCGGGTCGTACACCTAGCTTACAAGTTCTTACCACGTTGACACGCTGGTATTTTTCAAGGGTAGACGCTTCATTTTTTAGTAGCAGTACCTAAGTTACGGAATACAATTTAGCTGCGTTTCTCTACATTTCCTTAGCTTTAATTATTCCTTACCTACCGTACCTAAGGTACAACCTCTTATACGCCCCGGACACCCTCAAGATACCACGTTGGCCAATTCCCATGCTGATCTTCCGGTATCCATGGGAGAATTGTCCTTCGGTGCTTTCCGCAGAACCACCTATACTTAATATCCTCTCAACGTAGCTTCGATATACGATATCTTCCTATTCTCCGAGGTCTTGCATAAATAGGGCCTTTGCAAGCCTACCACTACCACCACTTGCTTGGAATCATGTTATTCCATTGGGCAACCCTAGCATTGCTCTTTATTCTAGTCCAAGTCGCCATTTGCGCGGAAGACTTTTATAAAGTACGTTTCCTCGGAATTATCCAGCAAATTGGTAACTCGATATAATATTAACTGGATCATTATTATTTAGGTTCTTGGGGTAGACCGACAAGCGACAGATAAGCAGATCAAAACAGCGTATCGACAACTAAGCAAAAAATACCACCCGGACAAGAACCCGTAAGTTCATGTTAAGCCGAAGAATCTACCTACCTTAGGTAGCTATGCGAATTAGTAGCTTATGCGACCATCTAGAGGCGACCCCACAGCGAAAGACAAATTCGTCGAGGTCTCCGAGGCCTACGAGGCTCTGATCGACCCGGAGTCCCGCAAGATCTACGACCAGTATGGGCACGAGGGCCTGAAGCAGCGCAGCCAGGGGGGCGGGCACCACCACGACCCGTTCGACCTGTTCAGCCGGTTCTTCGGCGGGGGCGGGCACTACCAGCGGGGCCAGCCGCGCGGGCATGACATCGAGATCAAGGTCGGGATCTCGCTGCGCGACTTCTACAACGGCCGGGACACGGAGTTCCAGTGGGAGAAGCAGCAGATCTGCGAGGAGTGCGACGGCACGGGGTCCCAGGACGGCGTCGTGGACACGTGCCACCACTGCGGCGGCCACGGCGTGCGCATCATTAAGCATCAGCTCGCGCCCGGCATGTTCCAGCAGATCCAGACCACCTGCGACGCGTGCGGCGGCCGCGGCAAGACCATCAAGCACAAGTGCCCGGTATGCGGTGGCAACAGGGTCATCCGCAAGCCGACTACCGTCTCGCTCAAGATCGAGCGGGGAGCGGCCCGCGATGCCAAGATCGTCTACGAGAACGAGGCCGACGCGAGCCCTGATTGGATCGCAGGGGACCTCGTGGTAACCCTCACCGAGAAGGAGCCCGATTTCGACAACGATAACCCTGACCACGTGGACGGGGTTTTCTTCCGCCGCAAGGGCAACGATCTGTTCTGGCGAGAGGCGCTATCTCTTCGGGAAGCCTGGATGGGCGACTGGACCCGCAATCTCACGCATCTAGACGGCCACGTCGTGAAGCTAAGCCGGAAGCGCGGTGAGGTTGTGCAGCCGGGTCATGTTGAGACGATAGAAGGGGAAGGCATGCCGATATGGCACGAGGACGGTGACTCAGTGTATCACCAGACCCAATTCGGCAAGCTATATGTCGAGTACGTGGTAATACTACCGGACCAGATGGAGTCGGGGATGGAGAAGGATTTCTGGTCCGTGTTCCAGAAATGGCGAGGCAAGGTCGGAGTGAACTTACAGAAGGACAGCGGGAGGCCGGAAGGCGCCGTGCCCATAAAAGAAGAGAAAGACGAGCTATGATGAATGATACCTATACCTAACCTATAGAATACATAGAGAGGGAAGAGAGATGTGAGAAAATAAAAATGTACGAACAAATGTTGCATACAATACCTAGGTTGTGTATAATGTGTAAGGGTGGCATGTACGTATAATACAAGACGACGCTAGAGAGAAACATGCTCAGGACGGCTTATAATTATACGCAGCTAATCAATACGGTCTTTTTGGCACTGTGTGCTGTGTGTGATGGAAGGATGCTCCACTGACTAGCCAATCGAAAGTTGGAGATAGATATTTTTCTACCCGCCGAAACGGCCTTTTCCCCCCCTAGCCCTGGCCCTATACGAAAAATAGGAGCATCTTCGGTTGACGGTCGCGCAGTGCCCGCTTGTCGGTGCTAGGTCCAAGTTCTGATAAACAAGGCCCGGCTTACGCTTGCTTGCTTGCTCGGCTGTATAAATACCCCAGGCAGTCGCCGACCCCGGGGACCTGTATCAGCTTAGTCCCCTTCTTTTCTCTTTCCCTTTTTTTTTTTTTTCTTTCTTTATCTTTTCCTCTAACCTTTCTTCCCACATACCCCCTCTCCCCCCTATTTATCTTGTTTCGAGAGGAGTCAGTCCACTCCCCCCTATCCGGCTATGTCTCTCACCACTCGCACAAGAGACGCGCTGGCGAGCCTCATAGGCCCCTGGAGCATGCTCCTCATGTCGGCGTATTGTCTGCCGCGGACCATCCTGAAGCTCCTCCGCGAGGGCAAGTTCGCCGTGCTGCTGTCCCCCGGCCAGCTGCAAGACGCCTGGTTCAACGACTTCTGGGGCGGCATGGCCGGGCCCAATATCCGGCGCGACGCGGGCATCCGCGTCGTCCCTCTGCTCAAGGGCCGCGCGAGCGGCGGCGACGTCGTCGACCGCCAGGTTGTCCCGGGGCTCGCGGGCACCGTTATCGAGGTCGGTGCTGGCGCGGGCCTCTGGGTCGACGTGTACAGGGAAGTAGCTTCCATACGCGCCTCGGGCTCGGGCGAAACCGAAGCCGAAGTGAGACGGAGGAACGTAGGGGACAGCGCCAGCGCGGCGGTCGACGGCGTGATCACGCGCGTATACGGGATCGAGCCGAACCGGGACCAGCACCCGGCGCTGCAACGGGCGATTTCCGCCGCGGGGCTCGAGGACGTGTACCGGATCGTGCCGGTGGGGGTGGAGGACCTGGACGACGCGACGAAGTGGGAGGGGCGCGTGGAGAAGGGCAGCGTGGACTGCATCGTGTCGATCCTGTGCCTGTGCAGCATCCCCGAGCCGGAGAAGAACGTGCGCGAGCTGTACCAGTACCTGAAGAAGGGCGGGCGGTGGTACATATACGAGCACGTGCGGTGCGAGTACAGCTGGTACATGAGGGCTTATCAGGGTAAGTTATTCCCTTCTTCCCCCTTTTTTTCTTCTTTCTTCGTTATTTTCCAGATACACGCAAAAGCACCATTGCTAATCTCTTCGTATTCTGTATATAGGCTTTCTCAACCTGTTCTGGCCGCACATGATCGGCGGATGCCAGTTGAATCGATGTACCGAGAAGACGCTGCGAGAGGCAGGGCCCTGGGCGAAGATCGATGTTGGACAGCCGTCGATCGAGCAGTGGTGTCAAGTCATCCCGCATAGATTGGGTGTGTTTGAGAAATAAATATCTAGCATATATCACATTAGCTAGCTAGTTAGTCGAGCCTCTACTGAACGAGAAAGGGGCATATCACAGAGCACGGCCATGAATGTGTATCATTCGTTTTCTCTAGATGGTTAAGGAGTTGGATCGCGATGTATTTAAATGTTTCCAGTCAATGTTACTATTTTATCTGATGTTACGTGTGTAATTCCGTTAGTAGAACTTCCGAAAACTGTGCTACGTTTGTCATCGTGATCATGAATAAAGCCACGCCGAGCATTTTTACCCCTATTTTTTCCCTCGCGATTTTGTGGGAGGAGCGCGCTTAGTCAAGGGGTTTTACATGTATATACCTCGGTACTCCTGTGTTATCTGTCGCGAACTATTGCCTAACAGGCAATGCAGTCAACCCCCCTCGTCACGTATTGTCCAATCCTGTTTATTGGCTGATCCTATGACTCCAGGAGCAGTCCCATCCTTTTCGATCAATATTAATGATCGTCCTGATACGAAAACAAGCCGAGTTGATAATTATCTTATGCCCAATTATTATAGTACTACCCCCTGCGTACCTAGCTTATGTCTTATTCAAATACGGACTAAGCACTATACATTGCTCATTTGAATTTAATTACCCGAACTCTTTTCTACTATTCCTATATTAGTACTTGGCATAGCAGTTATGTTTTAGTCAGTTGGAAGATTTGGTTTGTTAGTATATGCCGAGTGCGTGCTTCTACTTCGCACTTGAGGACGGGGGTCAAAAACAACACAGGGATTATACTAGTTAGACAAAAGACCATTTGTCGATATTATAACAATTTTTTTCATTTCCCATTTGGGATATCATGCTATTATTGAAATCCTAGTATACAATTATCATGTCATAAAATTGTTCATTCCGTCATTACGAACCACCAAAAACCGCCACATGTCTTTCCTGAGTTGATCCAGCGGTGTTTAGTGGTGGTGTTTGTGAGAGCCGTGATCTTCTATCGGCTCACCAACGTGCGCGCGTAGGGTAGAAGGGGGCACCTGGGCAGCGTCTGTAGGGTCCTTGGCAGCACGGTTTCCGCTTCAGGTAATCGTTAATAAGTTGTCCACACACGGAAAATAACGAGCCGAAATAAAAGGCGACAATGGCGTACTTACGACTGATAAGTCTTGTCGCCGCCGATGGTGCGAGAGTTGTCAAGATCGCTGTCGACTCGGGGGTCAAGCTTGTTGGCAATGTTGCTGCTGTGGGGACCGGCAGTATCGGGTGCGGGGCCGGGACCGGAGTGGGCATTGTGGTGAGTGCCAGTTGTGCCATAAGTTCCGGTTGTACCGTGAGTTCCGGTTGTGCCGTAAGTATCGGTTGTGCCGTGAGTACCGGTGGTACCATGAGTACCAGTTGTACCATGAAGACCAGTGGTACCATGAGTGCCGGTTGTACCGGTCGTGCCATGAGTACCAGTTGTGCCGTAAGTGTCGGTACCACCATGGGTTCCACCTAGGCCATGGTTACCGACGCGCGCATAGTGACTGGCGCCGGCGGTAGAATCATAGTCGTGAGTACCGGTCGTACCGGTCGTACCGGTCGTCGAACCGTATCCTGCTCCGGAGCTTCCCAAGGTGTTACCTGTGGTGCCGCTGTAGCCAGCGCCAGTAGTTCCAGCAGTGCCGGAGCTACCGTATGTGTTACCAGCAGTGCGAGAACCATCTCGGTCCGAGTCGACACGAGGGTCAGCGGCGTTGGCTAATCGAGAGTTGTGAGGTCCAGCAACTCCTTCCCGGCCACTACCACCATAATCTCCAGCGGTGTTGCCCGCGAAGCGTCCATCTCGGTCCGAGTCAACTCGGGGGTCTGCAGCATTCGCTAGGCGCGAGTTGTGAGGTCCAGAGACACCTTCTCGGTGGGCACCAGTGGTTCCAGTGGTTCCGGTGGTGTTACCCGCAAAGCGTCCGTCTCGGTCTGAATCAACTCGGGGATCGGCGGCGTTCGCTAGGCGAGAGTTATGGGGCCCAGTGGCACCTTCTCGGTGAGCCCCAGTGGTGCCAGCTCCAGAGTGAGTGTAGTTATCTCCAGAGGTATATGCGTGAGCGCCACCAACGGTCGAGCCTGGGGCAGCGCGGTTGTCGCCTGGAATGAATGTTAGTTATCCCGTAATAGGAGTAGAAATAGGTGGTTACATACGGTCACTGTCGACTCTTGGGTCTGCAGCGTTGCCTACTCGGCTGTTGTGAGGTCCGTGAGTACCCTCAGGTGCGCTTCCGTGAGTAGTGGAAGAGTGGTTGCCGGAAACGGCTTCCTTAACCTTGTGAATAACGCCGGACATATTGAATAGTTGTGTAAGTAGTGTGGATAGTAGATAATGAAGTATATGTAGTATAGGGTATCAAGGTTTGCTTGTAGATTGTAAGACTTGGTTGTTGATGTTTTTACTGATTATGATGATAAAAAAGTTTGTCGATGAAGTCCGGGCTTGTCGACTTCTTATACTGATGTGAAGCCAGCTTCGATACCAGTGCTTGCCCTTTGTTTCCAAGGCACTCTCGATTTGCCGCCATATTTCATCATCCAGAATCTCGATTAAGTGCCGCAAACTGCTATTTCCCAGATTACGCCTTCTGAGTGCAAGTTGAGGAAGACTTGACCAATCAATACGAGATACGAAGCTACAAGACGATGTGAAAGCGTCTCTGACTTCATCAGTCGTCATCACCCCTGGCTGAAAAGGCATGATCCCTGCCCCCGCGGTGGTTAAGGACTTGCTTAGGTACAAGTGTATCTGGTCTGGACAAACTAAATCCGGAGAGTTACCAGTCTAATGCCAGGCACTTCATCGGTGCCTCCAGTTAGTCTACAGCTAGTGACACGGGTCTTTCAAGCTTACCCCGGCCTACGCTACCTTGGACACCTCACCTTCATGCTTACCTTAGGCAAACGTACTATGCTGTGGCTTGCCCTCTGGCGTCATATTAACGGCCCCGTGTGCTATGGAAATCATCTCCACAGATGAAACCGGTGGACCGGTAAGTGACGATATGTGGGGGATGTACGTAGGGCATAGTACCATAGCACAAACTTGGACAAAGCCAAATCTTGAAGCTTTCAGCGGGTCAGTTTCGTCGGGACTGCGTAACATCTTAGTCCGTTAGTATTATGCATTGGCTGCCAAATTTAGAGAAATATCCCGACGGACCCAATAATTTTGATGGTCCTCTACTTGAGATCTTGGCTTTCATAGCCCCAATATGAAGTATATCTTGAATCATCTTGCCGATATCCGGGAGATCTTGTTACTATGTAGATGAAAAGAAGCTAAAGCCGATTCCTTCCATTCCCCAGGCCCCAACTTTTCGTGTTAGTGCTTAAAGCCGTGGCTAGTGACAACTTAAGATGTGCAAGATGTGGCGTCACCTAGACCAATCCGCCACAATAACTTCGCTCCCGCAATCCCTGTCGTACCCCACTATATGTTGTCATAGACTTTTCCCTGTTGCCAACTTCTCATCACAACGCCATAAACAAGAGACATCATCTTTATGAATCGGAATACCATATCCAATCATCGCGTGCTTGTTCCTATGTGAATACTTCTTGATGCACGTCGACCTTTTGGCAAATAAGAATTTAAAGACAAGATGTCATACTAATTACATTTTACATCAGTATGATATGTACTTCTCACATGTTTGCAAATCCCATTTGCGCGTTAAAGACACGAGATTGCGAATGGCTCGGTGAGAGAAATACGTGATGGGACCCATCAATGTACCTACTAAGTGTAGATCAGGGTCTTCTTCCTTAGCCTACCGTCTTAGACTGTGCCACAGCTTGTAGTTGATTGCGCTCTCATGACAGGCAGGTAAGATGCAAGAGTAGAGGGTCTCGATAAGGTGGATAACATCTCTTATGCCTAATCGAATACCCGCACTTTAGTCCGAATCATTCAGAGTAGATCATATGAAGTATTGATGGTAGGAATTAAAATTATCTTCTCATTAATTATACGGGTATCTTTCATGTAACTATTGTAGGTATGTTTTAAAAGTCGTTGAGTAGCGCCAACCTCCAAGTGGTATCCCGAAAAGCGCCTAGTTGCTCTTAAACATTGCCTTAGTTGTCATGACATCGTGATTTAAAGAAAAAAAAAATGGAAGGGTTTTCGCCGCCGATAAAGGGTACATAGGGTGGTCGAATGTCGTTTCGGATCGGACGCCGAACATAAGCTGCAAGTGGTATAAACCGCGGGTATCGACTTCATTGCGAGTGTCTCTTAAACACGAGAACCGCGCCATCTTCGGCGACGGTAGGCTCGAGCCTCGTGATCGCGGACCCAGACGATACCGACAATTGCTGAAACGAGCCAGCAAATAGCGGACAGGAAGGAGAACGCGATAATAGCTTTCCATTTTCCGCACTGGTCACTGTTGCGGAAGGAAACATTACCCCAATCGAAGGCATACCCGCAGCCACCATTAAGATACTACTCAAGGAATTAGTGTCCGGTCTTCTGCTCAGTAACTGTTGGATATTACTTACATCAACCAGTAGTCCGAAAGCAACGAACCAACAGATGGAGATAACGAGATCGACAGGCCAGTGAACGAAACTACCGGAGAATGGGAAGAGCCAAATAATGGCAAGGAAAATGGCAATGCCAGCTACTACTTCGGTGTAGATGAAACGGCCCTGGTCCCAACTATCTGTGTGTCTGACAGCGTGAAGATACTGCCCGTTGATTCCAGCGACAATAGCTCCGAACGCCAACTCCGCCAGGCGGAGGATCATCGAAAAGATGTCCGTCAAGATCATCTTAGATATATGTAGACGATAACCTTTTTTTGTTCTTCTTAAAAAACTGCTTATACGTAACAAGATATGGGAGGATTAGCAAGGTCGACCAATGGTCTGTGGTGGTTATGCTAATAAAGAAGAAAGGCCAGGTGAAATATTTGCTAGGCAACTAACCAGGTATTTATGATCGGATTGAACAACTCGATCTGAACCCATAACACGGAAGTCTAAGGCATGACGACGTAACCTGTGTCCAGACCAACATCACGGCATTTTCGGGTTGAGGGCCTTGTCCCGAAGAAAGCCAATACCACCTTGGCTCATGGGCTTGACATGTCACATTGTGCGACTGGGCACACAAATCAGGATCTTCGATGGTACATACATAATTCGGGTAAGTTACCTGTATTTGGTTTGTTAGGTACATATCGTATATAATTTCATCTTTTGAGTGTCAGGGAGAAAATCCTCAGCCCTTGCTGCGGATCGGTCAATCACCCCAGAATCTGTAAAAATTGGCATGGCCTGAACCTTGTCGGGTTTGCTTGGAAAGCCGGTCAGCACCGGTAAAGTGAACCAAAGCAATGTCATGCGGATTGGTGATGCAGGCCTTTTTTCTGCCTGGTTTTTTCGAGAATGGCGTGGAAAGTTGTGGCTAATCAAATCACCAGCCGTGTGCCGCGTGTTGCGTTGTCAACCAGATGAGGTCATATAATTCAAATTAGATACGTACCTGCATGTTCAAGTACCGATAATATTCAATGTACACAATCCGAATGCGCCTTAGCTGACGTAATCCATAGGGCTCAGATAAAGTATAACCAGCTCCAGCCAATCAGGTTCAACATAGACTTTCGAAGACAATGTATCTTCATCCAGACCGCGATATATTATACCATGAACTAAAGATTTGAGGATTATGTTATTACTTCTCAAAATATAATAGGCTCAGTAGGTATAGTATGTTACGGTGAGCTATTAATAAGGTATATCAATGAATATTAGAACATGTCGAACTCATTATAGTCTTTGCCAAACATACAAACACTTAGACCTATTTACTCGCTGCAAGTCGTGTGAGTAGATTGTTCATGTCATTCCCAAAATAGGTATGAAAGTCTATTTTCAAGAAACTATAAAAAAAAAAAGTAGTGTCCCTTTTGAGATGCCGTTTTGGACATAGTCGCATAAGGCACATCCTATGTTCGTCGCTGTCACTTAATAGCCTCTACGTTAGAAAGGTAAACGGAGAAGCTTAGAGGATAAGCATTAAAACATTGGTTTTGATGAGAAGGATTTTATTTCGAAAGAAAATTATTTCCTTATAGATATTAAGCACATACGTTGAAAATCATATCGTAACGAATATATTTGAACAGGTTCTACTGATGTCCTTAGTCAGTCAACCCCTTTGCTATACCTGGCTATAGATATTGTTCAACTTTTCATTATGGTATATGTTAAAAGGAGTAGGGTACTCGAAAGATAGACCTGATTAGTTCTTCCTACATGAATTATATCCTTCTCACCTAAACAAAATAAAAGTTAAAAAAGCCTATAACCCAACCATAACAAAACAACCCAAACTCCAACCATGAACCGCCCATGCATCACAATCCAAAGCTAACTGAATACCTCTAATACATGCATCATAAGTGAAATTGTTAAGTCTTAGAACAATGACAGCTGTGGCTGTCCCCAGAACCACAACTTCCGGGAACCTTCTCCCACATACAATTATTCTCAACTTTATGGATATCGCAGGGCACTTCGATAATCTCAATAGGCACACACGCCTGTCTGTCCAAAGTAAACGTTATCGAGGGCATCTCGCTCGGACACGCGTAGCTGATCCCCTTCCCGAAGCCTCCGAGGCAGTACTTCCCGCAAGACCACTTCGTCAGCGTGAACACGCCCGAATCGCCGTAGATCGGAGTCCGGCCGATGTGGCTTCCGTCCGGCGCCCCGTTGAGCCACTGGCTGCCCTGGATCTCGGAGCTCTGGGCCGCGGTCCCTTGCACGTCCTTGATGTGCACCGGGTCGTTGGGGTTGACGCTGCGGCCGATGGTGCAGGCTTCGTTGCCGCAGATCTTGAAGCGCCCTAGTCGGTGCTGGTTCGAGTGGTCGGCGGCGCTGTAGTATAGTTGCCCGCTGTCGTAGCCGAATGTGTGGCCGTTTTCCATCTTGAAGATGTAGCATTTTCCTGTCATGTTGGTTAGATCCCTGTAGGTAAAGATCATGAATCATGAGATAATGAATTAGCACGTACCGGTCGTGATACCAGAATCGCAACCTATTGGCCCTCTGCAGCCACCGTCCACAGTTGGTGTTGTTCCCAGCGGGCAGACGCACGTACCGTCCACCAAAACCTTTCCGTTACCGCATACCCAGCCACATCTTATGCCGTCGTACGACTGGCCTACCGGACAGCACCTGTAGCCGGTCTGGTCGCTTCCAACTAAATCGTGGCCCTCAGCACAGCAGTCGAACGCCGTGTCAGGGCTCCCAAGAAGCGTCTGGCCAGGGGTGCAACATGCCACGAATTCCTGGTCCGCGTCGAAGGTAAGGCGCTTTCCGGTGCGTGGAGAGCACCGGAAAACGTCTTCGAAGTCGGAGCCGGGCTCTTTGAAAAGTATCTCCTGGCTCCGCTGGTCGATGCGACTGTCGTGGTCAATCTGGGCTATCTCAACGTTCTTCCTGTTCAAGTCGCGGCGGATCGCCCCGAACGCAAAGGGGAGTCCTATACTAGAGGCAAGGAGGCCAAGACGTAGGAGCTTCATTATGGCGATGATGTCGAGAAGGCTACAAGCAAGCGTCAGGAGTAGGTATTAGGAATGAATGAAAGTGATATCCCTGAGTTTTCTGCTTGGGCTAAATCCCTTCGTAGCTTCATCTTGCTGGAGTTTTATCAGTCTTGACATTCCCAGTTCACTTGAAAGGGCCGATCATAAAAGCCACCCTTACAACTCAACGAGGCTGTCGGACGGCCCCGAGATACACGTTGAGCGACTCAAGAAGCGGCATAAATGTAACTTTACTCCCTATTGCACAGTTATGTATAGGCTGACCACCAACACGAGACCTACGTATATAAAGTATGAGAGCACTGTTAATCCATGTGTAAGATAAAAGTCGAGGTAGGGTTGGTCCCGCGATCCGATACTTCGAGCTATTCGGTAAACGAACGTCGATCCGCATGGGAAAAATAATGTTTCAGCAACCGAAGTCGCGAATTATATCCGTTGCGCAAATTGTGCACTACGTGGTCGAGGGGCTGGGAAATTTCGCGATAGGGTCTGTGTTACTGCCACGTCTGAAAGCGTAGGCTTTCAGCTGGGAGCATAGCTGTCTCTGCCAAGAAGCCGAAGAGGAAACGGAGAGGTCGTCTTCGAGGCGCCCATCAGTTTATTGTATGGGTGGAGAAGTCTGACGCAAATTCGCTTCTTACTGGTTTTTCGGCGGTGATGGAACTGAGGTCCGGATCCACCAGACCGTGAGGACATCACAGCAGTAGGGTGTCAATATTAAGATTCACAAGAGTTCAAACGTTAGATATTTTAGACTTGCTTATATACGTCAGGCATCTATCTACAAGAGCTTTAATAACCTATCGAGGCATATAGCCCAAGACTTATAAGTGAGGCTGTACGTTAAGTCAATCCAGGAGACTACTATGTACCGCCTATCAAGCCGATGAACTGACCCCTTTTCCGCTGCAGAATTTTTCACCTCTATAACACGTAGTAAATTGTAGGCTAACAGGGCCTGTGTACTTCTTACTTTTAACTTACGCCTAGTGTCCTTAGACGATAATCGACGTGAAGCCATCCGTTCCAAAATAATCATACAGAGACAGTTCATTTTTACTTAGTTGAGGAGGTACCTGGCCTATAATACGATTTCAAATGTTGCTTCGCTGATTACGGCCTCGGTGTTCAAAACCGTAGCTAGGTAGATTGCAGCCAATGGACATTTATTATAATAAAGGGGAGATATATTCTTAGAGCTCGTCTGCGCTAACATGTCTAACAGTCTGCCCATTTTCTGTTCCACCATAATTATTTCCTGACAGTTTCCATAGCGTCCTGCACACAGCCTTAAGGGGCAAAAGCCACGAATTTCCCGATACCGGCGTGTTCCGCCGCCACGTCTAGAGCTTCTTTCCAATCTTCCAACTTGAAGATCTTCGTTTCCACGAAGTTCTTTCCCCGAGGGAATAGACCCCTTTCTAGCATCTTGATGAATAGAACAATATCTTCTCGGTGGTACATGAGCTTTCCCTTCATGGAAATGTTCAGCCCGACAATTGCACCCGCGTTCATGGGATCCTCGTTCCAGCCCATCAAACTGACACGTCCGCCACGGCGGAGAGCCCAAGTGGCACTCTTGACATGCTGAGACTTTGACGCCTTCGGTGGCGTGAAATCAAGGACAGCGTCGGCGGTGCCAAATGCTTTCAGTGCAGCCGCATCCGCCATCTCGTCTCCTGTCATTTTCACTGTCTCGATACTTGCAGTTGGCGTGCCTCTCAGCACATGTTCCTTAATCCTAGCCAACTCCTTCTCGTTTCGGCCAAAAGCAATGACTCTCACCCCCATCCCAATAGCGGTCTGAACAGCCGAGCCCCCATAGCCGCCAGTAGCCGGGCAGATGATAATAGTCTCGCCAGGCTTGAGGTCGATGTCCCGGAATCCCCCAAACCCGACGAGCATATGGCACATATACAGGATATCCGGGACGGTGTAGCCCAGTTCGCCGCACAGCCTCGCCTCGTCGAGAGCGAAGCAGTTCTCCAGTGGCGCCTGGGCGTACTCGGCCCAGCAGCCGTCGCGCCAGACGTCGCGGATCAGCTTCTTGCTGCCCTCGGTGAGGCCCTCGTGGAGGGCAGTGAGGAACAGGTCGCTGGGGTTGTCGCGCGAGCGGATCACGCAGTCGACGTAGATGAGCTGCCCGGGCTTCAGGGCCGTCGCGTCCTCCCCGACGGCGGCCACGCGGCCGATCGCGCTGATGCCCCCCACGATCGGCTTCGGGATGTTGTAGTAGCGAGCACCGCTGTAGATCTCGTGGTGGTAGGACAGAATGCCGGCCGCGGCTATGCGGACGATGGCCTTGCCTGGGCCGGGCTTGGGAGTTGGGATGGTCTTCACGTGGAGGCCCTCGCCGACGTCTTCGACCACGAGGGCGCGGTGTTCGGTAGGGATGTCGGATGTCATAGTGAAAGCTGAGTTGAGAATGAAGTGAGAAATAATAATGAGTGAAGATAAAACTGTTATACTCGAATTTCAGTCGGAAATTTAGTGCTTTATATAGGAAAGATAGTGTTCTGCCCCGACCGGCGATGATCGGATATATCCAACATTTCTCCGACACGTTAGCTATGCTCCTTTTCCCCTTTTAGATGATATCCTTCAAGGATATCTCTACGAAACAGTTGATATTGCGGCATGATACATATTCCCGCTCTCATTTCGTCATACTGTATCATATTACTCCGTACTACTCATGTCCGTAGTACTTGATATCCCTAATCTCAGCAAAGATATGATACGAGCGAGTAGGAATGGCCGCGGATAAGTTGACGGGATGTACTACAGAAGGGAAGTAGAAGGTAAAATAAAATCGTATAGAGCTTTTGTATAAGGTACATAGACATGAGGGTCTAGATTTTAGTATGTATCAGGTGGTTATAGTTGTTGTCTCCAATGAGGACATTATATCTCCGAGGTAATGGAAATACGGACAACTACATCATTAACTTTCACTTACCTAATAGAGACACTGAAGAGCATACACGAAAACCAGGGCAGTTATCCAACCAATATGAGTTCTTAGCATTTCTCCGAGTAGGTCTATGGTGCGAGATGGGGTGGTTCGGAGAAGATCGGTATGAAAGCCGCATAGGATACTAAACCGGGGGTGGAGGAGATACAAGGATTATCACCGGTAACCAAGCTTCAAACTCCGCCAGTTAATATGTTCCAGTGTAGAAAAGGGAAATACTATCGCCGGCACCAAAGTATTAACTCCGAATTCTGAACTAACTTACAACATAGGAGATACCGGACCGACGACATCTCGGTTATTGCGCGGTACAAGGAAGCCGAGGGACCCGATGAGCAGTGCCGTACATACCTTAGATACAAAGATACATTGGTACCATGTAAGTAAGTTACCTAAAGGTAAGTAGGAATCTATCGTAAGGACTCTGCGGCTCCTTAGTGATGATGCAATGGGATAATCTGTGAGTGGTAATACCACTCATAGGTCAGATAGACAACTATGCTATCGAGAAATACACTTTTGGCCCAGCGGTATGCTCTGTCACAATCCATATACCTATTATATTTAAGCCGATTTACGTTTAACTACCTCAAAGATACCCAGATCTCGTAATGTATTCTGTGCTGACTCGACCTGTCCAAAATCAACTGCCAGTTTATCTATGGTCCTAGAAAGTTCCTCGTTAACAAATTCAGTGATCACGTTAGGTCAGTTAAAAGTTTTGGCCTGGCCTACATATGACCTGATCGATATGACGAGGCCGTTGAGCATATCGAAGTCCTTGTATAGCCGAAAAATAACAGACTAGAAGAAATCCTGACAGAAGCTGTCATTTGCATGTTGGCCGCACTGTGGATATTCTCAAGACACCATTTTACCGCCACTAGATAGTTCATGCCGCCATTCTCTAGAACGCTATCTGCCAACAGAGTGAGCATTTCTCGCTTAGAAATAACTGATCTCATGTCCATCTTGTCTGTAATAGCAAGCTAGCCAACGACCCTTCCGATGATAAGTTTTGTGAGCAAGCCAGCTAGAGAAAGCACGTCGTAGTTAATAAATCTTCACTCCTTGAAGTCCCTATGTTCGGCATGTTTCCAGAGCTGGGCCTCCTTATAACAAAGGGACGATAAGTAGACTAACGATAAGGTGATATGGAGTTGCTAGTTTGCAAGAAGGCGATGTCATCCAACTCGAGAATCTTTGCTATCCACGAGGTATCGTATAGGTATAAGACGTTCAATGAAAGAGCTAATGCGATGTTGAGCTTTTTAGGGTAATAGAATGGAGGCAGGCTTATCTCGCTTCCATCGATAACCTGTCGAAGCGTAACTTTTCTCTGGGCGTTCAAAGATGTGCATGATGGATAGAGGCCAAATCTGTTCCCGTTGTGAAGAACGAATCCATAATCCCATGAATCAAAGTCGAACTCTATTTGAAAAACCTGGCATAGGCTGACAGGTGCCTTGTACAGAGAACTTCGTATCCCTGACCAATTTACTAGAGTTCGACTTCCTCCTCTGAGAGTCTAGCACAAGATTGAATTTCAAGAGTCTGGCAATTCTATCTTTGGTACCCATCTCCGGGGAGAAATAAATAAATATTACTTTGAAGCTCGAGGCTTAAGCAATGTTCTTTGGTACAATTTTATGGTAAAATCTTAGAGATGAGGCTGTATAACTTCGACGATACCTCAGAGTTCCCAGCTTTTATACGGGATAATGCATTCTCATAGTCCTTTTTCTCCAATGTGAAGGAAGTAACACTAGACTCACCAGAGTCTGTGGGCACCGAGTCGGATTTGCTAGATGAACCCAGAGCAGCAGCATCGTACTAGCTACCTGGTATCCCGAAACTACTTGAAAGAGAGCTCTTTGAACTGATTACTTGCAAGTTGTGTTTCCGTCAAATCACGGTAAAGTTGCAGGAAGCTTGGGATAATGTTTGTTTACTGCGGGCCAATCCTTTCCAATCCCAAATACTGTGCTTACATATATATAGAAACCATATCTTCGAAAACCTCGGTCCATATATATGTCTAGAGCCTTGTCCCTTGGGTTATTGACAGTTCTCATGCCGTTCCGATTGGGCCAACCACGTGGAGCAGGTCTATTGGAAATAATGGCACTGTATTCTAGGATGTCCGGAAGTATTCAATAGCAACGAGGAGCGGCAAGCTCATGCGACTTCAATTCATGCTGAAAGAAAGCATTGAATCGTGACAATTTCGGTTTTGTTGAGCGAAATTGTCTGATATGTTCTAATGAGTAGATCGACTCAGTCGATAAGTATTACTCTCATATTGGTAGCCACTTGGAGGAATTATTTCTGCTGTCGTTACCACCCAGTGATATGTACGAAATCGAGGTGTGGGATATAGATTCTGAGATAGTAGTAAATGGAGAAGAGGTTAACATTGGCGGATCTGATGGATTTTCAGAAGGACGATCAAGTTCTGAAGATAGCTATTAGGCCGTTACACCACTAAAAGGTAAAACGATGTCACATTAACAAAGGCTCTGGAGAACCAGATCCCTAAGATCGCATAGCTTACTTTCCCGGTGGTAGGGGAAATCTAATAAAGCTCCTATTTACTATAATCATAATAGCAAATACCGGTGATGCGATACAAGGGGTGTATTAGGACTTACAGTCATCTTCGGTACTTGTTTCTGATACGCCTCAAATCATCAAGTTATCCTGTATGTACTGGATGGGAGTAGGGGCAATAGTGCTACCGTCGCCACCGTATAAGATAAGTACCTGACAGATGAGGATGCTCGTATCACATCATCTACCACCGCATGAATATACCGGCGTTATCCTATCAGTCAATAATCATCTTTCGTCATCAGGCTCACCCAGCAAGATAGAAAGCAACGTGGGACGCTGCTGTACTGATGTAGCAAAGTTTTTGATTGGTCCCATGGGTTACTCGTCAGACGGGCACGGTTGTCTTTCAGATAAGGAGTTGCTGGTCCGACCACGATATTGCTAATATGAAGCGCGGCCAATGCGCTGTGGGATAAATTGGTGACGGATATCTGGCGGATATCAGATTTGATATGCTGAGTTGTTATGGTTGAGCTGGTAGCTACTACTAATAACCAATACTAATAAACACTGACTGCCATAGCGACGATGCTTGGAAACCGACTCAAAAAGATTAGGTACCTACCTCCTAAGGCAGTGCAGAGCAGATTTGAGGCGATTAAGATGATTGATAGGTCAGAGAGGTTCTAATCGCAAGGATGAAATTGTTCCGGTTCGATTGATAGCTGTCGTATGTTAATAAATAAACAATTCTAAGTTGCATACACATTGGCATACATACCTCATATTGGACCCTGATTTTTCTCTCGAACTTTTTTGAAAGTTTTGAAAGTTTGGAGGAGCGGCAACTTCCGATTATTATAGGTGACATCGCGCTGCCATATGCTCAGATACAAACATAATGTACTTGTGGTATCTTTGGTACCTCTAATGTAGATGGTTGGTCCTTACCTAAGCGGCCTGAATTGATACGGTTATTGGAGCCTTTGTCTGGAACTAAAGCAACGCTAGAGGGTACAATTCCGTCACCCCCAATCGTAGCAGCCAGTCAGCCATCCCACCATCCACACCTGCCGCTGCTTATATTAGTGCTGTCTGCGTAAACTCGACGACGCACCCCAAAGGGGTGCTGCGCTTTAATTAGGAAAACGGGCAGTAATTAGGCTAGCGTACCA